>CM055107.1:38976674-39489481 GCA_029204225.1 Diphasiastrum complanatum | reverse complement strand
GCGTTGATCCAAGAGGGTAGAGCAATAGCCTTTGAGAGTAGAAAGTTGACACCAGCTCAACAAAGATATCTTACACACGAGCAAGAGCTGTATGCGATCATACATGTGCTCAAGATGTGGAGACATTATTTATTGGCGCCAAGTTTCATGTGTACACAAATCATCATACTTTAAAGTATTTTTGCACTCAGCCAGATTTGAAAGACCGCCAAGCTTGGTGGGCCGAGCTGATGTAGGAATTTCATTTAGAAATTCGTTTCCGAAAAGGGAAGGAAAATGTGGTCGCTGATGCACTATTGCGGATATTGCACCAGATAAGCTTTACTGTGGTTGACAGTGATCTCATGGAGGATTTCAAGAAGGCTCAGGAAAAAGACCCGCATTGTCAGCGTGTGTGCCCTGATGCGCGCAAGGTAGTCGACCAAGAAAAATGGAAGAGTTTTTGTGCCAAACGTGAAGGATCTTCGTCGTAAGATACTTCATGAATGCCATGATAGTCCTTGTGCAGGGCATCTGGGTATTAATAAGACCAGTGAACTTATAAGAAGGCATTATATTTGGCCACGTACTAGGATCAATGGACAAAGACCTCACACAATGGTAGGATGACTCTGGATCTCCACCCACTATCCTGTACCTGGCTCTACACCCACAGGCCACCATATAGTTTGGAGGACCAGCGCTTGACCTCCAGGAGATCATGCACACCTCTCACATGCACAGTTATCACTGTGCATGTGGATGCCTCTCACATGCCTACTGTGCATGTGGGCACATAGGTCCTACGTAACTCTAGGGACCCACCCTTAGTTACTAAGGTGCCCTCCACTTAGTGACACTCCCTATGGATATAGAACAAGCCCTCTAGATCCTAGTACCTAAGGGTTATTATACCGAGCTACGGGGCTGAGTGTCACCCCGCCGGGACCCCTTAGGGACTAACGATTCACATGCTACCCTTGTGTTTGCCAATGGCCATAACAACTCCTCCCCCCCTAAAAGGAGCTTTCGTCCTCAAAAGCGAAATCTTTAAGGATGAAATCAGGATACCTCTTGTGTAGCTTGCTTACAGACTCCCAAGTTGACTCTTCTTGGGACCCATCCTTCCACTTGACTAAAACTTCTCGAAAAACCGCATGACGAGTCTTGCGGTTTCGGATATTCAGAATTTCCTCTGGTTCGTGTGGCAAGGAATTAGGTTCCTCAAAGCCTATTAGGGTTTGTTCTGAGACAATATTGCCCGCTTCCCCACATGAAAGACCGAATGTACTTTTGCGGATTCTGGTAAGGCCGACTGGTAAGTAGAACTTCCAATTCTCTTGAGTATTGTGAATGGACCACAATACCTCAGGGACAACTTAGGACACTTGCCTGTGCCTAGAGTGGTAGAGTCTTCAGGAACTTTCAAAAACACCTAATTACCTTCTTGGAAGGTAATGCTTAGCTCGTGTTTGCGTTTGCTTTTCACATTAGCCTTAGCTATCTTGATCATGGTTTCCATATCCTCAAAAAACCCTGTAACACTCTGTACTTTCTCTTTCCTAAGCCCTACGACCATGGGGGCTCTAGGTTGAAATCCATACATTAACATGAATGGGCTGTACCCAATTGGAATATCAATCCACACTCTAGAGAGAACTATCAAACAGGGCGGATAGCTCAGTGGTAGAGCATCCCATCCGGTATGAGGGAGGTCCTGGGTTCGAATCCTAGTCTGTCCATCCATATTATGATTTATGGATTTCAACATACCTTGTAGTGGAGTATTTAGTACTGTTATAAGCAAACTCCAAAAGCGGAAGATACTCTTCCCAATTGGTTTGCTTCTTACTAACATATGCTTGTAGCATATCCTCCAGAACCTGTTTGACCCTTTCCGTCTGACCATCCGTTTCGGGATGATTAGTGGAGCTCATAGACAACTTAGTTTCTAACTTGTTAAAAGTTGCCTGTAAATTTTGGATCTCGATCATTGACTATATTGGCGGGAAGCCCATATAGCTTATAATATACTAGGTTGTCCAAGTTGAATTTCTGAAAAATCCGCAGTAGTTTGGATTTGCAACCTCTTCAACTCCAAAAGTTCAATTCTGGTCAGAAATCAGGAATTCTGACTTGGAACATGTATAACTTGAAAATGATGATAGATTTCAGAATGAAATCTGCTGCACCATCCAGCGAGTTGTTTCCAGAACCTGTCCACAAATTTTTATCCAATTCTGATCATGTTTGGATTCTCAACTACCAATTCCAAAAAAACAGGTCCTGGCGCCCTCAGAAAATCAGATTAGATCAAAAACTGATTTTGTTTGTGATGGATTCACTCTCTTGCACAGATACTGCTGCAAAACTGAGCGCCTAACACTGAAGTTCCCATGTGTGAAAAGCCAGACCCAAAATCGCTTGATTTCTGCTGTTCCTGATGGCGCTGAGGGAGAAAAGGTGGTGCAAAAATGATGATAATCGCTGGACAGCAAGGTAGCGCTTGAGGAAGGGATGCGCTGACCCACAATGCTCTGATACAAACGGTCTCTCCAGCTAGGTCAAATTATCACTCTGTTTTCTGCTTGTCTGCAAAAAGCCACCAGTGGACAGGCCTTAAACGAAAGTGGCCCAGTACCAAAGTAGATTTTGTAGCAATACTTAATAGTAGTGCCTTGGGTTCTTGCATTTTGTATCTTCTTTTACATTGATGCCTATAGATAGTTGGCTTTGATGCTGAACATATCCATTTGAGAAAAGATGTCAAAGGGTGCAGCTAAACAGTGGTGTACATCCTTCACGTAGGATTCGAATCAAGTTAAAACTCAAATTTTTTGGATGATTTGAAACCCCATTATTTTCAAAATCTTGAATCAAATGTGGGAAAAATCATTGTCATTGGAAAAAATGTTTCTTAAATAGTTGAATTGAATTGGTTCGGACGACTTCGAATCACGATATTATGGCTTGCTAGTTCCAACCATGGTGCCTTGAATGTTAAGAGCAACACTACTACGAACTGAAGATTGGGCATGAAGCTTTTGTAAATTGAATTTACAAGATGCCAAAGCTGACAAACTCACATATATATATATATATATATATATATATATATATATATATATACTAGTAAAGAGTGCCCGTCGTTGACGGGCAATGGAGGCCGATCTTCATAGAAATGCATTTTCATTTTAACCTTTCCCATGGAAAATTTGATAATTTGAAAAATCCTTTTGAGTTTTTTTTTCAAATTTTTGATAATGAAAGTCTCATGTGTTTAACACCTTTCACCATGAAAGTACGTACATGCACTTCAAAACACTATGTGTGTTGGTAAAGGAAAATTTGAGTTTGGAGTGGGCCCTTAGATGCATGCGTGGGGAGGAGGGCCATGCATCCTTTTCCCCATACAGGCATCCTCCTCCCCAAGTTTTTTAGTTAGAAAAAGCTCATGCATGGGTGAGGGGAGGAGGATGCATGGTGCACCCATACACATGCGCAAAACTGTACATAAGTTAAAATATATATATATATATATATATATATATATATATAGAGAGAGAGAGAGAGAGAGAGAGAGAGAGAGAGAGAGAGAGAGAGAGAGATTAGCATGAACTAGCTGCTTGGTATGCTTTAGGTCGTAGCAGCATACTCTCATTCTTTTCTTCATTTTGGCAGTTCTCTGGCTATATGCTAATTTGCATGCTTGTTAATCAGCAGCAAACCGTATGGTTGAGGTTAATGAAATGTGGAGGCGAAGGACAGTGGAGCTCAAGGTTAATGACAAGCAGAAAAGTCATAGACACAGAAGCAGGAGCAATCACGATGATTGTGAAGGGTCTCAGCTTAGCAGACCATCTGGCCATTCTAGAAGTAGGCAAATTGTAGATCAAGTCAACTATCCTCCAAGAAGAGCGAACTTAGGGAGTTCTCAGATACGAGCCAAAGACTGCAGTGATCTTAACTCTGTTGAGAATTCAATCAGCAATGACACATTTAAAAACCTTCACTCCAGGATATCTTCCCAGAATCATGAAAGATATAAGTATTTTGATGCTGTTGACCACAGTGAAGATGCTGATTTGGATGCAAGATCTTCTGCAGATGATGACGATTTAAGAGATGAAGAGCTTGAAGAGTTTTTATTGGCCAGGTATGATATTAAAAGAGATGCAAGTATTTGAGTTTGCACGTTTTACATAATTCTTGATATTTTTTGTCCATAGGCTGTATGCCTGCTCCGTTTAATTATCTGGCAGTTGTGTTCATTTTTGTAATAGGCATACTTGATAAATTAGTCAGCTTTGAATTTTAAATTTCTATGAGGCATCACATGTTTCTCTTTTTCCTGTCAGTTAGAAAGTTCACATATTTCACCATTTTGTGGTTGCTCTATATTGCAGGGTGAAACGTGGACGGGGAGCAGTGGGGTCTCGCATGGATGAGACTGGACCTTATCCAGTACCACATTTGGATGAACTTGATCAGTGTGCCATTCCTACTCGAGTAGAGGAGGATTGGGAGACCCGTATTGCAGGCCCCTCAACGGTTTCAGAAAAGGATCGCTTTCTAGGAGATAAAACCTGGAAGTTGGAAAAGAAGAGAAAAAATAGGAAACACAAGAACAAACCTAGTGACCCAGAACAAGATTCTCATAAATCAAAAACACGAAAGAAAGAAAAAGAGGACAAGGAAAAGAGGAGGCGAAAAGATAGAGATGAAGAAAGATATCAAAATCTTCTGAAGAAAAAAAGGCAAGATTGAGATACAGTGATATTAGAGCCTGACGGAGCAGAAACTTCGGCAAGCATGCCTTGGGAATTTTAGCGATGTTGAATGGAGCTTACACAGCTTTTCTATGGGAGTCTTGTAGAAGTCGCTTGTGAGATCTATGATTCAATTTTTGTCATTGCTCGTTAATAGTTCTTGAATGATTGCTGTTGTTGGGCTGTTTTATGTGTAATATATACTGAATGATCAAATATGGATAGTCAGTCTTTTTATTAAACTCGGTTATTTGATATTTCCTTTGCTGACATAGATACAGTTGGAGGTTTTGAAAGTAACCAGCTAGCACAGAGCTCGAGGTAAATACTTCTCATTGGCCGTTAGGTTTTTGAGTATACGTACTAATCTATACTTGCAGTAAATCAGTGGGTTCATATGTGATGGAATCAATTTGCTCTTTAAGACTGTTGCTTTAGGCTCATATATGTTACAACCTTATACCATCTATTTTTGCACATTTCATATCAGTGGAGTTGTGGGCGTGTGCAGTCTGGTCTTTTTTGGCCGTGCCAGCCCTATGTGCTTACCTAAAAGAGGGCGGTAGAAAAGGCCAGTTTTATATAATCTACACATTGGATGTTCAAGATAAATCATATGTAAAACAAAAATAGGCTTTGATTATTCACAATATGTGAGCATGCCCTATTTTTACAGATTAAAGTTTAAAAAGAGAGGGAGGGAGGGAGGGAGGGCAGGCAAAACAAGGTCATGTTTGGCTTTCAAACAGGTGACAAGTGTTTTGTTATGGGGAAACATGTTTCCCTATGGCATTTCCTAGTTGGGGAAAGATGTTTCCCCATTCAAAATGTCCAACTCCATTTTCATTGTTGAATCGATCTATATAAGAGGTAGAGAATGCTAGTTTAGAATGGAGTAAAATGTAATATCTGAACTGATATATGAGTTAGCACTCTTGATTTCATATTTACAAGATATTTTTTATTGAGAAAAGTTTGAACATTAAAATTCCTCGATTTTTTGCTAGTGATGCCAAACACATGGGTACTTTAGAAATATTTTACATGCAGCATTTGAACGTTGTGAACATGTATGATCATTCGCAAGTGGCAAACATTCTTGCACATGTTATTTGGATTGTATACACATGTGCCAAAGTATATTGCGTCTTTACACACCTGTGAACACATGAAACGATAACATATCAATGTAAACAAGAACGATGTGGTATTGTAGGCCTTGACATGCCATATTGTGGTATTTTTACTTTAAATGTCAATCCAACAATATTAGCATTATGGAAGTTGTACATTTTGTAAAGATTAAAATTATGTATATGATAAATTTAGAATTATGTGCAAAACTATTTTGTGCAATGGATTTATATTTTAATTTGAAATATGACCATGCTCTTCATAAGTTTGTATTTTATAACAAAAAATTTGATGTCAGTTTGTTGTAAGTTTGAAATAGACAGTTTAAACTTACAAGCTTATCAGATTTGGTGATGATTATTATTTCGCTGTAGTAGACAATGTATTCAACCAAACAAATTTGTCGGACGAAGTATTCAAATCAGAATTTACGATAAATATTTGAGAATTTTGCAATAATAATTACAATTATTGTTTGCAATCACTATTTGAAATACATTATTATTAGTATCTAGAGTATTCAAGAGTATTCACAATCAGTATTCACAATAATCATGATCAGTACACAATATTTCAATATTCATGATCAATATTCAAGAGTATTCATGATCAATATTCACAATAATTATGATCGGTATTCAAATTATTTTAGTATTCATGAATAATATTCAAGAGTATTCACAATTATTTTAGTATTCATGATCAATATTCACGATCGGTATTTAAAATAATCACAATTAGTATTTAGAATATTTCATTCGCAATATTCATGATCAGTATTCAAGAGTATTTACGATCAATATTCACAATAATCTCCATCATTATTCAAAGTATTTGTCCACCAATTTCTCATCCAATGTGGACGACATTTTGTACATGTTCTAAAGAAAAGATAGTAATGAAATTATGATTAAATGAAGATCAACTATTTTTTATGGCAATTTATCACATAGTCTAGTAAATACAGTTGTCTAAAGCTAATATAAAATAAAACAAAATACACTACATGATTTTTTTTTTTAATTGAACAATTTTTTTATTAATAATCTGGATATTCAGAATCGCAATGTCGATCGTATAATAGCTACAAATGTCAATAAAACTAATCCTATTAGAGAAGACATAATTTATAAATTGTGATTAAGGGTGATAAACAATAAGCATATCACTAAGGCCTTGCCATTATTGTGGTTTTTTGAGATTTGTAAATATTGACATGAGAAATGACCATTTCGTAAGAATGGATGAAAATTATTCAGTCATTTTCTAAATTTTCAAATCATCAAGATACCAGGAATCGATAGTCTGCTGTTCTTCGACCTTGGTCATAAAAGCTGCTTCATATTCCTCTTGCTGCTGGGTCAAAAAGCTGGTTGAAGCACTATGTGCTTGTTGTTGGTACTGCGTCTTTTTATTATTATTATTTTTTAAAGTTCTGCAGTCCTTGATTTCATGTCCAATTTTCTTGCTCTGCAGAATAGTTTCTACCTTGGTTGGAAGGATGAAGAGTTCAAATTCGACTCTGAGTCAAATTCGACCCAGAGCTAAAATTCAACCCTGAGCCAAAATTCAACCTTGAGCAAAATTCGACCCTGGCTACATATTGCTCTTCTTTTTGGATCTGAACTTCTGATTCTTTGAATATAGTGCTTGTGGATCCGATCCTGAAGAGGAAGCCGATATTTTGACTTCTTCTTGTAGAAGTAATGAGATTACTCTTGATAGAGTTAAATTCTCCTAGATCAAAATTGCCACGACCCAATCTTCATAGGCTTCAGGCAGACTCGATAATAGAGTCATAATTGATTGGAGTCTTGTTATTTTGAGCCAGTTGCAATCATTTTCTCCATGAGATTTTGAAAAGTGTTGAGATGACTCGAAACACTTACTACATCAGACATTCTCAAGGGGAAATATTTCTTTCTCAAATGGAGTTTGGAGGATACTTCGATGAGTCCGTATGCACATGAAACTCAATGGACCAATTGGGTGGGCATAAGATCCCTGATATCGTAGACGGTCGCTAGGATGTCCCATGCATTCTTAGCAGTTTGAATAGTTCTTATGTGACTGATTTGGGTGTCTTTTATGTTGAGAGTGATCATGGAAAAAGCTTTGCCATCTTTCATTCTCCACTTGGTGATAGTAGTTGCTTCACCTTCTAGCTTGAGTTTTGTGCCGTCAACAACATCCCACAGTGTGATTACTGTTGGCTTAGATGTTGATGCCAACTGATAAAACAAAATTCTTATTAAAGGATCTTGGATTATTTAGAGTATGGAGATTGCGAGCTATTTTTTTGTGTTGAATAAGATTATCAGTGTAAGAGGATTGCCATGGAAGAGAGATTGCAAAAACGATTAGGTGTCTGAGACAGCCATGCAATCCTCTAATGTTGATAACTTGATATGAAGAGAATGTAGAAATAACTTACGTGTCAAAGACATCCATACATTTTCTTATAATGATGTTTGCATAAGAGGAGTGAGAGTTAATTTCATTCAACAAGAATGCAAAGATGTAAAATAGTAGCGAATCCGTATAATAATGTTGCAACACAACAATCAGATCACAATACAATTGCGCTGATAAGCGCGTGATCCTACTTACAGACTCAAATCAATTGCTAAAGTTCTGAATATCTATCTCTCTATAATCACTAACTCTAAAGAGTCAGCTACTAGAAGACCCATTATGGTTGTTTGACCTTTGCTGGAGTATCCACATGCATCTTTTCTTCAATCACTCATTTACATATATATAGCAACTGAAAGATTTTGCATTATTCTATCTCTGTATTTTTAGATCGCTTAGCAGCTGATTAACTGACTAATTCGAACAGTTATTATTGGAGTTTGAAGACCTACACAATCTGTACTTGGGATCCCTTATAAATCTGCAGATGGTTGCCTGTGTGGAATCCTGTGTAAAAAGCAGTGTCGCATTTTTCGCTTTTGTCGCTTGTCGGGAATTGCATGTAAAAATGCAGTGTCGCATTTTTTTTGCATTTTTTCGCCTATCGGGAATTGCATGTAAAAATGCAGTGTCGCATTTTTCACGAAGCAGTGCCGCATTTCTGGAAGTGTCTGAAATGGCCGAAAAACCTAGTTAGCACGAGTGTTGCAAAACACTTAGTTGCTCAGGATGGCCGAAGGTGGAAAGGAGACAGTGTCAGGTGTCGAGTATTGAGTATGTGGGTTCAGAGATAGAGCTATGTAGCTTTGATTGTCGCACTGGAGTATTGTTGGACTAATCTGTGGGAATTGCAGATCATGTAGTAGCCTTCTTAGCCATATTATCTCCTTCACTGATGATGTATCTGCAACATATTCAAATTTTGTAGAGGACAACAAAATGCATTTCTGCTTTCTACTGTTCCATAAAATGGGTCCTCCTACAAGGAAACAAATATAACCTGATGTGGATTTTCTGATATCCATGTCTCCTGCCCAATCTGAATCTGAATAGGTGACTAAAATGAGTGCAAGTTCTGTATTATCATAATAGCTCAAAGCATAGTGCTTCGTAGTTTGAATGTACTTCAGTACTCTTTTTAGAGCCTTCCAATGTTGTAGGCCTGGATTGGACATATACTGAGATAATGTGCTCACCACATATGCTAGATCAAGTCATGTCTGTCATTGTCTTGCAGACCTTCTAACTGTAGGTGCTTGAGTGGATGTTTCTCCTGGGTGCATGACTGGGATAGCTTCAGCTTGTGGTGAACAATCGTGGGTCTGGGCCCATCGATGGTGAGTGGAGTTGTTGAGACAAACTTCTGCATTGGAACATTCGTAGGTCGATGCCTATTGATGGAGAATGGAGCTGCTGTGGTAGACCCCTGCATTGTAACTGGCTGTGAACTGATGGTGCACACCACATGATGATAAGTAGGCCGCTATTTCATTTGATAGGTAGTCTGTTACATACCTATGTGACTAGCAGTACTTTAGACCCCTGTTGGTCCATTTAGTGTTGGGGGCTAAATGGCAAGCTACCCTTGGATAAGAGTTACCCTTAGGATTAAGAGTATGTGCCTTTGGATAAGGACAGGCAGTTGACTATACCTTGGTCGGAGGTATGGAATCACGTGACCCTTGGATAAGGGATACCCTTAGGATTAAGGGTAGGTGTCTTAGATTAAGGTACTAGTGTCCTTGGTAAAGGGCAGGTAGGTGTCTATGCCTTGGATAGAGGTATGGAATCTAGAGAGGTGTTAGAAAGTCATTGGATGACTATTTTATTAAACCTTGGGCCTCAACCTTGAACCATATCACTCTAATGGTCTAGGACCAAAGTATACATACACAACTTGGGCATTGGGACCTAGTAAGAGGGCGCACTTCCCATGGGTCTAATGAGTTCCCAACTCCCACAAGAAAGACATTCAAAGAGTCATAGGTTATGGAAGGAGTCTCTTGACTTTCCATAAGCCTATGGAGGTTCTTGGAGGTTCTTTAACTCCCCTAGGCTTCTCTCTCTCTCATTGGATGGGCATGGAACTCCATAGTGCACTGGAGGAGTCCATGGGCCATCTATATGAGGGTAGTAGGGCGCTCATTGGGAGGAGAGAGGTCTCTCTTGATTTCTTTGCTTATGCTCTAGTGTTGCTACTAGTGTGTAGAGTACTTTCTTGTGTATAGTATGCTTAGGGTTTGGATCTTGCTTATGGTATGAGACATAAGTAGGGTTTCGATCTTGAGTATGCTATAGTATATTGTGGTATTCTTGTGATTTGTTTAGCAAGGAGGTGCTAGATAGGTCTTTCTTGGAGCTTAGATCTAGCTATGATTGGGTGGTGAATAGTTGAGGCTAGCTTGTTATCCATCTTTGTGTTTAAGAGTAGGGACACATGTGGAGAGATCTTTGGAGGCTTGCAGATCCTTACTTGCAGGTGGAGGAGAGATCCTTGGAGGCTTGTAGATCCTTACTTGCAGGTGGAGGAGAGATCCTTGGAGGCTTGCAGATCCTTACTTGCAGGGGAGGCATCCTAGCTCGGAGTTGGGGAGCATCTTGGAGCTTGCAGGTTGCTTGGAGGACATTTGGAGGCTCTACCTTGGATTTGGAGGACTTCCTCACCTTTACATGTAAAAGTGGTATTAGAGCTAGAGAAAGGTGGCAAGGATTGATGCTAAAATGCAGAGTGAATGGAGTTAAGACGCCACATGACTGGGATGGCTGGTTGGTCGAATACGTTTGCGAGATGCCAGACAGTTGGGCGAGTGGGCAAAGCTCGGTCAACACAAAATGCTCAGGGTTTTTCAAGAAATGCACACAAGTGGCTAGACGTTTCGCTCAGGCGTCAATTTCTTCTATGTCGAGAATTTGTGTGAATAACGTACTCGCCCACTGATAAAAGTTATCAACTGTGATTAGTGGAGGCCCAAAATGTGGTGAGCGAGTAGCTTATGTCACAAGTTTGGCCGAATTTAGGATTTCGTCTTTTTTTTCGTTTTTTTTTTTGTCTCACCTTCTCTAGTGCTCTTGTAGCTGACAAGAGTTGGTGCGAGTATCAAGGAATGACTCGTCAACTCAAATGGACCACGAAGCAAGGAACTTATAGAAAAAATTCCTAGGGACCTATTTGTACAGGTGAGTTTTCGATGTAATTTGGTGTTTCTGAGAGGTTTTTTTCTTTTTTTTTAATGTTGTACCATTTGGTCTCAGAGAGTACTTGCCCACTTCATTAGAATGTAGATTAGCTTACCACACACGATTTTCATGTTGGGTGAGTGGTTTATTTGTTGAAATACCGCGACTTGGCTTAAGCACAGTTGACCTGACTGTGAGTACCCGCATACTTGACTCGGAAGGTTTATGAACTCGCACAACAGAATTTTGAGAGTTTATGAACTCTCACAATCAATGGAAAGCAAATGGTTGGTTTAATGGAAAGCTGTTCATAGAATATCATAAGGAAAACCAAAACCCATTCGCACAGAATTTGCACAATATCCTACAATGCCTAACAATAATTGAGGGTGGATTCTTGCGCAAAACAAGTCAAAATGACTCGCACATGGTTGAAAAGATGACTCGCACACAGAGTTGGAAGATGACTCGCACAGACCAAAAAATGACTCGCACATGGTCGAAGAATTCCCGAAAGACCTAGAAATGACTCGCACAGGGGAACAACTCAAAATGACCCACCCAGACTTGGAAGATGACTCACACAGAGTTGGCTCGCATAGACTTGGAAATGACTCGCACATGGTTGAAGGATTCCCGAAAGACCTAGAAATGACTCGCACAGGGGAACAATTCAAAATGACCCGCCCAGATTTGGAAGATGACTCGCATAGAGTTGGAATATGACTCACACAGAACCGGAAATGACTCGCACAGCTCAAAAATGACTCGTACAACGCCAAAATGACTCGCACAGCAAAAAAATGTCTCGCACAACAGACAGTAAGCACTCACACACCTGACTGAAGGTTTATGAACTCGCACATTGGGTGCTTGGCTTAGGAACAAATGGGCGAATGCCATCTGCAAGGAAGGGGTTGAAAAACAATGATAGCTAATGATATAAAAATTCTGCAGCAGTTGCAAACATCTTGCACTGACTCCATTAGTTGCCATTCCGCTCGAATCAATCCTCTCATCGCATTTTCATTTCATATCGAAATGATGCATTTTCTAAATATGTTGCTTCAAAAATAATTTCAGTTTCATCCTTTCTTTGCAGTTGTAAGTTTAGGGCATGGAGCAGATTTGAGTTACATGTTATGATCCTTGTGGAGCTGTCCGAGTGGTGGCTGAAATGAAAAGTGATGATATGGTGAGGTGGGGGAGAGCAGTTCTATAGTTTCTGGAGATCATTGCTAGCTAGGGTGTCACCATCATGGCCAGTAGAGAAGGTAGCACGAGCAGGAGCTCTCGATTCATCACGGACAATTGCTCTTGAGGAGGTGAAGAATATGAGGCAAAATGTACAAAACACTACCAGAGTCAGACTATGCTCTACCTGTGGCAAGACTGGAACTCAAAAAGTTAGCATCGATGAACTACCACAGTCAACCATACCAATGTGCATGAATCCTCAATAGTAGCGATGAACCTGAATGGGCAGATTGGGTTGGAAATGGCAGTGGAAAAACAGCTAAAGAACTGAGGATGCCCTTCAGATGGGAAAAATGCTGATGAGAAGCTGAGTCCATCGCTTGTGCTGTGTGAAACGTTTTAACCACCTCTGAAAAACGTATGTGATGAAGAAGAGATGGGTGCAAGGCTGAAAGAACAGTTGTGAAACACCTGAAATACATCTGATGAACGTAGTAGGCTCCTTAGATCAGATCAGATCAGCTCAAAGTCCTATTGCTTGATTGCTAGTAAAACATTCGTGACCATGTTACAGGCAGCTCGAGAAGGAACTGTTGGGCAAGAAACCCTTGAGAAAATCGTTGCAGCAGTCCATGGTTTGACGTTGGTTAGCAATGCTTTGAAAGAAGATAATGCAAATTTGAAGGTCCATGAGAGTAGCCATTCAAGCTTTGAGGATTTTGAGAATGTGGGTCCTCCGGATGCTATTGAGGGTTACGTGCCGCAACAGTTTCCAAGAAGAGGGTGGTTCAGTTCCTTCAAGGAGCAAGACGACCCACTGAGCGCATTAGACATTGATAAGCCAATCCATATAAAGCTTAAATATGCTCAACGCCATGGCACTCGGAAGAAACATGGCATCCATGTCTCTTGGTTGGACAATTTCGATATGGTACCTTCACCAAATGGCCTCCAGCGCTCAAACACCCTCTATGAGATCAAAAACCATCTATGATCCCTCTTAAAGCACAAAACAAGCAAAGAAGGGTTGCTAGAAAAAAGAAAGCAAAATGTAAAAAACAGCAAGCAACAAAAAGAGACCAACAAGCAACAAAAGAAAGCAACAAGCAAAAACCAACAAGCAAGAAATAGCTTAAAAAACAAAGAGAAAGCAAGAAAAGAGCGGCAATGACGACTGAAAACAAGCAAAAAACACCAACAAAAGATGTAAATACTAGTTTAAAACACGACAAAACAAAACTTTTACACTAGAAAAGCAGGAAATCAAGCAAAAAGCATGCAGTTACAAAGGAAAGTAATAGTCAGATCGAAGCATGTTTGACAACTGGACTAAAGGTCTCAGAATAATCCAGATCTGGAATCTGGGAATAGCCTTTGGCGATCAGCCTGGCTTTGTATCGATTTAGCCTTCCTTCAGCATCATACTTTGTCTTGAATATCCATTTGCATGGAATCAGATTTCTTCCCTTTGGCAGCTCAGTGACTGTCCACGTTTGATTCTCTCTCAGAGAATCGAATTTTGTGTCCATTGCTGCTTTCCATTGATTAGCATTAGGTGTAGACATCACCTCCAAAACTGTGCTTGGTTCCTATACGAAATAGCAAGCTGCAATCGTCCATAAATTGGGATGGAGGTTGTTTGGTTCGTCAATCTTCTTGGCTGAGTTTCGACTCCCTGACGTGATTTGACCCGTTGAGGTTCTGACTCATTTTCTGAGTTCTCTCCATCGAGTCTCTCAATTAGAGAAGACGGATCCATTTTGGTTGAGTGAGATCGTTGGTAGTAACAACGATTTCGGAATACTGTTGGCTGCGTGCTTGCTAAAACAATGTCTTGATAGAAACAAGACTTCATAATCCACAATGAAATGCAGATTACTGAACCGCCTGCTCTGATACCATGTCAGAATAATATCTGAACGCAATAAGATAGTTGAATTGAATTCAAAAAAGTCTCAAGTACATAGTCAACTGGATGATGAGCACAAAACAATTGCGATGATAATTGAATACTTGAAACTATCTCTCATTCACTATGCTAGTTCGATGATGTGAAGATCATTCGAATGCCTCTATCTTGAACTAATCGATGTATACACATCTAACGTATCTTCTGCTCTTTCATTTCCACTTTGATTAGCATTGACATGTTTAGCTATACATATATATATATGTGTGTGTGTGTGTGTGTGTGCACACACACACACACACACACACACACACACACAGATATGGAGATGTTGAGCTATGCTGTTTGAAATGGATCTTGGCAGCAGTTATTGCTATCACTATTGAGATAGGTGGTGAATGTGGCTATCACTATAAAGATAGGCAACGAACGTAACTGCTTTGATGACTCCTCTGGTCTTCAATTTTGTTAGATGCCCGGGCTTTATTAGGATAAAAAAAATGGGTGACAAAAAATCATCCCATTTTGTTGGAGACCTTAATTAAAAATGCTAAGTCGCGGGCGAATTCAGTTGCTGCGCGAACTGGTGGATCTGGGCATTTAGTGTATTTTTGTGACAATTGGATGCGAGCTTTGTTGGCATCTACATTCGTACCCGATCCATATTCTGAGTAGATCTTTGGCTAGATAAGGATTTTTACATTGATCTGATTCAAAGGTACTTCACACTCCGCCCACTTTCTGCATCTTGGAATGGGGACGTAGTGAGGGTTTATTTTAAGAGATCTCGGCTTGGACACATATTTTCTTAGGGCCAAAGGGGTCTTTTCAAAAATGTGTTGCCGCCATGCAGGTTGTGGGTCCAATGCTAGAATGCAATAGATTTCTTTGTCTTTTATTTCGGGTGCAGTAAATGAGATATATCACCCGCGCATGAGGATTCATGCATATATGTACACAGGAATTCGTCGATTTTCTTCTCCACGCTTTTGGGCTTCCTAAAGGCCATAAAGGCCACAGATGCATATGTGAAGCAAGAGCCTTTAGATGAGGAGGCTGGTTGCCCCTCCATTGCGGGCACGATGCTCGCTCTGACCCTTGATCCTGATACGTGGTATCCTGCCTCGCTGCTTGCAAATATTGCCCTTATCTTGGCTTTGTACAGCTTGAAACGATCATAGTCAATTGCTGCTTTTGAAGCTGATAAAAAAAAGAGGCAGAAAAAGCCTTAAGTGCCCATTACTTAGCCATTACTCAAGCCTCAAGCTACTTTCTGGTTTCAATTCTTCTTTCAAATATCATTTATATATCTATATCTATATCTATATCTATATATATATATATAAACCTTGCTTTTATAGTGCAGCGAGCTCAGGTTTGGAAATTGGAATTTGGATTGAAAAAGTCTTGATTTCTGAAAGGGCATAAAGATCGGAGCAGATGCAAGAAATTCTCATTAGAAAGTCTGGATTTGATGCAAGACTGA
Organism: Diphasiastrum complanatum; assembly: GCA_029204225.1. NCBI lineage: Eukaryota > Viridiplantae > Streptophyta > Lycopodiopsida > Lycopodiales > Lycopodiaceae > Diphasiastrum > Diphasiastrum complanatum. The sequence goes on along the minus strand of CM055107.1, from coordinate 39,473,415 downwards.
TTCAATTTCATCAGAAAATCTGCTCTTGATGCAGGAGCTGATGATCAAGGGTGCTTCCATCTCAGAAATTTGAGTTTAGACTTTTGATCATCCCTTCCCATCCCTTCCTGTGTTTTGATCCATAGGGATAATGGCGCCCATAGACCCACATTCCTTCACGGATTCAGCTCATCCTCTCACCAAGCACATAGATCTGGATTTGTTTTTGGATTTTGATACAAAGATCATCACCGGGACTGCAACCCTAACGCTTGAGAAGCAGTATTCGGGCGAGCTTTACCTTGATACTCGCGATCTTGCCATCGAAAAGACATTCGACGCTGCAGGGAAGCCTTTGCAGTTTGTGCTGGAAGCTCCCCATCCTATCAAGGGTTCACTTTTGCGGGTATTTTTGCACGATCATGCCTCTTTCTCGGTTTCCTTCAAGACTTCACCTTCTGCTTCCGCCGTGCAGTGGCTCGATCCTTTGCAGACTGCGAGCGGAAGGCTGCCATATGTATTCACTCAGTGCCAGGCGATCCATGCACGCTCGATATTCCCTTGCCAAGATACACCGGCAGCAAGGATCACCTATTCTGCCAACATCAATGTTCCAAGGGATATTCGCGTGGTAATGTCAGCAGCTCATGTAGAAATCTCAGAGACTCATATCTCAGATTCCCGAACAGTAGAGAAATTTGTGATGGAGCAGCCAATTCCGCCCTATCTGTTTGCGCTTGCTGCCGGAGATATCGTTTATGAAGAGGTGGGACCGCGCACTAGAGTATACGCGGAGCCGCCTGTGGTGAAAGCTGCTGCACACGAGTTCGCTGGTGCGGAAGAAATGGTAAAGCAAGCGGAAGCTTTGTTCGGACCATACGATTGGGAAAGATTTGACTTGCTTGTGATGCCACCCAGCTTTCCATATGGTGGAATGGAAAACCCTCGCATGGTGTTTTTGACGCCCACTGTGATCGCAGGCGACAGGAGTGGCGTGGGGGTTGTGGCGCACGAACTAGCCCACAGCTGGACTGGCAATCTTATTACCAATGCCAGTGCAGATGATTTCTGGCTCAATGAGGTATGATTGACCCTTTCCCAGTACTATTACTGAAGCTTTTTCTTACAATTTGCGTTGCGGTTTCCTACAAAAAGTTGCAGTTTTCTTTTGTTTATAGAGATCAGCCTTAACAGTTAATCGGATGGCTTTCTGGAAGATATGGTTATGAGCTTTGGTATTGAGCTTCGAGCGGCCAATTTGATTCTCAACATATTGCCTAATCTTGCTTGTCCCCTATAGGCACTTTAAGGGTGTAAGAGGCACCCAGCTCCTTAGCGCTAAGATGGGCAGATGCCCCACCAACTGACAAATCTCGCCCAAATCATCTTGCACTTCGTATAATGTGATTGCTTGAAAGCTGAAAGTAACTTCAGCAAGGATTGCTAGATTATTTGTAGAAAAATGAAGTTCTGTAGCCAGAGCAGTTTGATTCATGCCTATAAGACAGATGGTATTGTTTAATACCTGAAATATTTTGTTTACCTACCATTTAAAGACTATGAAGCCTGTTTTTGTTTTCAATCTTAGAAAAGCCTGCGCATATTTAAAAGAAACTGAATTTTGGCCATTTTCGGACCAGGTAGTAGGCATAGTTCTCCTGCAGTCCCTCCTAGGACGGGAATTCAGATTTTTTGACCATTGAATGGCATGATAAGTGTGTGTATGTGTAGATCTTGACCGGTGCTGACTCTCGGGTAGGATGGCAAGGTATTGACATAGCTTAGGGTAAGAGTAATGATCTTCCCGTGGCCATTGAGGTTTGGATACTCTAGCTGAGTTTTTTGGGAAACTAGCTCAATTCCACTGTAGTTGATCGGCCAGGATGTTGATGCGGGACTGATGCTTGTTAGGCACAAGTTTGTTTAGGGACAATCTTAGGTAGAGAGGCTGGCACCACAATACTATGGATCATTCCACATTGTGAAAAAGGTTAGTCCGATAACCTTTCACTTACATTTGCCAATTACTACTTCTGATTGTGACATTTTCATGTTGGTCTGTTGTGGAATGGTATTGGTGAATGAGGAAGAATCGTACTCCTTTTCTATTCGTCCAAAGTGATTTCCATTCCTACCAGTTGCTATTCTTCAAGTCAAAGTTAAGCAGAGCAGACGACAACACCATGTTCATTTCTTGGTATAATGGGATTGGATGGCCTCTTGATGAGGCCACATCTGTCCTTTTGTAGTGTCCCATGATAGTAATGCACTAGCATTGCTGGGTATTCCAATATTTGCAAAAGACACAAGAACAGTATAGGACTGTTGTGGATAGATATCACAGGTATGTCGATTTTTATGAGGGCCAAGACACAGATTTGCCTTCTCAGTCAAAGAAGCTGGCTCCATGTTTGTCAGATCCCTGGCTAACCCCAGTTTAACACACAGTATCACGGGTACGAGGAAACATCTGGAGTCCATTGATGTGCTTTTTCATTCACCTTTGTTCTTGGACCAAGGAAAAACACTCTCTGCGACCAGTCAGTTACAAGCTGCACCATTCCATCACAGGAAGGAACCATAGCCCGAGTCACTGGGAATCGAATTTTTCTTTTCTTTTGCAGTTGTTACATCATCTACATTAGTCTGTTTGGATTTGCCCATAGTTTTTACTTATGGGGGAGAGTTTTAGACTTCATATCAGTGGAACCTTATCTTGACCCTTAATTTAAGTCGTATAGTTCCATGATACAATTTTTGGGCAATTGGCCCTTGTTGAACCATGTGCAAGTAGTGGGTACCTCAAAAGTAGGTCACAAACTATCCGTTTATTCATGACATGTGATCCTAATCTTATGAAGAAGGTCCACAGATAGCACATGTAGCTGGTCCACATGTAGTTTGCTAGCTCTCAGTTTTGGTGTATTTAGGAGGCTCAATTTCCAGCCCTTTTGTAGGAGGACCTGCAATTTATTTTTATGCTCAGTTGATTTGTGTTCATGCAATAATCTTAATTGGAGATTTTTACACAATGCATCATGATGCTGTTCATTTCTGCTATATGTGATGCTCAATGTACTGTTTGTGTTCTTACTTCATGGAAAACAATATTTTGTGGTAGTGACTCAAAATTGGGAGTGCATGGAGGAGCTGCTAAGTCCTCTGTCTGAAAGTAACCAAAATATCTATTTATGAAATGTAAGTAACAGTAAAGACCATCTAAAGATATATAGCAAACTACGAGTTTTGCAGTATATACAGATTCAAAATCTTCACATGTATGGTCGGCATATAGTGCAATGTTGCCAATAATCTCCAACTTGAAGTGAATGCATGAAAGTTTTTTAATTCAACTTTCAAATTTCAATGGTTTCCAGATTATCTCTTATCTTTTTAATGGAGTTTAGCAGCACATACTTCAGTGTATGCCGTATCCATTTACTTATGCCGCTTTATAGTGGATTTTGTAATTGTGATCTGAGCTACGCTTCGTTGGCTGTAGGGTTTTACTACATATGCAGAGCGTCGCATAGTGGAAGCTCTTGATGGAAAAGAGCGACTAGCTTTACACCTTGCGATCGGGTGGAATGGGTTACAAGAAGAGATTCAGCGATTCAATGATAGGCCAGAGTTTACGAAGCTAAAGACAAACCAGGAAGATGTTGATCCTGATGACGTATACTCTCGGATCCCCTATGAGAAAGGTTCCTTTTTCCTCCGACGTCTTGAAATTGCAGTTGGAAGGCCTCAATTTGATGGCTTTTTGAAGAAATACATTGAAACATTCAGATTCAAGTCAATCAACACGGAGACCTTCCTAAGTTTCTTGACAGCTGAATTTCCATATCTTGAACAGCAAGTTGATTTGGAATCCTGGATTTATAAAACAGGTATTCCACCAGATGCAGATGTTGTCAAACCCAAGTCTCAGATCCTTGAGAAAATCTTGGAATTAGCAGAAGAGTTTCAAGCTCACAGTAGCATTGTAACTGGATCTGTGGATGATGGAATCGGGGTTGGGGCTAACTGGCATCATTTTCTCAACACCTTAAAGCAAGATTCTCAGAGCTGGCAAGCTCAAGAATGGCAAATCTTTCTTGAAACTCTTCCAAAGAAAATTAACGTTAAGTTGGCTGATGATTTGGAAAACTTGTTTAACTTTTCCATTTCCACAAACTGGGAGATAAAAATAGCTTTTCTTACAATTGCTGCTAATTCAGGCTACCAGAAATGTTTTCCAGCGATTGAGAGTGCTTTGCATACAGTCGGGAGGATGAAGTACCTTAAACCACTCTATTCTGGTCTTTTGGATAGTACTCCAGAAGCCAAGGAGCTTGCAAAGCACGTATTTGCTCAAGCAAAAGGAAAGTACCACCCAATTGCGCAAACAGTGATTCAGGGACTATTGAAAAAATCAAATCATTGAGCACTTCGACTATCCATAAATGATCAAAACATGTGAAAGCGAAGGAGCCTTTCATAGAATACAAGTTTTCCAAGGATTTGCAAGAAAATAAGGCCTATAAACATCTTCTAGTTCGTTTTTCTCTTTTCGATTTGAAAATCCTAAATTTGTTTCTCAAATATGAGGAGTCACGAGGGTTTTCCTGTGCCTCAAAAGTGCATCGTAATGATTTCCATACTCATTTTGATTCTTGAATATAGACTACATAAAATTGCAGTTTGAGAATGGAAGCACTAGACTCTGGCAAAATTTTTGCAAGCTGTGAATGATGAGTCTTAAAAACTGTCAATAGTCAGATATGAGCAATCACCAAAGAAGCCGGAAGAAAAACACGCACTATCAATCTATCACACTAACTTCATACTGAATATAAAATGTACATATAAACCCTGAACCATGATAGAGAGAGAAAACCTACGAATAGACTAATAGACTAGCTTACGACTAATTACAGTTGGTAACAGTTGTCAACATTAATGTACATCGTAAACAATAACAATGAAGTTTATCATTGATTTCTAACACACTCCCTCAATGATATGAAACCTCTCAAATTTATATCTACCTAATGACTTAGTAAAAATATTTGCCATTTGATCTTCAGATTTACAAAAAACAAGATCAATGGCTCTATCAAGAATTTTTTCTCGAATAAAATGATAGTGTATTTTGATGTGCTTGGTTCGAGCATGTAAAACTGGATTTTTGGCAAGGTGAATGCAGCTTTGATTGTCGCAAGATATAGTAGTAGCATCCACATGTGGTTGACCTAAATCCACAAGCAATCTTCGTAACCATACCGCTTCTTGTGTAGCATTGCTGAGTGCTCGATATTCAGCTTCCGTTGATGATAAAGCTACTGTAGGTTGTTTTTTGCTGCTCCATGAAATTGCAGCTGTACCATAACTGAATGTATGACCACTGGTAGATCTTCTGTCATCAATATTCTCTGCCCAATCGACGTCTATATAACCTACCAACATTGGCGCTTCAGGCTGATCATACTACAAACCAAAATTCAATGTCCCTCGCTTGAAGTGCTCATCAATGCAAGAGTACCATGCTCGTGGTGTTTGCTTCAATCCATATATGGCTTTGTTGAGTTCACAAACCAAATGATCTTTTTCTGGCTCAACAAACTTTTGAGGTTGCTCTAAATATACCTCTTCATCCAATACTCCATTAAGAAAAGCAGATTTGACGTTCATTTGCTGGATTTTCTAACCATAGAAAGCAGAAATTGCAATGATAGAACAAATAGTTTCCATTTTGGCTACAGGTGCGAAGGTCTCCTCAAAGTCTATACCTTCTTGCTGCTCAAAACCTCTTGCAACTAATCGTGCCTTGTACTTGTTGAGTTGCCCATCCGCTCCATACTTCGTTTTGTAGATCCACTTACATGTGATAGGCGTCTTACCATCAGGTAGCTCAACCAAGTCCCACGTTTTGTTCTTTGATATAGCCTCCATTTATGTTTCCATAGCTGCACGCCACTCCTTGTGTTCCTTTGCTTCGTTGAAAGTTTTAGGTTCTTGAGCCGTTAAGATGGATCCCATTAGGACTAGATTCATCTCTAATCTTGCAGGAGGTTTTCGATTTCTACTTGATCTTCTAAGCTCTCCCTACTCACTAGATTCGGGAGTATCTCCCTTCTTTGCACCATCTATGACTGATAAGTACCATTTAGGTACTCTCTTGGGAATTTCAGCATCAGGCTTGCCTTTGTCCAATGGATTTTCTATATCAAAATTCACTTCCTTCTTGACCTGTACTTTCGCTCCCTCATCAAAAGGTTCAGTGATTACTTCAGATTGTTCGCCTTGGCCCATCTCGTCAAACGTAGCATCCCTAGAAATTAAAAGCTTCTGTGCATTTGTGTCATACATCTTGTATGCCCTAGTCTTCTCATCATATCCAAGGAAAATACACTTGATAGCTTTTGCATCCAATTTCCTTCGTTTTTCATCAGGAATATGAGCATAAGTATCACAACCAAATACTCTCAAATGAGAAATATTAGGTTTCTTTCCAGTAATAGCCTCATGAGGTGTCTTACCTTCTACGGATTTTGTAGGACACCGATTCAGGATGTGTGTAGCTGTGCTACAAGCTTCTGTCCAAAAGGTGTTTGGCACACCCTTGCTTTTGAGCATCGCCCTGGCCATCTCAACAATAGATCTGTTCTTTCGTTTGACAACTCCATTTTGCTGTGGTGAATAAGGTGTTGTAGTCCGCCTCTTGATCCCTTGATCTTTGCAGAAATCAATAAATTTTGTCAAAAAATACTCACCACCTCCATCAGATCTCAAAGTTTTGATGCAACTCATAAAATAAGTCAGAATTTGGTTGTGCAGTCCTGAAAACATGTAGATATGGTCTGAATAGACTGTGGAAGTAGTCTAGGTTTTCAGTAATCCCAAATTCACTCAGAAATGAACTCAAACCTGATTCTCGTGAGGGTGATGAGGAAGAGGCCATGACAGTAACGTGAATATCGCACTTGTGCGCGCGGGAGAACTGAACCAAAACTAACTACTAAAATGGTGCATAAGATGGATATGTACGACAGACAAATACAGAATATCGCACTTGTGCGCGAGTAGGTATAGTTGCAAGCAAATGGACAGCAATGAGCGCGCACAAAAGCGATATGTCACGAATTTTGAGAATGCAAAAGGTAAAAAATTATTCGGTTTCCGTGCCATTTATACTAATTTTTCGCACGTGTGGTCAATGGACTTATGACACGTGTCTACTTTCAATTCGACAACAGGCGCAAGCACGTGTGAGATGACACCTGCACACGTGTGAAATGACACCTGAACACGTGTCACATGTTCATTCGATTGCTCATAAACACGTGTCGCTCTCGCATTCGGTCGTACAAATCCCACACGTGTAATGTGACAGGGTGACATGTGTCGCTCTCGCATTTGTCCGTACAACTCCCACACGTGTGACAAGACGTTCTTTCGCACCTGTGAACCCCGATATAAAATCACAAATTTCGATGAATTTTTTTCACTTTTTTTTTTGCTCCGCATATCGCATTTGTGCGCGCCCTTCACAATCGAAATTCCTCCTACTGCCCTCCATGCACACAGATCCGATACGTCTGCCTACATGTCACCCCATATCGCACTTGTGCGTCTTTCCTCAAATCTAATCGTTCTCTCTGATATTCGGCTCGCATAGGTCCGATATACCGTACATTCTGTCCGTACATAGCGGTCCTCTGCGAGTTCTTTATCATCCCTTCCTTCTCATCCTAACCTTCACGCACAAGTCCGCTATCACATAGTTCACGCCCATGGATAGGAGAAAGTAGACAAGGAGAGATTTCTTCTCTCCTGGCTCATCCTCATCTCCTGCGGTTGCCATCACACCACCTGCTAGACCTAGAACGCGCAACCGCAGCAGGTGGCTCTCTAAGATACGCAAGTATCAGAGGTCAACAGCTCTGTTGATCCCAAGAGCTCCATTCTACCGTGCTGTCCGGAACATAACAAGAAATGATCTCGGACAGCACGTTAGATTCACATCGAGTGCTCTTCAGTGCCTTCAGGAGGCTGCTGAAGATTATATTAGCCTTTTTTTTTAGGATTATTTTTTGCTTGCCATCCATACCAAGAGGGTTACCATAATGCCCCAGGATTTTCAGCTTTTGATGAGAATGAGGGATAGGTATTGTAGGTTACATGTATCTCAACCTGCTGCTCCTAGACCAACTCTTGTAGATAGGACTAATCTTCCTACGAAGCGTCCTAGGAAGCAGACATCCCCCAAGCGTGCTCCTAAGAAAGTGAAGCCTAACCCTTCAGATTCTGTGAAGCCTATCCCAGAATCCATTGTAGATAATGCTGTTATTGATAATGCTGTAAATATAGCTACCTCTGTTTTGGATACTCCTATAATTGCTGTAGATACTACACATCCACCTCCTCCTCCTCCTCCTCCTCCCAATTTCTATACATATATAGATTCGGATGATTATCTTAAATTTGAGAAAGACATATCAGATGCTATAGATACAATTGGTACTCCTTTTTGTTTTAGACTAGATGAACTTGATTTTAGTATTAATTTTAGAGTTCTAGATTGTCTGGATCTCAAAGATAGACAGGCTTCTATCAGTGATCCTGTGATAGAGTTCGGGCTGACACTCTTGCAATTTGACATTGCAAGAGATTCATCAAACGAGTTGCTGGTGTTGAGTAACTTTATGCTCCAGGCCTTCAAGGAGAATAATGACACATTGTCACAGTGTCTAACAAGTGGATTCAGACCAGCAACAAAGTATCTGGTCATTCCTTATCATACCAAGTAAGATATATTAAGTTCTTCTTTCTGTTTTATGCATTAACATTGACATTTTCAGTTTAAATAGTTCTCAGAATTGCCGCTTAAGTACTTTCAATCTTATTTTGCAGTGACCACTGTTGTTTAAACCCGATCTCTATTAAGAGCTCTGTAAATAATATTATTAGATATTATTGTGTCAAGATGAATTCGACGAGAAATAGGCATAAGGATGTAGATATATACATTCCATATCTAAGTAAATATATTCCTACAGATATTTCCCATTCCGTGGATTGGCAGATCGTCAGCTTGGAGGTAAACTCTGTCTTTCTGAATAGCATTATGAAATCAGTATTCTAATGAAATATTTTCAATCTAATTCATTCTGTTTCATAATTGATTTCTTGTGTGCTGAATTATTTTGCAGTCACCCTAACAAAATGATTCATTCAGCTGTGGGTGGTACACGTTGTACAATGCCAGGTTGTTTTTTGAGTGATTCATCCTTCAACAAGATGTTGATATTTCTAAGGTAATAAATTCTGTTTATTCTTATTTTGGAATCATGATTAGTTTTCTATTCTGGTGATGTTATTGGCCATTACTAATACATGAATGTTCTATTTTGCAGTTTACACTTCCTGAGTACACATCAAGCCAGGTGTACAGATTTATACAATAAATTATTCTGAGTATACTGGCTAGGGCAAGGCTTCAGTCTTTCGTTATTGATGATGGTGCAAAGGATGATGTAGTCGTACTAAATTAAGATCAGAAAAAATATAGATAGCATAGAACAAAAATACATGTATAGACTTCATAGAAAAATATACATTGATATATCAAATGCTGCTCCAGTTTATGAATTTGGGAGCACAAAATACAGATGCCCAACTTGGGCTTTCATTTATTGAATGAAAGGGTGTATACACAGATTTTTACTAAAGTTTATTTGAAACTATTGGTCTCCCACAATGGTGATTGTTGTAGGTAGTTTTTTGCAGCACGTTATCAGCTCCTGTCTTTTTCGCATTAGTGACATGACAAATATTAGTGAATGTGCAATCGTAAATGATGACATTTTCTATTATTTTGTTCTATTTTGAAATGGCAATAAACATAAAGTACTTACGAGTCTTCCGTTGATGATAAATCTGAAATATGTTGGTAGATTGGTTTGTAATAGCATTATCTCTGTTCTGATAAGATCAAGCTTCCAGTGCTCTTCCACCTCAACCATAGTCAAATATTCCTCATTGTAGATAATGCTTAACTCCATTCGGTTTGTGTGACCATTTAGTTCAAAGTCTTGATTCAGTGGTAGCCATGTACCTTCAATTTTCTTGTATCTCTGGTAGCTAAATGTGAGACTGAGCATTTGCTTTTCAAAGATCATTGAGGACTTTTTAATCCTGCATTCTATGTCATTATTTGTTTTACTATCCCAGCCTTGATCCATGAGATCTGACAAAGTCTCATATGATAAATCCTTGCAAACAAATAAAGTTGGTGTTCTGCGAACACTAGCACTCAAGAAAAAATCAACAAATGTATGCAATGAGATAAACCAACTTAGGTGAACAATTTTCGAGCCTGTGCTTATCTTCATAGCATTTTTAATATCAATGAGTAGCTTGCATCTCAAGGATTCAGAAACAATGCTGTCAGGAGTAGGCCACTCATCACTTTGAAAACTAGGCAATGGAATTTCTTCGAGCTTGCCAAAACCTCCATTTGTTTGTGGCATATATAAAGATTCATAAAAATAGATACCACAATCTGCAAGTTCCTTTGGACTTCTTCCTCTGTATTGTAGCTTTCCAACATCAGAGTGAATCACGTTTAATATTCCTGCAAGTGATTGTGCGGGCTCCCATTCACTTATGCATGATGGATATAAATCTGAAAGAAAAAAACAATGTTGAAGCATTTAAATCATAATCTGAAGAGCATCAATAAAGGAAATCACCTATGATTGTTGTAGAGTGCATATGTTTTGATATACTTACAATTACATTTTTGATGATCATGAGGATTGATATCATGTACTTTGATTTCTGAATGCATATATACATGTTGCACTAAGACTTCTGATATCGATTGACCTCCCGGGGTAGTCTTAAACTCCAAAATTTTTGCTTTCCAATAAGATTTGTAAGTCATTTTTGCTCTTTTCTTTTGTCGAAAATTGCCCTTTGATGATGGATGCAGCAATACCCATGAGTTCTTCGTATATTTTGTTGGCTTCCAGTTATCAGCTTCATCTTTCTCATTGTAAATAATCACAGAATCAATTGTAGATCTGGGTCTCCTCGCCATTGCTATTTTAAAAGCTTGGGCGCCAAAAATCTCTCTGATATGTTACTTAATTTTAATTTTTTGTATCACATTTAATCTAATGTGAATGCCAACATAGTCACAGTTACTGCGTATACCATATTTTATGTAACTGTACATACTATATTTCTATAACTGTAACTAGTATAGTTAGAAAATCTCATTATACTAACCAGCATAGTAAAGTAAATTTAACTTGAGATATTGACGTCGGGCAGATTAGCACGTGTCGGGCAGGAAGAAGAAACCAATGGGATACGTCCATGCGGCCCGGACACAAATTTTAAAGTTTTCTATATTGCATTTTTATTTTTTATTTAATTTGAACTACGTTATGTAGATTTCAAATCTGTGCATTTTGATTGGGTCTGGTGACGGTCGAAACTAAAGAAAAAAAATAAAAGTATTTTTACAAGGGGTCTTTTTGATATTGAGAACTCCTCTAATGTCACCTACTGAAGATCAAAGAGATTTGTGACCAATTAGCAGCAGTTGGAGAGCGAGTACAGGATCGTGAGATCGTGTAGTTGACATTGAATAGTTTGAGTGAGTCACATTAGATGTTTGTGACAAGTATAGCCACACGGGAAAATCTTCCAACCTATGAAGAGTTAGGTGGATTGCTTTTGTAGGAAGAACAACGTCAAGAGAACTTGAGTCATCTCAACAGGGGATTTGATCAAGCTCTTGCAATCAGGGGACGTGGTGGTAGATTTGGTCGTGGAAGACACCAATCAAGAGGTGGAAACTCAAATCGTGGATCATTCCAACAATTTCAAGAACAATCCAATGATAGCCCAAATTGAGCCAATTGGAATCAAGGCCGAGGTCAAGGACGCGGCTATTTCAGGCAAAATAAACCTGGAAATTGTAGGTATTGCAACAAACCTGGCCACTGGGAGCGTGAATGCTTCAAGAAACAGAAGGAGATGGAACAAAGAAAAGACAAAGGGCAAGTGAGAAATTATGCTTATCAACATCAATTTGATGATTATTATTATGAAAACAATTATAGTGATCAAAATCAATACGATGATGATCAATATGAAGATGATACAGGTGAGAGCTCAAAATTGTTCATTACAGCATTAATGACAAGTGATGAAACCAAGGATACCTGGTACATTGATAGTGGTGCATCCAAGCACATGACTTCAAGGAAAGAGTGGTTTTCAGAACTCAAGGAAACTCACAATGGTGATGAAGTTGGACAAGCCGATGACAAATTGCTATCTGTTAAAGGAGTTGGAGTGGTACCAGTGAAGTTAGCCAGCGGGAAGATAAAACGGATAAGCAATGTGCAATATGTACCTGGCTTAGCTAACAATCTATTACATGTTGGGACGATGGTTGATCAACAACTCAAGGTTGAGTTTGACAACGACAAATGTCTTGTCAAAGACATCAAGAATCACTACAAAGTGATTGCTACAGGAGCTAGAGTCAACGAGAATCGACTCTACAAATTGAATGCGAGATCTTTTGCTCAAGCTATGATAAGCACGGTTGATAGTCGAAGTGATCTTTGGCATCAACGATTCGGTCATATTAGTGCTCAAATTTTATAGATTCTCAAAAGAGGTAATCTAGGTATAGAATTGCCTGATATTTTTTTTGAAGGAAAAATTTGTGAAGTTTGCATTTTGGGAAAACAACACAGAGAGAGGTTTCCCAAAAGTGGAGCAAGGAGAGCCAGTGGCATCCTAGATCTTGTCCACAATGATCTATGTGGACCTATGATGCCACGAAAATGTTAAAGATTAAATATCAACACAAATATGGCATGAGATACTCGAAAATGAAGATATGAGCTGGATAAGTATAAATCATGAAGAGGCCTAAGTCATTTTTTGGGAATATATCTCCTAAGTACTTGTCTTGTAATTTAGGGCAAGACCTTTTAAAGGAAAAGACATTGTCTTGGACAACCTTTACTAGGTTGTCCATACGAAAAGACATGATAAACTAGAGTAACTTTAACTCATAGTTAAGTATACCTCCTATGGTATAGGTGAACGTATTCTCAGTCTGATCGTTAACTAGACCCTTTCGCAGGAGCAACGCACCTGTTATTTTAGAGGTGTGTTTGTTCGCTCCGTAGAACATATATTGATCTCACACTTCAGTCTCGATCATCGAGAGATAAGGGTTTATGCTTATGTAAGAGATTGAAGAAGTGAATAGAGTTCTGTGAGTTATTCTCTCTTATCTCTGTTCTCCGCACTGCTAAGTGTGAGTGATCTGGAGTTTGCTAACAATCTCTAACGCATTTCATGAATTTCTCTCTAATCAGACAGATGCTCTAGTGCATTACAGTCATTTGCTGAGTTTTCGTAAAGCATGCTCTAAAGAACTGTCTTTAAGCTATCTTATTCGTCTCTCGCGAATACTTTCTTTTCGGCACTCGAATAACGACTATCTTTGGTACAGTCTAGCACGATCATTGAATAAAGTTGTATGTATACATATGAGATGGCAGTCTCTGTCTGAAGAATTAAGTCTCTGATCTGTCTTCCTGATTGACATTGACATAAGTTTCTAACGTATTCTAAAATTTTTCGTGTTCTTTAACCATTAAGTTGGACTTTAGTTGTTGAGGGCTTCTGTCTAGAAACGAATAGTTCGCGAACGCGATTAATTAATTGTCTGCACAATCACAAATACATCGAACAATTCTCGATTATCTGTTGACACCTTAATCAGCCAGAGTGTAGTACCGCTATACTACTCTGATAACATCTCATCTGTAGAACGCACTTCATCCAATTCAATAGAGGCCAGATTGTTGTTATGAATTTATCAACACTATCCATCTCAAATATAAGTAATACTGGTTACTTTTTAATGTCTGTCGACAACCAAAATAACCCTCGAAGCCACTTGCCATAATTGTACCAAAAATATAACTTTCTAACGATGTCCTCTGTGGGAATGACATTATTTACTATAAAATCTATATTAACCCTGTTGGTATAGTACGACATATACCGATTTTTGGCGCTGTTGCTGGGGATAGTTTAGGAAAGTTATAAGAAATCTGACAAATCCATTTCCATCTCTAGTGTATGTCAGATAGAGAATCCAGATTAGAATGATACCGTAAGCTTAGAGAGGAATTTTTACGAAGACAAAGTGAGAATACTAGTCGAAGAAATCTAGACAAAATCACTGCCCAGTTACTTGAACTCCTAATTAGCTTCGGTATGGAGGGTCCTGCTACACGTTTCACTGCTATCTCCAAAATTAAATACGATTATTTTAAAGGGACTTCTTCCGATGATGCAGATAGCTATGTCTCACAATTTGAGTCAATCGCTAATGCGAATAACGAGGGAACTGACGTAAACTACGAATTTTCCGTGGTCTGCTAAGAAAGCAGGCGCGCAAATGGTACAGTCAAGTTGAACCAGGCCATGTAGGAACCTGGTACTAGCTGAAAGATGCGTTTTTGAACCGGTTCAGTGAGATTGGTTACAAATCTAGAATTCTTGGACGTCTGAACAATGTTCAGAAGAAGAGTAAATAATCTCTTCGCAAATATACATGTAAGGTTAAAAATCTCATAGGAAAACTAATCGGTGTATATCCCGTAGATATGCAGATCGAATGGTTTTTGGCTGGTTTACCACCAAAGATTGATCGGTATTGCAGACAAGGGGACATGACCTCCTTAGCAGCAGTAATAGCTAGTGCCGAAAATTTCGAGACCTCAAAACTAGCACGAAAGCGATGATCGACGAATAAATCTCGAAAGTCGAAGACTGATTCTAGTGACAACAATGAAGATTCTGATTCTGATTCAAGTACCAGTTCTTCAAGCTAGGAATCTGAAAGCAGCAATTCATCAGAATCAGAAGCTGACAACTAAACGACGAATTAAACGAAAGGACGACACGAAAGTTGTCGAGGATAAGTCGTCAACTTCTAAAGTTGAAAAGCTTTGGAAGAGTAATATGACTGACCTTAATAAAAAGTTTAATGACTTGAAAGTGCAGATCTCTGAAGTTGCAGATAAAAGACCAAAAGCGTCTTCTTCCAACTCAGGAATGTGGTGTACGAAATGTGGAATTTCTGGACACACTAAAGAAGACTGCACTATTGTGAATGTCAAATACATTGAAGATCCTGCCCAGGAGGTACTTTTTATTTTTCAAAATGATGCGACTACTAACTATGTACAGGGTACTGCAGCATCAGCCCAGCAGGACAGCCCAAGTTCGCACCAAGAAGGCATAATCCTCCTGAATTTGTTGGACCAGCGAAGTCTCAAACCGTGATAAAACCAGTTTCGGGCAACTGCTACAACTGTGGAGAGCCGGGACATTTTTCTCCTGACTGTCCTCAACCGCGAAAGCCGATTGGTTATGTACCATTATGTTCGAATTATAGAGAGCCTGGCCACAAGTATCCTGATTTCCCTCAGCCGTAGAATCCGTGACCCAAATATCAGTATGTAGCAACACCAGCTGCTGTAGACACGAAAGCGAAAGCTGCGACTGATGCTGTTGTGCAGAGAATTGATGTTATTGAAGGAAAACTGGCAAAGACAGAAGATTAGTCCTGGCCAAGTGACGTGGAGAAATTATTCAAAGTCACAATGAGAAGCAAAAGCTCCTCAAAACCTGATCAGAAATCTTCGACAAAGCGCAGAAAATCCTCGAAGAATAAATCCTCTAGCAAAACAAGGAACAAATCTACGACTAAGGAAGATCTCAAAGATGACCCTGACTATGACCGCAATGCTGCGAAGTTATTTGCAAAAGACATCTCGGCAGAAGCAAAGGAAATCATCAACGCTGAACTTCAGACAGCTACTGCAGAAAAGGTGGTCACTTTCAATAAAGAGGACGAAGAAATCGCGAAGACGAAATTGTCTAGTGCTGTTATCGATAAACCAACCTCGAAATCAAAGAAGAAAGAATATGACATCGTGACTGATATTGGATCCCTTCGTCCGAACATTACTTTTGAACAGTTGTTGGCAGATAACACTTATTACAGAAACACCT
The DNA here is from genome assembly GCA_029204225.1 of Diphasiastrum complanatum. Lineage (NCBI taxonomy): Eukaryota > Viridiplantae > Streptophyta > Lycopodiopsida > Lycopodiales > Lycopodiaceae > Diphasiastrum > Diphasiastrum complanatum. The sequence goes on along the minus strand of CM055107.1, from coordinate 39,457,323 downwards.
TTCTGTGCCCAAAAAGAAGAAAAAAATTTCTCTGCCAGATGCTGGTGTTTTGTCTATCGATTTAGGTGATTTCGGTGCAACTGAGATTGATATTACCATTGCGAGATGCCTGATCGAAAAAGTGCCAATTGACTCTGGTTCCAGTGTAAATATACAAATAGAAGACACAGCTCATGCTCTAGGACTGACTGACATTCAACTGACACAGCGAAACATCAAGTTAGCTGATTCGACATGACGAAAACCTGTTGGAGAACTGAAGGATGTCACTGTCTACATTCAAGCCAAGCCATTCACAATGAATTTCATTGTTATCAAACCACTCGGTTTGTCATCCTATTCTGTGCTGATTGGACGACCTTGGCTTTATCAATCAAACGCAAGTGTACATTGAAAATCCAGAGAGCTGAGATTTCAGACTGGTGAGACCAATAACCGAGGTAAGTCAGCAGAACAAATCATAACCTGGAGTCATGACAATTATGAAGGTGAAACTCCTTTGTCCGACACCAGCTTTACATCAGAAGAATCTTCGTATGCCTTGAATATTTTTTCCAATGGATCTGATATTGAAGTGCAGTACTTTGAATGTTATGAGAATGCTGATGACGAAGAATTCTTCGATGCCTGCGATGCTAAAGCGGATGTTTTGTGTGAAGAAATTAACGTTGCAGACACGAACTCGAAAGAGTCTAACGATTCGAGTGACGAATCTGAACACGAATTTGGTAACAAGAACCAGGTTGACGACAAGAAAACATCTATGGAGTCAACCATGCGTGAAATTCATGGCCATACCAAGGCCAGTATGACAGAAGATATCATTTTACCAGATTCTACTGAATTGATTGAACTTGCACGTGGCAGATTTGTGCATGTTTCGAAGTCACTTGGAGAATCGGAGCTAGTGAAATTCACTGAACTATTGAAGGAGTATCAAGACATTTTTGTTTGGTCGTTCGACGATTTGAAGGGTATACCTGCAGAATTCGGAGAGCACCGAATTGATCTTAAGGAAGATGCTGTACCTATTTGACAAAGACAGTATCATCTCAATCCTAAGTACTCTCTCATGGTTAAGGACGAACTTAACAAGCACCTTAAGGTAGGTATAATCTATCCCATCTTAAGTAGTGAATGGGTTTCACCCATTGTTGTCGTCCCAAAGAAGAAGACTGGCAAAATAAAAATATGCCAGGATTTCCGCAAACTCAATGCTGCCACAAGGAAGGACCATCATCCTCTGCCTTTCATTGATTCCATCCTAGATTAGGTTGCTGGTCAAGAGCGTTACAATTTTTGTGACGGCTTTTCTGGATATAATCAGGTTGGAGTGCGAAAGGAGGATCGTTCAAAGACCACGTTCACTACGGATTGAGGCACTTATGCCTATAACAAAATGTCCTTTGGTCTTTGTAACGCTTCAGCGACTTTTCAGCGAATTATGATGTTAATCTTCTCTGCCTTTCTGAGAACTTTCCTCGAAATATTTATTGATGATTTTGTGTATATAGTGATATAAAGACACACCTACAGAAGCTGAAATTAACATTGCAACGGTGTCGAGATACTTGTTTATCTCTTCATCCAGAGAAATGCTTTTTTGGTATGAAAGAAGGAATATTGCTCGGACACAGAATATCTAACAGAGGAATAGAAGTCGACAAAGATAAAGTCGAGCTTATAAGGAATCTCCAGATACCAACAAATTTACGTGAACTAAGAGCTTTCTTAGGACATGTTGGCTACTACAAGAGATTTATTCAAAATTATGTTTCTATTGCTGCCTCTCTTACACATCTACTGAAGAATCAAGTAGAATACTTATGGACGAATGAACAGCAGAAAGCATTCGAAGATCTTAAGCAAAGGTTGATTAATGCTTCTATTCTGAGACCACCCAAGTGGGCTATTTTATCTCACAATTATGTGGATGTTTCTGCATTTGCTATTGGCGTCTGTCTAAGGCAGAAGGACGACCAGAAGAAGGATCATCCCATCTACTATCCGAGTCAGCAGCTCAGTGCATCAGAGAAGAATTATTTGGCTACAAAAAGGGAAGCACTTGGCATGATTTTCACTATTAAAAAATCTCGACATTATTTGCTAAGATATGTATTTATTTTTCATGTGGATCATTATGCTCTTAAGTATCTTGTAAATAAACCAGATCTATCAGGACGAATTGCTCGATGGGTTCTACTTCTGCAAGAATTTACCTATCAAGTAGAGCTTCATCAAAGAAAATATCATATGAATGCTGATTATCTATCGCGACTCAGCACCGAAAAAATTGAAGACCCTATCAATGATGATTTTCCAGACGAACATTTATTCGAGATTTCATCTACAAATTCGTTATATTCTATTATTATTATTTATCTTAAAGATCAGATATATCCGGATGGTTACGATTTGGAGCAAAAGACAATTTTTCAATATAAGGTAGCACCTTGTACAATTATTAACAATGTTCTGTAGAAGCTTGGTGCTGACCATCAACTACGAAGATGTCTCGAAACTGAAGACATTAAAAAGGTCGTTAAAGCTTTATACTCAGAAGATGCTAGCGGACATTTTGCTTTGAAGAATACAATTAATAAGATATTGACTGCCAAGTATTGGTGGCCAACAATGTTCAAGGATGTATCAAATTTTATTCGTTCATGTGATCCATGCCAGAGATCTGGTAAGCCTACAAAAGTAATGAATTGGCCGTTGACGCCAATCTTGCCTCTTGCACCATTCGAGAAGTGGAGGATTGACTTTGTCGGTCCAATCAAACCTGTTACCCGATATACGAAATGTCGTTATATTCTAGTTGCCACGGATTATGCTACCAAGAATGTTGAAGCAGAGGCGACGAAACGAAACGATGCGAAAACTGTCGTGACATTCTTATTCAAAAGTATAATCACAAGATATGGTTGTCCACTCGAACTAGTAAGTGACCGAGGAACACATTTTCTAAATTGATACGATACGGTTGCTGACAACCTATTTCCTGATCAAACATAGAAAAACTACACCCTATAATCCAAAAGCAAACGGGTTGACAGAAAGAGCTAATGGAATCTTATGTAAGATCCTAACTAAAATTACTATTGCACATGCATTAGGGCCTTTTTTGAACTCAAAAAGGGCCTCTTCCTTGCCTAAACATGTTTGCTAATTAGGATTAATTAACTTTTTAATCATCCTATGTGGCAGTTCACCCTGGGTTTATCATGGGTTAACTTCTATTTTCGTAGGCTTCACTTAGGCCTAACACAATATAGCAAAGACACCTAATTTTTAATGTAGCCAAAAAATTTAAATCCAATATAACATCTATTTTTTCAAGCCCTTCAAAATTCATCTTTTTAAGCTTAGAATGAGTGAAAAGGGGGCCCGATATTTCCTTGGGCCCCCATTTTGAAAAAAAAGAGGGAGGGGGATGGGAGTACATCTGCCCCCCCCCCCCGTTGTACCCTTGTACCCCCCCGTCTCTCTCTCTCTCTCTCTCTCTCTCTCTCTCTCTCTCTCTCTCTCTCTCTCTCTCTCTCTCTCTCTCTCTCTCTCTCTCTCTCTCTCTCTCTCTCTCTCTCTCTCTCTCTCTCTCTCTCTCTCTCTCCCTCGGGGCCAGTTGGCCCGTCACGCCCCACCCACCCCTCCGGGCCGCTGGCCCTCGTTGATTCGCGTGGCCCGAAAAGCCACACCTAACACCCCCCCTCCCTCGCTGTCCTGTCAAAGAGGGAGGGGGGGTGACCTGGGAGCGTGCGCTCATCGCTGCTCCTGGCCACTTGGAGCCGCTAAGCCGGATGGGAGCGCGATGAGCGCGCGCTCCCAAGTCACCCCCCTCCCTCTTTGACAGGACGGCGAGGGAGGGAGGGTGTTAGGTGTGGCCTTTCGGGCCACGCGAATCAACGAGGGCTAGCGGCCCAGAGGGGTGGGTGGGGCGCAACTAACCAGCTGGCCCCGAGGGGGGGAGAGAGAGAGAGAGGGGGGGGTACAAGGGTACAACGGGGGGGGGGGGGAGATGTACTCCCATCCCACTCCCCCTTTTTTTTTCAATTTTTTTTTTTTCAAAATGGGGGCCCAAGGATATATCGGGCCCTCTTTTCACTCATTCTAAGCTTAAAAAGATGAATTTTGAAGGGCTTGAAAAACAGTTATATTGGTATTTAAGATTAAAATTTGAGCCTTGTCAAATCATCATTACTATGGGTGAGCAAGTAGAGTTAGAGGAGGGTTACTAAGAGGTTTAGAATCTGGAGATCTACACCATTGGATGTGCCATGTCATATGGACCATTCCATCTCAATTGTAACTCTCTTATTGGTACACATGTCATCATTAACACTAATTATAATTAGTGAAGAGGCCCTTTTTGAGTCCAAAAAGGGCTCTAATGCAACGGATTGGGATCAAAAATTACCATCAGTTCTCTGGGCTTATTGAAACACAGAGAAAATCACGACAAAACAGACACCATATTTCCTTACATATGGTATGCATCCCCTATCTTGCCAATTGAATTCGAGGTAAAAACCTTTCGTATTCAAGGTCAACGAATAGAGGCAGGATTAATAAATGAAAGGTTGACTAATATTGAAGAACTAGCTGAAGCTCAAGAGACTTCACAAAAACTAACGGAGGAAATCGAGAAACAAAGAAAGAAGAAATATGATAGTCATATAAAAAAATGTGATCTTAAAGCTGAATATTATGCGTTGATATATGACAGTCGCCATCAAAAGTTCCCTGGAAAACTCCATATGCGATGGCTTGGACCGTATAAAGTCATAGAGGTGTTTGACAATGGTTCTGTGCAACTTCAATCACTTGAAAGTGAACTATTACCGACACGTATTAACGGGTCCAGACTGAAGAAATACTACCTTTGACCAGAATTTTTTTTATTCTTATTATTTTCTAGTATTTTTCTGAAAATAATCGCGAATTTTTTTTTATCTTGTCTAAATGTTTTTCGGGACATTTCTTTTATTTATTTTTTCTTTCTAGAAAGTTTCTAGAAATTTTCGAGAATTTTTCTTGACTTCTCTCAATCTTTCAGTATCATTTTAAAAGTATTTTCAAGAATTTTTCGAGATTTTTTTTTTCGCGACACTAAAATTGCTAATCAAATTTTCGTAAATCGTTTTTGAGAATTTTTCTAGAATTTTTTTAGCATTATCTCCAGTTTTTTGAGAAATTTTCTAGTATGTTGCTAAAATTTAGAAGAAATTTTCGTGAGTTTCTGTATATATATGTTTTTAAGATCCTTCGAGAAAGTTTAGCGAAACTTTCTAAAATCTTTCTAGCATATTTTCGAGAATCTTTTGAGAATCTCTCAACCTACTTTTTGTATCCCTCCATTAAAAATGATGGCCACGTGATCATCATTATTCACACGTGTGTACACTCACAGATATTGTTTTTCCTTAATTTATTTTTTTCTTTTTACAAACGGTCTTCCTTCATTAAAGATCGATCTGGCAAATTATAGTTTCAAACAATGAGCCATGCACATCCTCCATCAATGGAAGTGACTGATGTCAAGTCACCATGCCACATCATCATCCCTTTCACACCGCTACTGCTTATCAGAGTTATTTTTCATTTTTCCTCTTTACACTTTCTACCTGCGAAGTTTATGCTTTCCTGCGATCACTCTTTGCAATCAAAGCACCTTTTTGCGAACTATTGCGATCTACGAAGCTATCGTTAAACATTCGAACAATGGCTTCCGCATCAGGTTCGAGCTTTAATATCATTTGGAAAACACGCGCAGAAATCCGCCTGGCATCCATCCAGTACTTTTTGGATCGATGCAGGTTGGGTGATTTGAAAGTGGGCCCCTCTATCATCCTCTTTGAAGTCAGTACTGAATTCGTGAACTCCATCCATTCAATTTCGGAGGTGGACTTCAAAGTTCACGTACGAGGCCAATTCTTCACTATCATTGAAGACCTGTTCTGCATAGCTCTCGGATTACCTCTGGATGGGAAGCTGTTTTTAACTAACAAAGATTCGGTGGATAAAACTGCCCACTTCTTAAAGCAACTGTTTCGTACCCACGAAGGGGTACAAAATCTCTATGATTTGAGATACAACATTCAAGTTGTTTTGTATTAGATGCTCTTGCGGGTAATCCAATGTGTTTCAGTGTTATCACATACAAAGCCTTTTTGCGCTGGATTAAGCACCAAAAGTTTTTTGGAGTTGGAGCCCATGTATCTCGACTCTGCGCTCATTTTGACATATTGAATGATCAAGAGAAAACCATGCTGACAGAAAGATTGTTGGTTCCCAAGCCAATAGATCTTTTCAGTATCCTTACCTATTCCGATTCCAGTTGATGTTGCACCAATAGTCGAAGTAGCAGCCGCCACTGCTATGGAGAGTGAAGTTGTGGCAATGGACACCGATGGAGTTGCTGCTGCTGTGGATTCTTCAAAGCCAGCATTTGCTTCCACATCTCAGAAGCAGCCGAGCGCATCCACCTTAGAGGATGACGCAACCCAGTCCGATATATCAGACAAGGGACGCATAGTTGTTGAAGGCAATACTGGGGCACATGTGGCAGATGACGAAGAACCAAACGACCAGCCCTAGTGGTTTCGATCCATGACTGAGAAAGCCAATAATCTTGTGGCTGAAGTATATGAGTTCGACAAGTACCACCGTCAACTCACAATGCAACTTATCACCTCAGAGAGGAAATCACTCGACTCTCTGAAGGAGTCCTTCGAGAAGATCGATTCGCTTGAATCAGGCAACATGAAGCTGATCAAACAATATCGTTCCCTCGAAACACAGCTTCAGACTTTAATAAAGGAAGCTGATTCTTTGAAGCAGACCAACAAGACGATTCAGGCCAAGTCTGACAATTTTCAGACTCAAAACGATTCTTTGAAGCAGCAACTTTTGGCTGCAAATCAACATAATGTCGCATTCCAAAAATATCTACAGGAGGAGCGAATGACAAGATTAAAGGCAGAAGCTGCTTTGTCCCTGAGCATCACCGCAGGGTCAATCATTGTCAATCTCACGAAGCTGAACTAGCTCCAAGGCCAGATGCTCGACAATTTTTGAGCCGAGTTCTTACAACCACTCGAGGATGCAAAGGCTCTTGTCGAGGAAGAGTTGGCGGAGCTGAAGGAGCTCTCCGGTGATGCCACCCCATCTTGCAGCGGGCCTGATGCACACGATGACTATCTGCAAGCCCTGCTGCAAATTGATAAACTTACACAACAACTCCAAGCTGTGCCTCCTTGCGCTGGAGCCTCAGACCATCCAGAATTCCTGGAGGCTGTCGCGAAGATTGACCAGTTCGAACAGGAGCTGTCAAACCAAAAGCAACAAATGGAAGATTAAAAGTTGGCTGCTGAGTTGCAAACTCAAGATTTGGCAACTACATCTACACAGCCAAAGCGAATGCGACGAAATCAGTCGAAGGTATGTGTTGACAGATTTCATGCATTTGCTGATCGCTTCTGGAAATGGTGTCCACATGCTTTTAATATTGAGTTGCAATGGCGTGTGGATTATAGGCGCAGTAGGCATCGCCTTCGACAACTGGAAGCGATCGTGAGAGAAGGACAACTTTCTCTGGTTATGGTCCCAGCTCACTATCGAGCAGAAAGGATGTCTTTGTTGGGGCATAATCCAGGGTAAATTCCAGGTCGTACCTTTCGGATCGACAGAGTTATACATAGGCTCTTCGGATATGTATGCTCTCGTATATATCCGTATCAAAGAACTTCAATTTTTGCGAAATGAAGATAATAAGCGACATTTTTGGAAGCGAAAGTCATAGTTTTAGTTGTACAAACCACAAGCGGTTGCAGATTTAGGCACATTCGACGATGCAGGTCTATTGATAAATATCAATATGGCTTATCCAGAATTATTCAGTCTATATGTGGATTGGGAGCAAAACCTTGCAGAATATTTTGCGGAGATTCGCCATAATTCGCAAGATAGAAGGAAGTCATTTTGTTATAAGCAATTTTGTACATATACATTTTGGCAGTTTGGTACCTTTGCGGCGAAGACATTATTTTTTGTTCAGAACCTTTATGTTAAAAGTAATTTTATTAGATTTTCAGCTCGTTACTATAAAGAAATCACTCTACGAAGTGATTTAGATGAAGATACCAAGTTAACCCAGGAGTTGTTCGATGGAACATTACTCCCGGTTAACTTAGAAGAATTTGGCAACTTATCAGTTGGCCGCTATACCAAATCGAAAGAAGACTTGCTCTTGATCGAAGCTTAACAGAACTTGGAGCTTGTTCAGAAGTTATATGAAGAACTGAATCATTCCTGAAAATTCATTCGTGTCTTTGTCATGGTGATGTTTCTATGAGATGCTGACTTTTTGAAGTTTAAAGATGTTTTGAAGTTTGATTCCAGTTTTCATCAGCAATTAGAAGATCAACTCAAAACAACCTATTCAATTAAAAGAAATAGCAAGACATATATTCTCTAAGATGAAGAAATATATAGAGGACGAAATACAGAAGAAATATCTTTTCGCCTCAACGAAAATCTGATGAACAAGAATGTTTCTCGAATACTCCTCGAAATAAAGATGATTTGTTCACGAGGACGTTTCACATTTGAGGAAGGGGATATGTGATGCCACGAAAATGTTAAATATTAAATATCAACATAAGTATGGCATGAGGTACTCGAAAATGAAGATATGAGCTGGATAAGTATAAATCATAAAGAGGCCTAAGTCATTTTTCGGGAATATATCTCCTAAGCACTTGTCTTGTAATTAAGGGCAAGATCTTTTAAAGGAAAAGACATTGTCTTGGACAACCTTTAATAGGTTGTCCATACGAAACGACTAGATACGAAAAGACATGATAAACTAGAGTAACTTTAACTCATAGTTAAGTATACCTCCTATGGTATAGGTGAACGTATTCTCAGTCTAATCGTTAACTAGACCTTTTCGCGTGAGCGACGCACCTGTTATTTTAGAGGTGTGTTTGCTCGTCCCGTAGAACATATATTGATCTCACACTTCAGTCTCGATCATCGAGAGAGAAGAGTTTATGCTTATGTAAGAGATTGAAGAAGTGAATAGAGTTCTATGAGTTATTCTCTCTTATCTCTATTCTCCGCACTGCTAAGTGTGAGTGATCTGGAGTCTGCTAACAATCTCTAACGCATTTCATGAATTTTTCTTTGATCAGAAAGACGCTCTAGTGCATTACAATCATTTGCTGAGTTTCCGTAAAGCATGCTCTAAATAACTGTCCTAATACTTTCTTTTCGGCACTCGAATAATGACTATCTTTGGTACAGTCTAGCACGATCATTGAATAAAGCTGTATGTATACATATGAGATGACAGTCCTACCTGAAGAATTAAGTCTCTGATTTGTCTTCCTAATTGACATTGACATAAGTTTCTAACGTATTCTAAAAGTCTTCGTGTTCTTTAACCATTAAGTTGGACTTTAGTTGTTGAGGACTTCTATCTAGAAACAGATAGTTCGCGAACGCGATTAATTAATTGTCTGCACAGTCGCGAATACATCAAACAATTCTCGATTCTCTGTTGACACCTTAATCAGCCAGAGTGTAGTACCTCTGTACTACTCTGATAACATCTCATCTGTAGAACGCACTTCATCCAATTCGATAGAGGCCAGATTGTTGTTTTGGATTTATCAACACTACCCATCCCAAATATAAGTAATACTGGTTACTTTTTAATGTCTGTCGACAATCAGAATAACCCTCGAAACCACTTGCCATAATTGTACCAAAAACATAACTTTCTAACGCTGTCCTCTATGGGAACGACATTATTTATTATAAAATCTATATTAACCATGTTGGTATAGTACGACAGGACCATGTCAGATTCAGAGATATACTTAGCAAGCCTGTTTTCTCCATAGGTCCACTCCAGTACATGCATTATACTGATATTGTTCATTTCTTCCCAGCTTTTAGACATAGACTGGATAGAATGTTCACCAAATTGTTTGATCTTTTCAAAAGTAGTTCTATGTGTCCGTATTGCAACAAGAAATGTCGATTGGTTGAATATCAGAGTGGTTTCGTACTGTTAGTTCAGATCCCAGATGATGATGAAGTTCATGTTGCTGACCCTCCTTTTGCACCCTCCTCTGTTCAGTCAGCCCTTAAGGATATCAGTCACTTTCTTATCGACACTCCTGATAAAGAAAGTGATTTTATTGATGTAAATACTGATGTTCTCCGGGATTCTTTCATTGGCTAAAATACATCTGATGATGAATCCAAATCTATGGAGGACTCAAAATGTCTTTTCAATTTGCCTTTATATTATATTAATGACGATGTATATTTTAGTACTGCTGATTTATGTAAATTTTTTGACTATCGTGAGGACGAGGTTCTATGTTTATTATCCAGCACAATTTTCGAATTCTTCGACTTTGTAGATTTTGAGACAAATGACCTTGTTGCTGGTATTGATTTTGATGATGAGGAGGGTCTTATGACCGGTGAAGAATGCCTGAATAAGACTTTATCAAATATAACTGAGGATGGGCGAGACAGACCATCCGATGAAGAATTCACGACATTTCAATCCCAGATGGGCTTCCCTCGTCCATCATTTATGCATTTCACTGATGATTCCACTTCAATACATGGTCATTATATTGATCATCCTGATCTGGTTGCTGCTGATGATGAAGAATGTGTAAGTGTTTAATCTTCCTTGCATTTGAATGTTTTCAATCACTGAATGTGTTTTTGCTAACATATTTCCTATTGCAGGATGCTCTCATAATAGATGATTTTGCTGCAAGACGAGGTGGTTTCAGACAACACGCATCCTCGTTCCAGTGGATTGGGCCACTATCTTCATCATTTCTTGAAGAATGAGATCTGTATTGCTCATTCCAAGATGAGCCCAGTCGGGGAGAGTCTTATAATGGCAGTTAAAGCTTTATCATTTTATCTAGGAGGACATAAATTTGTTAAGACAAGTAAGATCATTTTTGTCAAAAGATCTTATGTTTTGAACATTTTAGGCTTTACTGATGGGAATGTTCCTTTAAGGAGCTCCCATTATTCATTGTATTCCACTTATATTGAGCTTAGTGGAAATAAGGATAATGCACATCTATTAGATGCATACGCTAGCAGAGAATTTCGACAATACTACCATAGAATCTGATACAAGATCTGATGATGAATAGTTGACACTTTGTATAATACAATCAATACATTTAGATTGGGTATTTCTCCTCTCTTATTCAATGAATTTGCAAAGCAATTCTAAACATGTCATGATGATCTTCTACTCAGCAATGATGATCTTCTACTCAACAATCATCTAATTTTCTCTTCCTGTATGAACTTGCATGCTTTTTGAAACTTGTTGTATTGTGTGGACTTTGTTATATGTCGAATCTGAACTCTGCGGTAGAACCACTAAAACAATTGACAAATGTAGTTTCATTTTTCATTAGTTCCTCCATGCCAGTGTATTTCGATGAAATGCTGCTCGTGCTTGCCAGTGTGACTTCTTCATCCCTTGTGATGACCATACGCTCAAGGTTCCATATGTATTTGCAAAAAATGCTGTATGATCTCTTAGTATGAGCTGCATATGTCAAAATCATAATGTTAGTCTTATGTTTGGATCTAAATATATATGAAAATTTGAAAGCATTTTGAAAATTTTATACTAACCATGTAATGAGTGATGTGATCTTCTCCCCATGCTTTTGATATTGCATTAACAAACTCGACATAAGTCCTTTGGACAGCTTTCTTATCAATATCAAAGTATTTTTTTTTCTTAAAATAGCAATTATACTATCAAGATTTTTCCATACATCAACTTTTAGTACTCTGGTTTTGCCGTCTTTCTCGAAGTCTTGAGTGGCAGCAATAATATTTGTCCAGACTGAGTGTTGAATATTAGAAGCCTTACCAGTATGATTTGATAGAAAACGACGTGCTTTTGCTCCTCCTATGCTTGGCTTAGTTGGCATGTTCCAATTCTTTCCTGAAAGCTTTTCATCTTTTTGAATTTTGACATGTCCTTTATGGAGTCCTGCTCTTGATAAAACATCTTCTAATCGAGAGATAGCTTCCTTTGCTAATGATGCTGGCTTAGTATTCCAAGCAAAACTGACGTTCTATGAAATAACTCTCATATCATAACTTGATTGAGTTTAGGGCTTAAGTCAATCCTTGAGCAAGGCCTAATAGTTATGAAATAACTCTCATATCATAACTTGAGTTGTCATTTTTTTATTACTCTTGTCACTTTGACAAAAGCTACCTTCTCTTCTTAGAAGATTGATGTGGAGTTTCAGTCTATTTTTCTTTGTGAGAGCATTTATTTTGCAAAGGATGGCATTCCTAGACATTTTACTGATGTGCCTAAATTTGGTAGATTTTTTTATTCTTGAGATTGTAAAACAAAATTAAACCACATGAAAGTGCGAGCTTGCACAATATGAATTTTAAAGTTCATAAGAATTCACAAAAGCAAAATATTGCCCATCAAAAGTATGCAAGAAGTTGGCAAAGTAGTGTAGCCTCAAAAAAGTTAACAACAATGGGCCATAAGGAAATTTAGCTATGAAGTAAAATGTTTACCAATATGTAACAACCTACAGTTTTTTTCACAGTGTATTTTGAGGAAGCCTTAAATGGCACAACATTACACTTAAATTAATCATTTCAAGAATTCGTGGAGCAATAAATACCTTATGATGTGTAAGGTACTATTACTATTTTTATAAAGTCACAAAGCACCTTACAATGTGTAAGGTACTCTTACTATTTTCAAAAAGTTGTGATAATGTGATCATCATTATTTTTTGACAATCAGACTTGAGCTTAAATCTCAGACTTACAGTTTTTAGAAAGTCACATTTAAAAGAAAAAGAAAGAGAGCTGCTGGTTGTTACTTCGGGGAGGGCCCCTTTCCAAGGACCTTCCGCGTCAGGGAGGCGACCTTGGATTGTGGCCCATGGGTGCCTCCTGTCGCGGAAGGTCCCCGAATGGGGGCCTTCCCCTATACTTTATGCTTAGGAAAGGATTTCTTAGTGACCTTGTCATTGGGTATTATGGCCCACCTAACAGTCCCACCATAATTTACAGGTGTTTTACCTTGATGCGAAATTCACTAAACTTTCCATTCCCTAAGAGGTTGTCATCTAACAATGTTGAGCTACATTGTTTCTTTGATATCTACTGGTTTAAGTTAATGACCTTTTTTTCTAATTCAAAAATAGCTATAAGCTACGACGATATAAGAACTTCTTATGTGCATTTACTTGCCAGTTAAATATCAGTAAAAATCTTAATACATTGCAATTTTTTGCGGTTATCTATAGATATCAACAAGGGTATTAGCCAACCCACCCCATATTTGTGATTTTCAATAATGGTTGGTTCCCTTGGAAAAAATATTCTTATCAAGTTCAAGGTTCGATACTTGTTGGGTCTAGGTATTAGTACTCTCCGATAAAAAAAAATTTCAATGATTTGCCCACCCAACTCTAGTCATTATGCTACAAACAATATCATTATCTATGAGGCGTATCCAAGGGAGTTGGCTCAATTGGTTAGCTTGACATCCGAAGTTTCTTTGGTCTCAAGTTCGAGCCTTCCCTTGGAAACCAAGAAGCATTATCTATGAGGCATCTTAGGGATTGTTGCAACCTCACTTGAGGGAATTTGCAAAATGAGAAAGAATATGATCTCTCCTCTTTTGGGGAACCCAATCAAAGGGAGGTTGTAGAACCTGACCTTCCTTGTTTGTGAAGGAATTGTTGCAACCAAAATCGACTAAATCTGCGAATCTAATAGAAGATTATCTTTTCTCTTTCATAGGAAGGTTTTGTGATGGTTTTTTTTGGGGAGGGGGTGCGGCAGGTGAGGGGCTGACCTTTTGGACATGTGGCATTGTACACAAACTTGCACATGGAAGTTATTTTAAAGTGCCACTTGTCAAATGATAGAGGAATTTTTGGTTCTCTTATTTTTTTCACTTCATAGACAGGTGCCCCGCACAAACCCCTTCCACCCCCCCCCCCAAAATGAAAAAAATAAACTATGGCATGGACTCATGGAGCCTTGCCACATGGTTATATTAGTCAGTTACGGCACTTTGTTGGCTTCTTCTCGTTTCCTTTCTTTCCTCTATTCTCTCCTCTTCCTTTTCTCGCATTTTTCTTCAGCGCTTTCGCCGCGTCTTTGTTATCTGAGTGGTTGTGGCTTCGATCGATCCTTCATTCAGTTTCGCAAAATGGCAAAGGCGAGAAAATATGTAGGCACAAGGAGAGCCAGAACCGAAACTGTCGGCCATCGGCACCTACGTAGCGGCAAAAGTCCTGCGCTGCTCCCTGCACGCAAGCCAATCCGCAAGGTTTTGGAGCTTTGAATTTTGCTGGTGTTTGCGCATAGTAAATCCTTTTGTCTGCGTGCGTCTGTGTGTTCTTTCTTATCACATTGATGTATCATACCTACAAGCTCTTTTTCATGTTTTGAATCTTGGAAATTTAACTTGTTAGATACGTATCGATATAATTGATGAAGTATGTTTGTTTACGTGCGTCATCAATTATCATACGTCATGTTTTATGAATTGTGAAAATATAGTGATGTCCAAATATGTATTCAATTTAGTCGGTTTTCATCCTTGAAGCGTGAAAATATAACGATGTTCAAATACGTATGGATATAATTGACGAAGTTTTTTTGTTTGTATGCGTGTATGTTTTCGTTCTTATGACATCAGTGTATCACACCTACGGGTTGTTTGTCATGTTATGAATCGCGAGAAATAATTATGTCCAAAACGTATCTATGTAATTGGTGAAGGTAGTTTGGGGCGAGTATATCTCTGTTTTTTATCACTTGAAAAAGTTGACAGAAATCATATATTGATGAATGCCTCAGAAACAGGTAGCACGAAAGAAGACTACCAAAAATCAACATGAAGCCAAGAAGTTCAGCATACACGGAAATCTTGACATTTCGAAGGCTTCTTCAAAGTCAAAATCTCGAGGAGCCAAAAAATCTCGTCGAGCAGTCCGAAAATAATTATTGTATCCGGAAAGATTCACCACTTTCCGCGATAGCTAAATCGTGAGAACTTCAAAGTTCAATGGAAAAAACGTTGGGAATATTATGCACTCTTAATTTTACCGCAAATCTCGTAGCGAGTCCGGTTGCTACGACGATTTCGTAAAAAAGCCATGTAAAAACTACTATTTCAGCTTTATAATCAGTAACGATGGTGGATCATGTGAACGACGATTTCATGTCGACTTAATATATATTGCTGCTGTAACAACGTACTATTTCTCCAATCATTACTACTGACAGGTACCTGTGAAAAATAATATGGTTAGATTGTGCTTCAGCATCTGAAGTATGAGGAAGTCACGACTGAAAAACTAAATTTGCTTAGATAATATAACCTCTTCGAGTTACCAACTTTCAGCTTATGTTCAAAAGTTTAAACCTTAAGGGCGACTATCAATAACATTAAACACATCCAAATCAGCTTAAGAAGCTGTATTTTGGCAAACAGTATATTGACCACTAATTTCATTTACGAAAATAAGAGCAGCAAGTATACTTAATACTTCCTAGAATTAACTTCTTTGCACTAGATTAAACTTAATCAGACAAAATCTCCTGAGACTTACGACATAAACAAAATTTATACAAGAAATTGCGTAGCGATCCAAGCTTGCAATATTGAAAAATTTCCCTGGAAAATTAGTCATTTGAAACCCCATTTCAGCTTTTAATCAGTGTTGACATTGAATCACGTGAGCGATACATTATTGTTTACATATTCCAGTTCGTTTTCCTGTCAAAGAATTATGTTCCAATTGTCGTGCCCTCGTGCAGCTCCCGAAGAGAGAACTATTTTATGTCTGAACTTTTTTATTTGTAGATGCTTATCTATATCCTCGTGGCTGCACCTCTGATCTCCTCGTAGCTACGGTTGGCTACTCGCATTTGTCAATATGATATGAAGGAAGAAGCTTTATCTACACAATTTGGCTCTTTTGCTCCTTTGAGATCATGGTAAACTGAGTGAATGCCTGCTAGCAAAGGAGTGGTCAACCCTTTGGGCTCATGACTTGGCAGCCCTAAAAGGCACACCAGTCTCCCCCACATAGGTATATATATATACTTTTGGAATTTCTTGAAGTATGGTTTTGCTAGTAAATTTGTCTATGATTACCAAGTTGTCTAAGGGACTCAGCCTTATGTTTTACATGATGTTCGCATTGCTAGTATGGTATAACTCAAGTTTGGCTAGCCTCCATTCTTCTTTGGTATGGGCTTGCTTAAAGATGATCCAATTAGATAGCATCCTAATGGTGTTCTCCATGGTATACTCACACTTGTTAGAAGTTAAAATCTCTACACGTATTATGCTTAAGTCATAAGATTTGGTTGGATGTTGTATTTGGAAGTGAGATGTTTTGTGTTTACTTAACTTACTAGCCTGACCTCTTTGAAACAGAAGAGTGGGTTGTTACTGTACATGGTTGAAACACACCACCTCGGTTAGGGGTCACCTCCATCGTTGGAACTGCCTAGCGAAATATCTAGGCCTGACATTTGGCAAAATACCACTGTCTATCAAACAAAGCGATGCGTATAACTGGCACTCTCACACTGCACGGAACTAATCATGATATTTCAGCACAATTGTTTGATGACTGTCTGTTTATTTCACCCTGATTGATTGAATACTCTAGCGATGCATTCCTAAGCAATAGACGATAACTTCATTTCATTTGATCATGATTGCTAATTGAGTGCCCATACAGAGATCTCTATAGTACTTGTAAGTAATTACACTCGTGTGACCTCTAGCAGTGAATCTCGACCATGGTAAAGTACCAAAGATACTGGCATGAGCAATACCACCCAAAATTGTACTCTGAGTTATAGATATGAGGTCATCTTGACAATAGTAGGTGCCTCTAGATATCTAGGATGGAGGATGTGCCAAACTACTCCCTCCCTCGTGGGGGGTTGGACCCTTGACCATAATGGATGAGAATCAGTTCCACCCTACACTAGTAGATGTCTGTCAATTAATTCGGGAAGGAGCCACCCACTATTACTTCTATACCCTGGCACTCCACCCTCACTTATAGACAGGATATACTATATTTAGAATACAACATTGCGGGGGCTATAGTTACTTCGAAACTTATGAGTTCATTATTGATGGATTCTGGCATCTAACTTACGTCGTCTCCACCGACTACACGAGACCCACCTAGCCGTTCATACCATTTGGATCCCCAGTGCAGTCACTCGGACCAGCTGGCAGTACTAACAGACCCCCAGAATTAGGTCCACTAGAAACCGAGAGAGATGAAACCAGTAGTGATAAAACCAGTAGGATGACCCCTCTGCGGACTTCTATATAGAGCGGTGGACGATCTAGAGGACACAAAGTCTAGGCATCAAGACCGATAGAATGGAGATTACAATTACACCTCCCTGCAGCCGTGCCTCTGGGGGCCTAGAAAACCCTCATCAGCTGGAGAGCACGGGGTGGTTGGGATGGCCCTCGGGATTGGAAGCGGCATTCCCCAATCACTCACATTAGGGCAGTGTGGGCCCTTCCCCTATAGGGCTTCCTGGCGAGACCAATCCCCCGTCGGAAATTTTTCCCCTATCAACTAGTATCACCTTGCCTATGACCTATAAAGACTATCCCATAGTGTCCGCTATTCTTGATAGTGGATCAGACGTCAATATAATGGCTTTGTCATTGGCAAAGTCATGGGGATTCCATACCCTCGATCAGCCACGCTACAAACTTCGCATGGCTGATCAATGAGTTACAAACCCTGCATGTCATTTATCGAATATCAACGTATGTATTGCAGGTGTCAAATTTACCATTGATTGCGTCATTCTAGATTTACTAGATGATGCAAATACATATCAACTCCTTGGCACACCCTGGCTATAGATGGCAAGGGTTGTCCAAGATTGGAAGCGTAGCAAAATCACCTTTGGCAATCATGACAAACGAGTCACTGTTGACTCAACTAGCCATGTCAAGCCCGCTAAAATTATGATGATTGGTCATCAACAACTATGATGAATCAGATAGTTTCCCGATCCAACCGAAAGGCCACTATATAAGATCAATAGACATAATAAATTGGAGTCAAGCACTAGCCACTGTTGACTGTGCTGATTCCAACAGATGTCGTATCGAAACCGCTGTAGAGGATGTGTATATTCTACCATCTTCTACAGACATTGATACACCCATAATTCCACTTATGATGATTGACCCTATTCCTATAGCTTGGCCAGGAGAACCTAGCATCTCTACCGCCCATGTTTTGGAAGAAGGTATTTTTTCCATGGATGATGTTGAAATGATAGACGAACATGTACTTTATCTAGATGCTCAATGTTATCTGCCAAAATCAATTTCACAAGAGATCAAGAAACCAGGGCTGTTGACTCACGTCCAATTGACATCCAAAGTACCCAACACACACACATATAGGCCCAAGCCCAAAGCATACACATGGGACGTGTATCCAGACGAAGCCTGGGATACAAACACCACCCTATCAAAAACCTCGATTACAAAAAACTAAAATTATTGATATAATATTAATCGAGCGTCAAAAACAAATGCATGAGAAGCTTAAGCAACCAATTAAGCCCTTGTCTATAGAGACAGAAACCAAACAATCAGACAAAACTTCCACGTCTGGTAGTGCCTCAATGCAAATGATTCCCAAAGTTCTCGAAAACTTTGTGGAACCACCCTTTGATTTCTCGCAAAAGTTTAAAGAATTCACCTTGTATGACATCATTATCCAGTTACTCCAGCCACACCCACAATGGGAGTTGAAGCTTTTAGCTTTTCGGATGGGTTTAGTGGCTATTTTTGTTGGAGAAAGAGGGTGTGTGAGAGTGAGAAGCAAAAATAGATCATGTCGTGATGATCATCACCCAACTATCGTATGAGCTTGGAAAGCTTGTAAGTAGTTGCATCACTGCGTCTTGATTGTCTATGATAGATCCAACAGCGGCCATTTGCCTTAGCAGGTTCTTGAATTGATTGATGTGATTCTGTAGGGAATCACCATTCGCCATGTTGAGAGAGTAAAATTTCTTCTTGAGATGTAGCTTGGAAGCTATATCTCGCACTTCATATAGTGTACTCAAGATGTCCCAGACTTCTTTCGATGTCTGGGCCTCGGATACATGGCTGATCTGGGTATTCGTAATGTTTAGGATGATAAGCGCAAAAGCCTTTCCATCCTTCAGCTTCCAACTGGCGATTGCTACGTCGTTTGCTTCGGGTTTCCCTTCTACACCTGTAACAATGTCATACAATTCTTTAGTCAGTAGTACAGTTTTCATCTTAAATTTTCAAAGATGGTAATTGGCTCCATTAAGCTTGTCCATGATGGGACTGGCTTTCCCTTGGGAATCCATGTGGAAGATTAGTCTAAGTGATTGGGAAAACTATCAGTGACTTAAGATAAAAATCTGGCACTGAGTTACAGAACAAGAAGACAATTACTCTATGGCTAGTAGAGTCTTGTACTATGGAAGCTTATCAGGCTACAAAAATGGGCTCTGATACCATGTTGGAGAAAGAGGGTGTGTGAGTGTGAGAAACAAAAATAGCTCGAAAAGAAAACGAACATGAAAAGAAACGAACTCGAAACTCAAACAAGAAATGAACTCGAACAGAAAGTGTTCGTGCGCAGCGGAATGAGCTATATTACTCTTTCCCTAGGCATGACTATGCCTATCAGAAACGAACAGAACGTTAGTGATAAAAATAATGGTCGACCTGATTACATAGGCAAACATTAACAAAATATCAAAAGAATAGCTAGACAAATTATTAGTCGCGAATAACTCATGAAGAGCTAGACTGAGCTCGACTGATAATCAGTCATGAATTAGTCGCAAAAGGCAAGACTAAATATTAGTCGTCAACAACTAGACTAATAATAATTTGCTAAGAACAGATCATCAGATTGAGCAATTTGATTTACAGGGTGCCTTCGCTTTTCCTAGGGCACCTTCGGCATTTTGTAAGGCAGTGTCACCTTTTTCGCCTGTCACAAATCACATGTAAAAACACAGTGTCGCATTTTTTGCCTTTCAGTCAGATCTCGACCGAAGGGTTCCAGTCAGATCTCGACCGACGGGTTCTAGTCAGATATCAACCAACGGGTTTCACTTAGATCTCGACCAAAGGGTTCCAGTCACACAGATCTTAGCCAATGTCGACCGACGGCTTTCACTCAGATCTCGATCGAGTGGTTTCAGTCGGATCTCGACAGACGACTTTCACTCAGATCATGACCGATGACTTTCAGTCTTATCTCGACTGCAGCCACTCATCAAGATCTCGACCGAAGGTTTTTTTTTAAAAGTACTTTAAAGAGCCATCACATCAAATCTCGACCGAAGCAAGACGACGACGACCATAAATACCATGACAACAAAGGATTTGTATCTCAACGAAGTGCAAATATTGGAGTTTCTTGCGACTATCTACTGGCGATCTTGCTACTTCCATGTTCGATTTTGACGCTCTTATGTTACATCCATCCGTCCTTGGCTACACACTACATCCACCGAGTTTCAGCTGTCCTTGTTTGAATATCAACCAGAGCACCATCACCAACCATTCCAATCTAACATCGTAGACAAACGAACCGTTTTCTTGACACTTTTTGCACACCTGAGGGGTAGTGTCACGCGAGCACACATTACGCTCCTGTTCCACTATTGAGGACATCATCATCAACATTTTCACAACCACTTGTTTTTTTCCCACTTCCCTCCCCACCTACACCATTCTGCTCCCATAGTTCTCCATCTTTCCAAATTTCCAACATTCCCATACTCAACTGTGATGCCATCTTATTGTTAAAAATTGAATATCAACATAAATATGGCATGATATATTCGAAAATGAAGATATGAGCTGGTTACGTATAAATAATGAAGAGGCTTAAATTCATTTTTTGGGAATACATCTCCTAAGTACTTGCCTTGTAATTAAGGGCAAGACCTTTAATAGAAAACACATTACCTTGGATAGCCTTTACTAGGTCATCCACATGAAACGACTAGATACGAAAAGACATGTTAAACTAGAGTAACTTTAACTCTTAGTTAAGTATACCTTTTATGGTATAATTAAACGTATTTTTAGTCTAGATGTTAACTAGACCTTTCGCGGGAGCGACGCAGCTATTGTTTAAGAGGTGTGTTTGTTCACCCCATAGAACATATATCGATCTCACACTTCAGTCTCGAGCATTGAGAGAGAAGAGTCTATGCATATGTAAGAGATTGAAGAAGTGAGTAGAGTTTTGTGAGTTATTCTCTCTTATCTCTGTTCTCTACACTGCTAAGTGTGAGTGATCTTGAGTTTGCTAACAATCTCTAACGCATTACATGAATTACTCTCTGATCAGACCGACTCTCTAGTGCATTACAGTCGTTTGTTGTGTATCCGTGAAGCATGCTCTAAAGAACTATCTTAAAACTATCTTATTCCTCTGTCGCGAGTACTTTTTTTTCGGCACTCGAATAACAACTATCCTTGGTACATTCTAGCACGATCATTGAATAAAATTGTATGTATACATATGAGATGACAGTCCCTATCTGAGGAATTGAGTCTTTGATCTGTTTTCATGATTGTCATTGACATAAGCTTCTAACGTGCTCTAAAACCATTCGTGTTCTTTAACCATTAATTTGGACTTAAGTTGTTGAGGACTTCTGTCTAAAAACGAATAGTTCACAAACGCGATTAATTAATTGTCTGTACAGTCGTGAATACATCGAACATTTCTCGACTCTCTGTTAACACCTTAATCAGCTAGAGTGTAGTACTATTGTACTACTTTGATAACATCTCATCTGTAGAATGCATTTCATTCGATTTGATACACGCCAGATTGTTGTTCTGAAAATTATCAACATCACACACCCAAATATAAGTAATACTGGTTATTTTTTAATGTCTGTCGACAACCGAAATAACACTCAACACCACTTGTCATAAATTATACCAAAAACATAACTATCTTACACTGTCCTCTGTAAGAACGACACTATTTGATACAAAAATATATATTAACCTTGTTGGTATAGTACGACATATACCAATTCTTGGCGTCGTTGTCGGGGATAGTTTAGGAAAGTTATAAGAAATCTGACAAATCCATCTCCATCTCTAGTATATGTCAGATAGAGAATCTAGATTAGAACGATAGGTTGCAGACCAAGCTT
Source organism: Diphasiastrum complanatum (assembly GCA_029204225.1). Taxonomy (NCBI): domain Eukaryota; kingdom Viridiplantae; phylum Streptophyta; class Lycopodiopsida; order Lycopodiales; family Lycopodiaceae; genus Diphasiastrum; species Diphasiastrum complanatum. The sequence continues at coordinate 39,435,009 of CM055107.1, read as the reverse complement.
GGGACATTCCTATTGAGTCGAATAAGTCCAAGCATTCATGCTCACGAATGACATCACCATCAGGGCTTCCACCCAAAAGGCCAAATACCAGTATCATCACACTGGTACAAAAGCAACCCAACCCTCAACTAGATCCAGTAGCAGTAGGATCATCGACAACTCAACATGCCGATACATCTAAGGCCCACTTGCTTGACACACGACAACAATGAATTTGAAGGAAGCTCTAGGCACAAGAAAATCACCAGATGACACAGAATTTGAGGACTCCAACTCTTATGATGGGAGCTCCTCTTCACACGCAGCCTCTCAGCAACACTCATCACCCTCACACATCCTCAATGGGGGTGATGGAGCAGGTACATCTATAGCAGCAGACACAGCTACAACAACAGTAGTTGTGCCACCAGATGAGGCAACAAGTCCACCCTTATTGATTACCACAACAACGACGCCAAGCTCACCAAAGGAACATTCTTTGGGGAGGGGAGGGGAGTGGAGAGTCCCATTCTCCAAAACACGAGAGTAGCTCAACAACCACAGGCACAACAAGTCCATACTCTCATGGACATGTCACAATATCTTGATGCTACGGACCTGATGGAGATCAATGATGATGATGAAGAAAAAGCGGATCAGTCAGACCCCTCCACTAACCACCACCACTACTATTTCTACCAGCATTGTTTCTCCACTCCCTCCACTTCCACCATCTTTCCCTCCACAATGTCTATATTTTTGGATTAGCTTCATAAAAAAATCCAAACCAACCCTGAGAAGCTCTCTGAAGCAGCTAAGCGTTCAATGATTGGCCTATCCGAAGCGAGCTACCATATGCATTGGTTGGTAAGCCAACACCAAGTCCAGTACAAGAGCCAAGAGATCACACATCAGTAGAAGTTGGCCAAGGAAAAAAAAAAGGAGACAGACGAAATCGTGATGGTCGGACAGAAGATCAAACTGGAAGAGGTCCAACAACAACTAAGCACCAGATGGCCCAGATCGACTAAGCACGAGATGGATCATCGGGTGCAATGACAGCTGATGCTCCTTTAGTTAAACCCGAGGATATACAGTTCCAGGCCCCATAGGTCGTAGCCATCCGGATGGAAAAATACGTGTGGCTGATTCAGGAACGAGAAGTCGAGAAGAAAATTTTTGAGAATGTCGTGGCCAAGCAGGAAAAGGTCATCCTTGAGTCCCAGAAGCATCTTGAAGAAATGCCAAAGGCCCTGCAGCAAGGCTTGGACAAGGTGAACCAACTTTGGGACATGGTGTGCAAGGCCCAAGCGGGTGCTTCTACAAAGAAACCACGAGATGATGATGGAGATGATGGAGTTGACAATAAGGATGGGCAAACCTAACCCTCAGATGGTAGCTTGGGATTGGGTGGCCAGAGAGCCAAAGCTGCTTTCGGAGCTTTTCTCCTTCCCCCTCATACTTTTAACTCCTCTTATTTTGCATTTAATTTTTCTAAAACATTCATTCCCACCTGCCTTGTCTCTTCACTTTTCTCCTCTCCACCACCTCCTAGCACATTATTGGGCCCATCTAAAGGTCCAGTTGACACGACGGGACGAGTTCCTACAACAACTCCATTCCCTCGGTGCAGCGTACAATTTGTTAAACCTACCTCCTCCTAAATCTGTCATCCCTATGCCTCTCTCCTGATTACTCCATCCCCGATCCTCCAGAAACTAACACTAACATTGGTGGTGATGACGACTTTCTGGCAGATCCGTCGGAAACCAGAAGATTCTTGTCTAGACAAGATACGGGCACAGTTGAGCCATCTACAAGTGACCGGACTAAGGAAAGTGATACGGGCACTAAGGCCCTGTATGATTATTTGGCAAGGCCACCATAGTGACGTAGGGCAGTATCACCTACCAGGCCAAGAGGAAATATGGCAGACACCAAGGAATCTGAGAAGTTCAAAAGAAAATATCCTCCCAACATGAGGGGAGACAAAGAAGAGATTGATCAAAGCCAATATTTCACAAGGCCTGAGATCATTGTGGCGCTGCAACCACAACTTGAGTGGTAAAATAAAGTCCTCAAGGATAGTAGGTGGCTGTAAGAATATTTGAGGGCATCGACATGGAAAAAAACTAATCCCTTCTACATGTTGCTCAAACGAAGAAATCCTTGGCCCACATAGCGACCACGAGTCGAATTGATAAACTGGCTGGTAATTCCAAGAATCTCAGGCAATATCTCCTTGAATAACCTGAGGCTACAATTGTTGGATTTCAGGCACAAGTACAAGACCAACGCCGATCTGTGCGTACGAGAAAGCGTCGAGTCTTGCCAATCGATGGCCTAATTTCTGATGCAGCAAGAGTGTTTTTGGGATCGCGGCTTGGATCCAATAAGGATCATTCCCAACGAGGCCCTCCAAGCGGAGGAAGACCATGAGATGATGGCCCAACTTTACTATAGAGCGGCTTTCATGTCATCGCAATATGTCACGATGATAGAAGATTGGCAAAAAATGGGCTTCATTGAGAAGATACGTGAATACCTGGGGCCGCTAAAATACAGAAGTAAGCTTCACTTCCAAGTAATCGAAGTCCTAGGGAGAAAAATGAGCGAGCAAAAATAGACAACAAGGCGACGAGGCGAGCAGGACTTGCAAGAGATTCTCAAGAGGGTTGGAATGTAGCGGCCATTGAAAAATCTCCATTTTTGCGAAACAGTTTTGCAAATAATAAGCACTTAATTTTAGGAAAGTGATTGAAGAACCACGCTTTTCCAAGTGCCAAGCAGAACGACAACATCTGACATGTGTTGTAGTGGGTCCTGCAATAGATTAGGGGTGGATAATGTTAGCAGATTCTAGAGAATCCCCTAGATGCCGAGCCAAGCTGAAAACACAGAGCATCTCTCACCCAAGATTGAGGACGTCTCACAAGGAGGAGGGCAGGAGAAGCTCAGAGCCAAGCATGAGAGTCGAGGATTACTAGCTAGGATTACATATTGTTTTTATGTGAACCTACATGGTGAATCCCAGAGAAGGAATGACCATGTAGGAGCTAGTAATATTCCTAGGCAATGTAAATAAATGTAGACCCCTCTTAAATAAATTAGAGTGATCCACCTTTTGATGGTGATCTCTAGTGGAAGGGCTATTTCCACTTGTAATTTCTAAATTAGTGAAATTGCCACTTAGGCTCCACATGGACAGACCTCTTGCTTATTTAAGGGCCCCCCTCTCTTGTGAGAGAGCTTTTTATTGTATTGTCATTTCTCTTGCATGAATGAAGAAGATCCTCCACGAGTTATTGGCAATTGAGAAGCTCCTTGTTCATGGCTATTGTCTTGAGTGAAATTCCTATGAACATGCTTTGATTTCTTTATTGTGGTTGTCGAATAATCTAGTTTCCTGTTTTCTTTATTGCAATGTGAAATGTAGATGTGGATTAGCTTTCTTGTTTCTTGATTTTGTAATTTTCAGCATCCAGGTAAACTAAATAGGCTAAGATTGTGGATCAAATCTTGCATATTCATTAACAATCATGTCCTTGATTGTTCTTGGGCATTCTAAGCATCAATAGATGTGTATTTCTTGATTCTTGGGATGTTAGAATGTTGTTAGGTAGTTAGCTTTCTTGATTTTTGTTTTTGTTGTGTAGATTAATCTTGATGTTGTATTGTTTCCTGATTTTTTAGATTAGTTTAGTACACGTAATTGGTGATTTCTTCACTGTTTGTGCTCCATTTTGGACGCCATAAAGACAGGAAGGAAGCTAATCATACTGTCAACCAGCCATGAAGATATTCCGAGTTTTATGTCAGAGATTTGTCTGCAAACTGATAACAACAGATTTGTGGTAAAAGGTGAAAAAAAGCCATTTTTTCAAGTTGAGCTAAAATCACCGTTTCTCCACGGAATTCCACGTTTGAACACTTTGTATATTTGGAATCAGTAGGGCAACCTTGCTACAGGCCTCAGATCATGCTCAAATCGATCAAACAATGAATTTGATCAGGCAAAGATAATCCAGGGTAGGCGTGGTCGTAGACAGGAAGGAGGAGACAGATCGCGCGCAGCCAACGCTAGGAGGCACGTAGTGCTTGAAGGGGTCTCGCGGCTAGAGGGGAGTAGTTCGGTGCGCCAGATCGCGGACAACCATCAGATTTCAGGTCATATAGATTTGTGGTAAAGATCAAGCCTCCAAAAACATTTGTGGGCCGTTGGATCTAAGGCAGCCATTGGATTTCTTTAAGTCCATAGTGAACTTCAAAGAAAGGGGCCTGAAGTGCAAAGTGCATTTCAATTTCATTAAAAAATTTCAAACTGAAGTAAAAGTTGGGTTCCAAGTTTATGAAAGGTGAAATTTCTTCACTATGAAGAAACAGCTCAAAAACTAGAAAAGTCCCTATTTTTGGGTCCTTTATCCGGTTTGACCCAAACGAAAGGCTATAACCTCCAAACAAAGGGCACCCGGACTATAGCTACAAGTACGGTACCGCAAAACAGAGTGATTGTAGTGAAAAAAAGTGTTTGGAACACGCCAAAAGTGATTTCACCATTCCATTGGGCATGTAGTTGGGAGTTGGTGACAAGGAGCATTTCGGAAGGCGACACCAATTTGGCTTTCAATTTGGCAGAAAAGCAGTGGGTGGTCTAGTAAGAAAAAAATAGCAGTTCATTATTTTCAACTTCTGACATCACAGTTGGCCTCGACATACAGTCTATGGCCTACAGTTGAAGTTTCAAGTAGTTTTGGGATGGCAAACATGGGAGAGTCCATTTTGAGTGAAAGTAGCAAATTGGACGTGATTTCCAACTATGCAGTGTAGAAGTTCAAAATGAAAAATATACTGATGGAGAAGGATGTGTGGGATGTCATCACAAGTGATGAGAGAAGACTGCGAAATGAAGCGGAAATCAAAGTGTTTGATAAGAAGGTGAGGAAAGCTTTGACCATTTTCAACTTGTCAGTGAAGAATCACATCATTTCCCACATTTGTGATGCTGTTACACCTAGACAGGCATGGGATGTGCTAAAGGAACAGTTCGAGACGTCAAATCCATCAAGAATCATGTTTCTGAAATCAAAACTGAATAGTGCCCACATGGAGCAAGGAGAGCATATTCAGACGTACATGACCGGAATCAAGACAATGAGGGATGAGCTGCATTCTATTGGTGAGCGCATACGTGATGTGGAGCTAGTGCACAATGCATTGTGTGGCATTGTAGAACCCTATCAGATGTTTGTGAGTGGAATAGCATCAAGAGAAAGATTGCCAACCTTTGATAAGCTCACATGAATCTTGATGCAGGAAGAGCAACTACGAGAAATGGTGAAAGCTAGACGTCAAAACACTGATGATCAGGCACTTGTGACATGCCAAAAACAAGACAAGGGGAAAAATGGTAGAGTTTTCTCCTTCTCATTAAGCATAGAAATAGTGTACAAATGGTGTCTTTTTATAAAATGGGGAAGGCCCTTGCCCCTCAATCTTATTGGCTAATATTCACAATGATCCTAACCATTCATCTTGGACCCAACCTGATCCAAGGTTCCACAAAAAGTACATTAGAAATCACAAGATTCATGTGAGTCCCAATTTGGACCCAACTCTAAAAAGTGATCTCTAAGTTTAAAAATGACATTGGGCCTCTAGTTTTATTTTAATTACAAGGCCCAAGTCAAGTTTATTTTATTTACAACTTCAATTGCGTGCTCATTGGGCCATGGGCTTATACACGCAGGATGCCATGCCCTCGCAACAAATTTTATTGGAGGATTTTATTTATTTACACTTTGTTGGGAATACCCCCAACAGGACCCACAGCCTGAAGTAGTGCCGGTCCTCGGCACTCTGCCGGTTTAGTAGAGCGTTATCTTGGACTGTCTCTGGTGGATGAGATATCCCGTAACGTCTTCCATGAAGTTGAGACGTTGAGATGGTCCAGTTTCTTTGAGTCCTTTGGCATGTGGAAGGACTTGTGAACTCCTATCAACCAATCCTGATCCACCCATGCTTGGAATCGTTTCGTCCAGGGATCACCAAGGAATGCAGCTCGGTAATATACGTGAGCGATTGACAGCTGGTCTTCGACTTTGTCGGAAGCGAGCGCCTTATTTGGATCAAAAAATATGGAGGGAAAGAAATCATTCCATTTTGTTTCAATGCCCATTAAATATTCCAAGTCCTGGGCGTAAGTGGTTGTTGCGCGGACTGTGGGATTGGGGCAATTGATGTAGTGGCTGGCGAATGCGAAGAGAGCCCTTCTGGCGTCTACATCCGTTGTCCACCCATATTCAGATTTGATGATTGGCTAGTTGAAATTGTTGAGTGTGATCTAGTCCAGAGGAGTGCCGCATTTCGCCCATTTGGATCTTCTTGGACATGGCAGGAAATGCGCGTTCACCCGTAACTGTTGCGGACTCATCACGTAAGTCCTGATGGCCGCAGGGTCTCTCTCAAATAACTGCTGGTGCCACTTTGGTTGTGGTTGGAGGGCGGGTAAGGCTTGTAGTTCTTTTCCCTTGATGGTCTGAGCTGAGAATGATAACTGCCAATCGTCTCTTGATGACTCATGGAGATATTTGGATAAAAGTTCATTGATGTTCTCCTCCACGAGTTTTGGTCTTCGGAAGGCCCGGCTGACAGATATCATTCATGACCCTCTGGATGATGTTGTTGGGCCCTAGCTGGTGGTTGCGCCTTGTCTCTGGTCGCGCGTCTCAGTGGCCGCATCTGTCTGCACTTGGTCCTAGCCTTCGGACCCTTGATTTGGTTGAAATCCCTCTGCTGCCTGCTGGCTCTGATCTTGGCTGGTACTAGCCTGTGCAGTGTGAAAATTAGGTGGCGGTGGAATTACTACGGGGGAGGGCTGGGCCTTCGTTTTCATGTATTTTTGGTATGCCTTGAGGGCTTGCTTGGCCTGGACGAGCTCTTGCGTTGCGCTTGCCCGATACTTATTGAACTCTGCCTAGTAGCTGTTCAGGGTTTGGCTATAAATTTGCACCTGACGCCGTAGAAGATTCATCTCTGATTGGGAAAGCAGCCTTGTGTCCGATGCAGATTGAGCTAACCAAGCGAGCTTCTCATCTTGTAAGGCTTTGACCTCTGTCCCCAGGCGCGTGTTCTCTGCTTCCAAAAGTGTAAGTTGCGCCTAGATGGGGGCAAGCCATTGACATGCTTCAGTTTGAAGCTCCCGCACCTTTGTGAAGGCCTCCGTCAGCGCTTTGGAGAGGCTTTGAATATATTTGTTTAGGCCCTCCTCCTTCTATTGCAACTTGGCAATCTCTTGGTGCCCTGCTTGTTCGTGTTGCTGAGCCAGAATCAGCTCTTGCTGCAGCTTGGTGAGGTCTACTTACAGTTGTGTATTACTTGTTGCCAACTGTAGTACTCTGCTTTTCTGAATATCTTTGGCTGCTACCGCATCCAGGATGTATTTTTCTAGGATTTGGTACGCCATCGTTAGATCCGTGGGAGCAACTGGTACACTGGCACTGGCAGGGGCTTGTGTTGTATCGGCCCCGACGACTTGTGAAATTCCGTCGTCATTGTCTTCGATCAGATTTTCATTTATCCTGATGCCATCTAGGGTAGTAGGGTCAGTCTGATCTGGTGATGCTACAAAAACTGTTTGTACAAATGCGTCATCAGGCAGCGGTTGGCTGCCCTCGGCAACCTTTGGCGAAGCGGGTGGGGTGTGAGAAAGAACTGTGAAAACAGGGGCGAGGGTGGTTTGTCCAAACGAGAGGATGGGAGAAACAGTGGGGAACTGAAGGGTGGTGTGGAGTATGGAAGAAGGTGAGGATGGAGCAGAAAGTGTTTGGCGTGGGGATGAAAAATTGATAACTTGCATCTATGCCAGAGTGTCGAGGGACAGTTACGAATCGAAAGGGTTGAATGTGAGAGGAGCAACGGTGGTGGCAGGAGTAATGGATGATGCGATGGTGATGGATGGAGCAGCGGACACTGGAAGAGAAGTAGGTGTGGTATCAACAGAAGAAACTGGGACGGAGATAGAAACATATGTGGATGGAATAGGAAGAGAGGTAGCGACAACAAAAATTGGAGTGGGGGGTTGCACAGAAGACGAAGTGGCGGTGGTTGATGGAGTAGTTAGTGCGGCAGTGGAGACACGTCGTCGGGTAACCGGTGGAGATGTGGATGTAGAGACAGTGCCATGCATTCGTTTGCTAGCCGTTGTGTTAATGACTGCAGGTTGGGATGAGGTAGATGATTGAGATGGTGGATAAAGGTTAGTATGTGGCACAAGGGTAGATAGGAGGGCTGAGCGGAAATCACGCACTTTCGCCTCGAGAAGTGCACAGGCAAAGTTACACAACAGGGGGTCTACTACGATTCGCTCACGGTTGTTGGGTTTGATGGAGTTTGTTAGTTCTCGAATAAGGAAGCTATGCCAGTCGTATGGCACAACGGAGGGGTTAGGAAATTCCAGAAAGGATTCCACTATCTGACTCAGCAGCGTAGACTGGATTCTGTCCTTGCAAAATGTTGAAATAACCAGAAAGTTATTCAACAGATGCGCAGCTGCCTAAATGACGGGTTCCGTGATAGCTTCTATCAGGTAACCATTGTTAGTCTGGATGGGGATTTCTGGTGTGGTTTGGGTGACGAATGGTTTGATCAGCGCTTTGGCGTGGCGATGGGAGATGGGTTGACGATCACCGGACATAATGCCAATGGTGATCATTGAGTCGGCTTTAATCCTGACCTTTTACGTGGTACCTTGGTACAGGAATTGGAAACGAGCCTTGTCCTCGTCTCAGGTGGCGTAAGCGTGAAGGGCGAGGCCCATGTTAATCTCAGAATGAAAGAGCGCGGCGTAAAAACCCATTGCTTCAAGGAGGGGCCCGGCTGTCTGCAATCATGGTTGGATCAAAGTGTCAGAGGGTAGAGGCCAAATCTGCGTGGCCTCGGGGATGTCACGCTGGATCACCTGTTTGGCACCAAAGTCTTCATAGGATGAGGAGGCCATGTTGGCAATGATGATTAGTGGTCGAAAAAGTCAGAAAAGTAGAAAAATGGTAGAAAATGAAAGGAAACAGTAGAAAACTGAGAATAATGAGTGTTGGATGACAATGATTGTAGTTCAGAGCGTAGATCGGTGTTTGATATGAGCAGATGACAACTGGTAGAAAGTTTGGTTGAAAATAGAAAACTTGGTATTTTTAGTGGAATTTCGGCAGAGCTTCAGTAGCAAAGGTGACAAATGACTCGAATTCAGCCCTTATATAGCGGAATTTAGATTGCGTATTAGGTGAAATTCACTTTTCCTTGTTCAGTTCCACCCAAATTTTGGCAGACACCTTCTTCACAAAATTCTAAGACCTCAGGGAAGTCTACGAGAGTTCAGAAGGTGATTTGACTGCTATGCGAAGGTTATGCAAGGGTTCAGGCTGTCTGCGAGGGTTCAACTCTCGCAAGAAGTGATCTCTCACACAACTTGTTCCTGTGATTGGATTTTCAAGATCAGACCATGTAGGCAGGCTAATTTCACTGCTCTAATTTCATTTAGGCACCTTGCGAGAGTTGGTAATTTGATCTTGATGTTCTGCGAGGGTTCTAAAAATTTTGCTTTTGGGAACTCTCGCATACACTAAAAAATGATGATTCCTCCATCAGGAACTCTCGTAGAGATTTTCATGGATGCATCTAGGTCAGATTTGGTGACTGTCCAATTTTCAAGAGCTATCTCCCAGAAGATCTTAAGAAATCATGAAAAAAGTGCTCCTTCAGAGTGTTTTTTGACAAGATCTAGAGATTTTCTGATTTTTAACTTTTGTAAACTGGTAATCAGCTTCATCCAGGCTTGATCTGACTGTTGGTAGTGCTCTGGAAGTTCAGATGGATTCTTAGTAGTAGATCCCTCAGTCAATCTGATGATCTGCTTCATTTTCGACCCTATCAGGATTTGGATCCTCCTTGAATTCTGATGGATTTCTCTGATCCTGCTAGATCTGGCTGAATCTTGATGGATTTAGCTTGATTTGGCTTGATCTTCTTAGATCTAGAAATGGTTGAGCATATTAGCTTTTTGTAACGTGCCATCCCCAATCTGGATCTGTCTTACTGTGGTGTCCAGTACTTGTGCAACCGGCTACCATTGATGGGTGTATCGAAGGGCGTCCCATCAAGCTGTTCTAAGTTCACGGCCCCATGATTAAGAATTTCCTTGATCCTATAAGGACCTTCGCCCGTGAATTTTAACTTTCCCTTGATTGCCTTGGTTTTATACATCAGGAACAGATCTCCTGAACGAAGATCCTTCTTTTGTAATCTGCGATCATGCCAAGCCTTGCGTCTTTCCTTTTCAGCTGCCAGTGCATGCACAACTAATAAGCGTGTTTCACAGAGTTTATGCAGAGCTTCGTGGCATAGCTATAGACTCATTAAGATGTTGCACGGTGGCAATCCTTAATGAAGGAACTAAAAACTCTACTAGCATCACAGCATCCTGACCATATACCAATTGGAAGGGTGTTTGATCAGTGCTCCCCTTATATGCTGTCCTGAATGCCCACAGTGCAGTCTTATTGGATGATTCTGCTTGCCCATTACCACAAGGATAATAAGGCGTACTGGTTCTGTGGATTACGAAGAACTTCTCCAACGGGACCTTGATGGTCTCGTTGATGAAATGGCTTCCGTGATTACTGACTAGTTCCACCGGACACCCGAAGCGCACAATGATATTTTCATAAAGGAACTTGGCAGTGGTCTTAGCGTCAGCTACTCGTACTGCCTTGGCTTCGACCCATTTGGTGAGGTAGTCTGTGGCTACGATTATGTATTGAGCCTGGAAACTCCTTGCTGCAGGGTGAATTGGACCAATATAATCCAGTCCCCATTTTTCGAATGGTCCTTGGGCTAAGACTGGGTGCAGTAGATCATAGTTCAATCTCGTTGGTCTCCTTGCCCTTTGGCACACATCACACTTTTTCAAGTATTCCTCCGTGTCTTTATGAATTGTTGGCCACCAACATCCTGATACCACCAGGATCTTGCAAACTATAATGTCAGATGCAAAATGACCTCCACCCATGCCTTCATGTGAAAGCGAAATGATCTGGGTGGTCTCATGAGGAAGAATACACCACCGAAGAATTCTGTCTGGACCTCTTCGGTACAATTGGCCGGAATCAGCTGATAAGGTCTAGCTTTCAAGATCAATTTCCGCTGTTTTGCCTTTGGTAGTGATTTGTCTGGTTGGCCCTGCATTAGATATTCAACAATGTTGGCAGCCCATTCTGGTACTGTATCCACGTAAAATAATGCAGCATCTGCCAGCTCATCGTCGGGTTGGTTTGCAATCTCCTTTCCCTTGATTTGTGGCACATGATCTGCCATGTAGTGTTATTTTCCCTTGCGAACTACTATCCAAAAATCAAATTCCAACAACAACAGGAGCCATATGGTGATTCTCCCAGTGTTGCAAGTTTTATTAACGAGATATAGCAAGGGTTGATGGTCCGTATAAAAATCAAAATGTGTGGCCATCAAATAATGTCAAAACTTCTTAACCGCATAGATCATTGCCAGTGCTTCTCGCTTTGTGGTTGAATAATTCATTTCGGTATCACTGAGCTGTGGACTTGCAAATCGGATTGGAAAATCCTTTTTGTGTTCACCTGGCTGGGTTAAGACTGCTCCAACTGCATACTTCGATGCGTCCATATGCACGTGGAACTCAATGGACCAATTGGGTGGTCGTAGGATTGTTGCTAAGACTAATGCATTCTTAATCTTTTGGAAAGCCTTTAGAGCTTTCTCATTCCAATGTGGATCCATTGTGAGCTTGTAAATTGGTCTGGCTAACTCCGCAAAATCAAGAATGAAGATCCTATAATAGTTAGCATGACCCATGAAAATGTAGACCTCGCGAATCGTCCTCGGTGGTGGTAGATCAACACTGATCCTGATCTTTGATAGATCTGTGGCGATCCCTTGTCTTGACACTATATGGCCGAGTATCAAGCCATATGTCACCCAGAATTGACATTTTTCTGGATTCAGGGAGATCTGGTATTCGCGGCATTTTTGTAGCACCTTCTCCAAATTGGGTAAGTGTTCAGAATCTGGTCCATGCACGCAGAGATCATCCAAGAAAATTTCCAGAAATCTTTGCAAATAATCTTTGAATGCCGCCTGCATGACTCGCTGGAAAGTGCTTGGGGCATTCCAAAGTCCAAATGGCATCACTTTATAGGCATAAGTTTCCCATTCTGTGGCGAATGTTGTCTTGTGCTGGTCCTGGGGGGCTATTTTCACCTGGTTGTAGCCGCTGAAGCCATCCAAAAAATTGTAGGCTTCGTCGCCAGCTACTCTATCGAAGATACTTTTCGTAAATGGTAAAGGAAAATGGTCCTTCTTGGTGACTGCATTAAGCGCCTTCAGATTCACACAGATACGCATTTTGCCATTCTTCTCGGGTACTATAACTATCGGCGATACCCATTCCGTGTGCTCTATTTCGTAAATGAAATCTGCATCCATAAGTTTCTACAACTCTTGCTTGATCGGTTCTGTATAATTCAGGTTGCAGCGGTAGTAACGGCTTACCTTGGGGACTGCTCCGTCCACCAAATGTATGGTGTGTTGGACTACTGTTGGCGGAATGCCCTTTAGATCACTATAGCTCTAGGCAAAACAGTCCTTATATTCCACCAACAAGGATCGTAGTCTCTTGAACTACGTGGGTGTTAACTGCTCTCCCACATGCACTATCATTTCTTCTTCTCCTGGTTCTGCAAGATTCATCGGCTGTGTTCGCGTAGGTCCCTCGAAGACTTGTTCCGCTGGTGCCTGACTTTGATCAGGTTCTTGTTGGGCTTGCGACATCATGATTACCACGTCGTCTAATGTATAATTCTTGAAAGTATCAGGCATCTCATGAACTGGAGCTCATCGAGATTCCTCTTTCAGCATATTGATCTTGGCCTGACTGGTCATTTTTTTATTTTTTGTCACCTGTGTAGAAGATGATGCTGTATCTGAGTCCTACTTGATTGACTTCAAGGAATCCAACACCTTCTTGCTCTTTTTTGTCATTTTGATGGGTTCATCCTTGTTGTCCTTCTTTGAGACTGCTGTGACATTCGCCTCATGGCTGTGAATATCAATGTCTAATGTAGCTATTGCCTCTTCGGGTAGGTCTCTCCATCGGATCACCTGGATGTAGCATTGCTTCAACTGATTCTTCTTATTCGCAGGTGCCTTGGGTGGTTTGATCCTTGAGACTTTCGCCATAGTAGAACTTTGTGGTGGTTGAGCTGGTACCTTCTTGGTTCCGTAACGATCTGGGTCCATGTGGTGTAGGACTTGTTCATCAGTCAGCTCAATCTCCATATTATAAGTTAGAGCATGTTGCCAAGGGACTAGATCATCGTCCACTGGGTTCTCAATCGGTTCCACTGACAGCCATGCTACGTTTATCATATTCACTCCAAATGTGATTGGTGTGTCCATAGTGTAATATTTGGATGAAAATGTACTCAGTTCGGGATCTGATTCATATTGACATGTCTGGTAGTCAATAGTTGTTAATGCATCCGTCCATCTCATGACACCCATCTCTGAATGATAGTGACCTCCCTTGGCTGGCCTTGGGCAGTCAATCGTATGATCTGTCATGGATGATCCGTCATCAGCTTTGGGTGCAATAGGTTTTACCGCCCATGTGGTTGGATCTACCTTTACAGCCTGTTCTTTGTTCTCGAAGGTGAGTTTCCTTGTACCCCAGTTGTGTACTACTTGCGCAGCCCTCAACCATGGTCTCCCTAGTAAAATACGGTATGCAGATGGAGATTCAGGTATATCCATGACCACAAAAGTAATCACATACTGCATGTCTGTTATTTACGGGAATATTAGCAACTACACCTTTTGGTTTCACACAAGATTGATCTACTAGCTTGATGGCGAATCTGGCTGGCTTCAATCCTTGTAATCCCCATTTTTCGTACAAAGTAGTGGAGATCAGATTGACACCCGATCCTCCATCTACCATCGTCGCCTCGTCCTCGTATCTCTTGTGTTTGATTGGCAAAGTGATGTTGTGTTCCTCACTTTTCCATGCTGTTTCGATGTGGAGGACGTTACTTGTTTAATCATAGCCCGCACAATAGATGGGCTCAGGCGCTACTGGCTCCTCATCCACTTTGGCCCATTCAGCTAAAAGACTTTTCGCTTGTGGTGCAATCCGCAGTAGTTCTCCGAGGGGTAAACTAACGTGGCTTGACAGCAAGAGTGTGAGCCTTTCAGTGCGTGGTTTTTTAGGCTCCACTATGTGAAAAGGTGGTTCATGTTGGTGCAACCGATCATTCTGATCAGTGCGCAATGGTGAGCCTGTTTGTGGATCCCGTTCGACGCCGACTGGAGGTTCTATGGGATTGTTTCGTTCTTGCTCTTTTTCCTCCTCTTGTTCTTTTTGTACCCAGTGTCTTATTTTCTGGTACTGTCTTCTCTCTTCTCTCACATTTGGACATGGCACTGAAGTTGAGGGTTGGTCATCAGTGACCGATGGTGGTGGTGAGGGAGCCACTTCCTTCCTCTTCTGTATTCGCATAACAACTAACATAGGAGCGTAGTCGTGTCGACCTTTCGTTGGCATCCCTGCTGAAATTGCTAATTGTTGTATGGCAATGAGGTTAAGAGGTGCACTGGTTCCAGGTCTAAATGGACAATTCTTGAAACAGTGTCCATAACCGCAATCCCGACAGGAGGTTGTATATTGTCCTTTGTAGGGACATTCTACAATTTTGTGTCCCTCGCCGCACCCGTAGCAGCCGTAATTTCTTCCACCTTGACGTTGAGTTTGAGCTGCATAGGTCGAAACATATTCATTTATGGCAGAATCCATAAATGGTTCATCTGGTCCATACCACTGCTGCTGCTCAGGTTGAGGTGACATTTGCAATTCTTGTTCTGCTGCTGTCAAGTTTACATGGGCAACTTGTTGATTGGTTGGCCCTGGTGGAGCAGGTAAGGCCATGCGTTGTGGTTGATTGGGTGCACCGTACCTTGGTGCCGCGTTAGGTGCCCCTTGATGATAAGGATAAGAAGTCTGATAAGGACTTCTCTTCTGTTGAACAACCCTGGGGTTAAACGGACAAAATGCCGTATCGTGCGATGTTGCATTGCACAGATGATAGAATCTATGTGTCAGTCTCAGATTTTGCTTTAGGACTGGACACTCATTCGCTGTATGGTTTTGCGTGCATACTGAACACCATATATTTTCTCGTCGAGGATACTACAGCTGGGTTGGTTTTGGTTGATGTGGAGTTACTGCTACAGTTTCTTATAAGGCCTTCAGTTTCTGGTCAAACTGCGCCGTAAGTTGCTCCATCTGCTATTTGTGTAATTTTGTCATTTGCTCCAACAGCAGTTCTGTATATAGAGCGGATGTGTTTGATGATGATGATGTGATTGAGGGAGTAGGAGTGTGGGTGGAAGGATATTCGTCGTCAGATCCCTCATCCTCTTCTCTGATGGCATCTTCCATAGCTTCTTGTAGAGTAGCATACTGCTCCCGTCGTTTCAGTTCTCTTCTGATGCTTCGTGGTAATCCAGCTAGGAACCACATGATCACCGCATGATTAGGAGTCAGGACTGCACTGCACTCGGATCGTAGATGTTTGACCCATTCAATATAGTCCCGGACGTCCAAAGTGATTGGATCTTGCTTATACAATAGGATGCAGTCTGGATCTTCAAGGATCTGATCGATCTGATCGGCCGGAATGAATTTTAGACCTTTTACGGTGGTTTTTCCTTGATAACTTTTTACTCCTTGCATTGATTGACCTGAGATTTTGACAGTAGTTGGATCTGATGTAGATCTTTCTACTGATCTGGTCTGCAAGGGTTATCTTGTGCGAGGGTTGGCTGTGCGAGGGTTCTTTAGCTATTTTTATAGGTAAAATCTTGATATCTTTCGGATCTCTGGGAACTAACTCTCGCAAGCTTCACAGTAGCTGGATCTGGGTCAGATCTCACTATAGAATTCTCTACAAGAGTTAATTCTCGCAAGAATTGAGAATTTCACTGTATGTGAGGGTTCAAAATCACTTTTTGTGCTTGATCTTCACCAGATCATCATACTAACTCTCACAGGCTTCATCACTGATGTAATTTGACATTTTAAATCGATTGAGAGGGAGTGCGAGAGTTCTTACTGGAAGGATTTGTTGGATCTTCACTTTTTAGTGATTTTTTTAGCACTTAGATCCAATTTTCTGCTGACTGGAATCAAACTAACTCTCGCAAGCTCTTCTGTGTCCTGGTCTCACTGAGATGGAACTTCAAAATCCTCTGCGAGAGTTCTTGACCATTGGAACTGAAAATTTCACTGTCTGCCCTTAAGGGTTCACTGGTACTTTCCCATCATTTTTTCACTGGGAACTCTTGCACAGATACTTAATCATCAAACTAACTCTCGCAACCTTCTCTGTGTCCTAGTCTCACTAAGATGGAACTTCAGAGGGCTCTACGAGAGTTCTTATGAAGATTTGAATTTTTTTGGATTTTTTCAAGGGTTTTTTTGAATTTTTTATGATTTTTCTCTGATTTTTACAATCTGCTTGGAACTAACTCTCGCAGGCTTCTATGCAGGTTTGGGACAGTACCTTGGAGCTACTGCCAGCCATGCAAGGGTTAATTCCCACTGATTTTGGAGATATAAAAATTTGATGAGTTTTTTTGGCTCTTTTTTTCTCCAAAATGTAGATTGGTGTGTTATTTTGAGTTTTTTGGATGAATGGTTTGGGTTTCAAGCCTTTAGAGGTTTATCAGGCCTCCTCTACCGTCTCACACCTCCTCCACTAGCTGTGAACAGTCCAGACACAAAAAAATACAGAAAACTAACTCTAAACTCCCAAAAATCTACCTAAACTACTCTAAAAAACAAGAAAATAGCTAAAATGCAACTAAACTAGTTAGTGGAAACCTATCCCCGGCAACGGCGCCACTGTGGGGTCGAAGATCTTTCGTTGTATAACCCTTTCGCTTGTCAACAAAGGTTAGATCACTGGATAGGTGCCTAACTATGCATAGATGCTACTTTATTTTAATTTCCTACTTTCTCCCTTAACTCTACTCACCACTATACTACTCCTCTTTAACTCTACTCCTCTACACTATCATTCATCATAGTTTGGTTGAAGGGAAGGAATGGAGAAGACGAGATTGAGAAGAGAAGAGAAAGAGAGAGAAAGAGAGAGAAAGGTGGAGGTTAGCTCAAATGCTCCTTATGCTTGCTAATGGAAAAACATTCACTATTGGCAAACAATAAACATGGAAATAGAAAACAAGAGAAAACACAACCAAGAGCAATAGCAAGTAGTGAATAGCAAATGAGGATGCTTCTCTTCCAAAAATGGTAGAGTTTTCTCCTTTTCATTAAGCATAGAAATAATGTACAAATGGTGTCTTTTTATAAAATGGGGAAGGCCCTTGCCCCTCAATCTTATTGTCTAATATTCACATAATCCTAACCATTCATCTTGGACCCAACTTGATCCAAGGGTCCACAAAAAGTACATTAGAAATCACAAGATTCATGTGAGTCCCAATTTGGACGCAACTCTAAAAAGTGATCTCTAAGTATAAAAATGACATTGGGCTTCTAGTTTTATTTTAATTACAAGGCCCAAGTCAAGTTTATTTTATTAACAACTTCAATTGCGTGCTCATTAGGCCATGGGCTTATACACGCAGGATGCCATGCCCTCGCAACACATTTTATTGGAGGATTTTATTTATTTACACTTTGTTGGGAATACCCCCAACAAGGAGCACAAGACACATGACAGGTAACAAGTATTGATTCAATAGCTTGAAAGTGTTGGATAATGGAACGTCCATTTCACAAGCAAATGGTGATGTGTGCAAGATCAAGGGGATAGGCACCGTTTCAATCCAACTACCTGATGGCAAAAGCAGGATGATCAGGGAGGTACTTTGTGTACCAAGTTTGAAGAAAAATTTACTTTTTGTTGGCGTCATTACTGATCAAAAGTTGAAATAAGAATTTGCCCATGATCGTTGCTTTGTGAAGGATGTGAACCAAAAGTTCAAAGTCATTGCGGATGGTATAAGAGATCCCAACACTAAAATGTATAGGTTGAATTCTACAATCAAGGGGCAACATGGACTTATCTCGTCCATTCCATCGCAAACTCAACTGTGGCATAAAAGGCTTGGTCATTCGAACCTAGGAAGTCTCAATTTGACGAGAAAACTAGAAATGGTGAGAGGATTGCCTACGATAGAAGACCACTTGAAGTTTATGTGCGAATCATGTGTGTATGGGAAGCAGCATCGAGAGAAATTCAATAAAGGTGGTGTTGCAAGGGCAAAGAACATCCTGGATTTGATCCACATAGATTTATGAGGGCCTATGAGGACTATGTCCTTGGGTAAAGCCTTCTATTTCATGACCTTTATTGATGATATGTCACGTAAGACGTGGATTTACTTTTTGAAGAAAAAATCAGATGTGTTTGACACTTTCAAGAGCTTCAAAGCATTGGTCGAAAATCAGACAGGTAGGAAGATCAAAGTTCTAAGATCAGACAGTGGAGGAGAGTATAAGTCTAACGACTTAAATGATCTTTGTGATCAATGTGGGATCAAAAGACAATTTACGCAAGCTCATACTCCTGCTCTCAATGGTGTAGCTGAGCACAAGAATCGTACGATTGTGGAAAGTGCCAGATTTATGCTAGCTGAGATGAAACTACCAAAATATTTTTGGTCAAAAGCATGCAGTATGGTAGTCTATCTTCAAAATAGAAGTCCTACTATTGCCATACCAAAGATAACACCTGAGGAGGCATTCATGAAGAAGATGCCAAAGGTGAACCACTTGCGAATCTTTGGATGTAAGGCCTTTGTACACATTCCTAAGGAAGAGACATGTAATCTTGATGTGAAAGCTATCAAGTGTATATTCCTAGGATATGATGATCGTGTGAAGGGCTATAGATGTTTTGATCCAGTGGAGAACAAAGTACATGTCAGTCGTGATGTTATCTTTGATGAATCTAAGATGTATGAAGATGAGGATGCTGAGAAGACGGACACATCCAATAAAAAAGATGGTACAGTGAGGATACCTCCTGATGATGATCCATTTATTGACTTTCCTAGTAATGAACATGAGGATACACCTCATGATACTACTACTCAACCTCAAGAGATAGGTTGGAGAGGTAGAAATAAACCTTTTGGTGCAAGAAGGATTGAAGTTGCAGGTGATAAACGGTACCGTGTGATACATTTTCACCACGAAGTCGATCACCTGACAGGAAGCTCCCTAAGTGGTTTGAGAGATTGATGGAGAGCCATGACATGAATGACTTTCTAGAATCATCTAGCCAAGGAGAGCTACGAAGATCAACAAGAGAGAAGACACAACCTGAAAGGTATGAAGCAAATTATGCTATCTTATCTAGCGTTATTCAAAGCCAAGAACCTTCTACTTATGTTGAAGCGAAGGATGATGACATTTGGGTCAAGGCCATGGGAGAGGCGATGGAGTCAATTGCTAGCATAGCACATGGGACTTAGTGGAATCACCAGTTGGCAAGAAACCCATTGGTTGTAAATGGGTGTACAAGACTAAGTACCATGCAAATGGAAGTATAGCAAAGCACAAAGCAAGATTTGTGATCAAAGGGTATGCACAAAGTAAAGGCATTGACTATGAGGAGACCTTTGAGCCGGTATGTAAGTGGAATATTCTACGTCTACTTGTTGCTTTAGCTTCACATTTTGGTTGGCCTTTGCATCAGATGGATGTAAAATCTACTTTTCTAAATGGTGAGTTAGAAGAAGAGGTGTTCATGGATCAACCTGAAGGCTTTGTAACGAAAGGACAGGAGAATAAAGTATGTCACTTGAAGAAAGCACTTTATGGTCTCAAACAGGCACCATGTGTGTGATACAACAGGATTGATGCCTACTTTTGTTCTAAGGGGACGGTGAGAACACATTATGATCCAAATCTATATGTCTTATGCTGTGATGGTATGGTTGCTTTGATTGCTCTTTATGTTGATGACTTGATTATCATGGGAAATAATCAAGAGATGATAGACATGATCAAGAAAGACCTCATGGAACAATTCAAGATGACAGATCTCAGCCTAATGCATTATTGCCTTGGAGTGGAGGTGTGGTAAAAAGGACATGAAGTGGTTTAACACAGGTGACGTATGTCAGAGAGTTGCTGCATGGGTTCAGGTTGCAGGATTGCAAGCCAATGAACACTCCTATTGAACCAGGTAAAAGGCTTTCTAAGCTTGATGAGTCACAACCATTTGATGCTACAATTTATAGGCAGTTAGTAGGGAGCTTGATTTACCATAACACAACTAGACCAGATATATGTTATGCTGTTGGTTTTGTAAGTTAGTTTATGGCAGCACCTACGAAAACACATTGGAAGGCAGGTAAATGCATTTTGCAATATGTCAAAGGCACTTCCAATTATGGCTTGGTTTATAGGAAGCATGAGGGTTTACTTGAGTTATGTGGCTATGTGGATGCGGATTGGGGAGGCGACTATGATGATCGTAGATCCACCACAGGGTATGTATTGCAGCTTTGTGGAAGCTGTTTTTCCTGGTCTAGTAAAAAGAAAAACAGTTGCTTTATCTACAACAGAAGCAGAGTATAAGGTAATGTGTAGTGCAACACAGGAAGCTATATGGTTGAGACAAATCTTGGAAGAAGTTCGCATGAAATAGGAAAATCCCACAACTATACATAGCGACAATCAGAGTGGCATTTAGCTAGCAACGAATCTAGTATTCCATGCGAGAACCAAACACATTGAGATTCAGTATCACTTTATACATGAGAGGCTGCTGAGTAGTGAAATTCATGTTGTTCATTGTAGTATAGAGGAACAACTAGTTGACATTTTCACTAAGCCACTTGTTAGAGAAAAGTTTGATAAGTTTAGATCAAAGCTTTCTGTACTTAAAGTTTGTTGACTTACTATACTTTAGGTCCTATCAGTAGATAAGGATCAGTTGGCCTCGCCATGAGGCGAGTTGACGGGACACGCGTCCCATCAACGGCAACCTGGACTATGCATGGGTTTCCTGAGTGAAGAACTATATGTACAATGTATTTTCATTTTGAGAAATACAGTTGCTATGTGAGCTTGCTGTGGAGAGTGTTTTCTGTCTGTGTTACTGTGTAGCATGATCTGTGTTCCTGTTCGAAGCAAATTCTAAATAAATTAAACCATTTTTTGGCTAGCGGGACTGCCTCTAACAAATAGTCATCAATACTAGTCCTTGGCAAGTCTTAACCACATACAAGTTCAAGCTAAAATGTTGCACTTTTCTTAGCTTTTGTGTATTGCTTGTTGCGCTTTAGTCATTGCAAAAAATTGAGAATCAATCATTATTATTAGCATTCCAAAAATAGGGTAGTACATACTTGAACATTCACTCAAATCAAGATAATAATGCATCATCCCCATTAGAATTCCACAAAGAGTAAAATTTCATTTGTGCAAAGGCCTTGAGATGTCATACACATTGACACCATTCTAACTTAAAAGCATAGACAATTCTTCAACTAGTGATTCTAGGTAAACATCCATGTTCTCAAATTTGTATTTTCTTGAAACCAATAGAGCTAGTAACAAATGCTCCATCTTTGTGCTCAACCAGAGTGGAATATTTTAGTAAACAAGAACAAATGGCCATGTCGACCACATTTAGACTCAAACACCAAAAGGATTTATGTTATCCATTGCTAAAACAAATCTTAAATGACAAGCTTCATTTTTTAGCTCGAACAATTGCTCATCGATATGCTTTCACATAGCTGAGTAACTTGGTACATGTGAAAAAATGAGATCCTTACTAGGATCACTTGGATCTAGAGGTAAATTTGGCTGCATGTCTAGTTAATCAACAATGTAGAAAATCAGGCATCTAACATGCTCGAACATGGAAATGCATACAAATCTCATTAAAATCACTATGAATCAATGTAGTATTGTCCATGTCTATACACAATAGTAGTAGTACATGATCCTTCACACGTGTGAACTCAAGAACAACAAGAAAATTAGCATTCTACACATTAGAAATCAAGATATCAAGAGGAGAAGAACTAGTCTAAAGAAGAAGACACTAGCATAGAAGATGAATGTTCTCCAAGTAAGAGAACTCTTGAATACATAATGCTTGCTAGACCTACTATTTATAGCAGATAATATGACATTTTTTCACTTGCTAATAATGACGCTAAATGGTAGTTTCTAGAAAATTTTCCAAACAAGATATTTGTGACTAGATTCAATGTATGTCTACCTAACCAGCAAAAATGGGTCCAAATCCGACCTTATCAACTTTTCTACTTGCTAAAAATAGTAAGGAAACCATTCTTAGGCCTTACTGACGTAAAAAGCCCTCTCTCTAAGTTGAAAATTCACTTTGGCCTCAAAATTGCCAAATTAGATCAACTTAACTAGTTGACAAATTTTCACACTCCTCTTCAACTAGTTTTACCACATGACTTTGATCCATCTTAAGAATGATCTCCACTCTAAGAATAGACCTTCTTTCCATAGTTTAATAATAAATTTCATAATTGATATAGATAATAGTATCCATATTGGATGCTTCGCTATTTCTTACATCAATTTTACATATCAAGATGAAAAATCAACATGAAGAAGTATATAGAATGTAAAGATTATGATTACTCCATGCTTCCACCTATAAATACATGTACACTTACTCATTGTAAACCGAACAAGACAGCAAGAGATGTATACAAATAAATTAGAATCAAAATTATAAAAATTCGACTGATGAAAGTTTCTCAACAGATGATTTTTCTCAGTTGTTCTGATTGTCTAAAATTGTCTATCACACTCACGCATATATCTCTTAAATCCGCATGCTTCATTCAATCAAAGTAGAAATTGCTCTATTAGTACATAGACCATAATCAGACACGATTGAAGACACTGATATTAGTTTGACTTATTCAAACTTTGATTGTGTTCTCTGAAGGAGAATTCTTAGTAGTTTTCCTATAATGGTATCAGAGCATCCTTCTCACATCCATCAGCAGCCGTATCTGGAGCTTATTCGGAAGATTAGAAGATGTCTTCGATCAGCAACATTCAATCTAAGATCAGTACGATCTTGGATACAGAAGGTTCAAATTATTTAATCTGGAAGTTAAAGACTTCACTCATACTGAAGGGCAAAGGTCTTTGGCAATGGGTAGAACCAACATAAGAGAAGCCAATTAATCTTGGAAAAAAAATTCATGAATGAAGTTTGAAAAATGACAAAGCTATAGCAATTATTGTGTCTTCAGTAAATGACAATCAAATGTTAGATCTTTCATCAATTTTGAACGCAAAAGAATTCTGGGAAGGATTGAAAACCAAGAATGAGACTCGATCTCGTAATCCAATCATGTTCTTGGAAGACCAATTGACTTACCTACAATGGGACGACAAAGATCTGACCACTTTCATACGAAAAAAAAAGGATCTATTTATTTCTTCGCAAAATTTCGACACCGAAAATGCAATTTTCTTTGAGCCCTACCCAGGTCATTCCACACAAGTCAAACTTTACTGGCAAAAGATTCGACTATGACACTTCAAAAAGTGATAGATGGAGCCAAAGAGGAAGTAGAAACTCGTGAACGCTATGACGATAATGGTGATTTGGAAAAAGCTCTATTTACTCATGAGAATAAATCTCTGAAGAAGTTTAAGTCTAAGAGGGAGCCGTCTAAGAAGAATGAAAATCGTTCAGACGAATCCAAGACAAATGATCGAGAATCAAAAAAATAATAGAAAGATTTTGGTGATAGGAAGACTTGCAACAGATGCAAAAGATCAGGTCATACAGATGACAAATGTTGGTTGAATGCAAAGATTGACTGTATTCATAGACTGTTATCAAAATCCAAGGAACAAGGAGTAGAATCGAAGTGAACCTTCAGATTTAAATTTTGTCGAAGACAAAGCAGAATGCTCCAGAGCAGCAGAAAGAGGACGACAAGAAACTCAGCAGCATACATTTGTGTTAATCTATGTTACTCATTAAATTCTTAAATTTGAGAAGTAGTACTTGATTTGGGAGCCACCTCACATTTTGTTTTCTCGAAACAAATTTTGTTTGAGTATAAGAATATGAATTATTTGAGATTCATTATACTTGGAGATGGTTCTAAACATGTAGTTGATGGAACTGGTGTACTGTAGTTAGACACAAATCAGGGTGATAAGAAACTGGAGGAAGTTCTCTATGTTTCTACTCTTGATAAAGATCTTCTATCCGTAGCAAACATAGTCGATACAAGAATGTCAGTAACCTTCACAAGGGACTCTTGTAAATTGTTTGATAAAGATTCTGATAACCTAGTTGCTAAAGGTAACAAAGAAGGTAATTTGTATCACTTGAGCATTCGAAAATGAAACAACTTGAAAAGATGCCTTCATACTTTAGGCTGTGGACCAAGTTTTCGGATAAAGAGAGTTGTATGTACAGTGATGCATATCATTCAATGAGAGTCTAAATTTAAGTGAGTGGGAAATAGCAAACAATTCTTGGTGGATTGACTTTCCAGCAGGTTCTTGCCCAGAGGATGAGAAAGAGAGCTATAATATGCACGCCAAGGGTGCTCTCTCGGTCGCACCTCACGACATTGATGGGCCTCACTTGGAGACAGATATGGCAGCTGCACTTGAGACTGCACTTGAGTCCAGACTAGAGGATGAAGACCAACAAACTGAAGATAGAGTGCCACGACAACATCTAGCAAAGGTAAGTCGTAAAGGAAAGGAACAAGCAATTGCACCCGTGATTGTCACCATTCATGCGATGGCCCATAGTGCAAAGTGACTGCGTGAGTCTTTTGAATTCATGAAGCCATTGTTCAATTCATCCAAGTCCAACAACAAGGTACAGTAAATGTTATTTGGACATTAACATGCTAGCATTAAAAAACACATATTTTGTCATTTGTTTTTCAAATTCTGATATTCATCTTGTTCTCAAATTATGTAGATTTTTACCGTGTGCGGAGATATATTAAATATTGCCAAGTGTGCCGCGTCGAAAACGACGACAGTTGAGATGCTTTCCATACTCTCACATTTACGATCAGTTTGCACAGGGTCTAGGACTAGGAGAGATAAATCTGTTTCTTATAGTGCCGACCTCGTGTTGCTCAATTTTTCCACGAATATTATTCCAGATGGATTAACTGGCCATGTCCCTATATGGAACAAATTGGATGATCATTTATTTGAGAGTACTATGCAGTTTACATCTGCAATACTTGATGATGATGGATTGGTCGTTTCAATTATCGGTGTACCAGAAATACCATTGCTTGTTAGAGTTGCCAAAAAAAGTGACCTGAGAGTGATGCGTGAAGCTATTCTATGAGACGTTGATAAATTTGGAGTGAGTGTGAAGGGTATTCAGGTACGCATTTTTTCCCTCGCTATTGTATCAATTTTCTAATGTGTTATCAATGATTGATAGATTCACCAATCTGTTGCCCAAGTGAATATGCTAGGTGTTTATATTTTATGTCGCCTAGATGCTTCACCGCAATTGCCCATGGGTGATTGTGATTTGGTTGACCCTTCCTTGTTTGGGAGTATGAATGACCATTGGATACATTATTACCCTGCGACAAAGAGACTATTTGATTCAGCAACGTCTTTGCAGGCACGAGGAGGGATGGAGAAGAGTCCTCATTTCCTGCATTTCATTGTAGAGATGTGTTGCAAGCATTCAGGTGTGGTTGTTGACCCATTTATGGGCGGAGGCGGAACATTGTATGCTTGTAGACGCACAGGACGACATTGCATTGCAATGGGTTCGGATCAGGCAACATTGGATCTAGCCTTGAAGCGATACAATTTGTTTTGTTTGTCCTTTCTTTTTGTTGTTGATTATGAGAACAAACTATGTTGTATTTTCACTGATTCAAAAAGTATGTGATGTAGAATCATCATTTGCCCCTACAAAAGCAATGCTAGTTGATACTGATGAGGACGATGATGAAGATATTGACGAGTGGGATATTTTATGACTTCCAGAAATGGTATGTATAAATAAGTTAGCTAGCTTTTTTATTAGCTTGGATGTGCTTCTCTATATCCATGCTTGCATAATCCAGTCGATTGCTATCCTATGCAGGGTCATTGGCAAAAGTAATGGGAAACAAGGATGTTGTGAAAAGATCCTCAAGCAAATGTGTTTGTATTTATGTGGATGATGAGTGTGAGGATGAATAGACTATAGAGCAACATAGTTAAACATTTGATGTGCTTCCATGTGGAATTTTTTTGGAAGACCATTTTCATTGCATGGTTCTTTTTGGAAGACCAGATTCGTATGCTTCAAATTACTTGGTTGACTCTTTGTTACGATGTTTTTATGCTTAACATATTTGGTCTATTTTGGGCTACCATTTTCAAAAGCAATGATCAAAATATTGGAGCATGTGGAATCTTTTCCAACGAATTTTATACAAATTATTTTGCAAAACACAATAACCTCTATCTGTATTTTGGAATGGCTATTCAACAATATTGTTAGAAAATTTGAAACGCATAAACAACGGTAGTTAAAATGGAAATGGTGAAGTAGATGCCACAACCTGGACGGTGGTCAGAGTAGATAGTCTCTTGATCTTTCCAATGATGATGGACTCGACTAAAATCTCTGTAACTCTATCTGTATGGTGCATCAAATTACCCATAACTATTGGTCTTGACAATTAATAATACTAATAAAAAAAAACTCGCAAAACTCGCACTCTATTTACTCGCAAATTGTCTAGACTCGTGCGCGCGCTCGTGCGTGCGCGCGCGCGCGAGAGAGAGAGAGAGAGAGAGAGAGAGAGAGAGAGAGAGAGAGAGAGAGAGAGAGAGAGAGAGAGAGAGAGAGAGAGAGAGAGAGAGAGAGAGAGAGAGAGAGAGAGAGAGAGAGAGAGAGAGAGAGAGAGAGAGAGAGAGAGAGAGAGAATTTAATGGGGGAGAGGGAAATCTCTTGTACATATACATGGGAGATATATATGAGAAGATGCACCCTCCCCGTACAAAAAAAAAAACTTACAATAAAAAAGTATGTCAAAATAGGATGTATAGGTGGACACTGTGAAAGATTCAACTAGTTTCATCACATTTTGCAATATTTTCATATTTGGCATATTGAGGCCAAAACTTGTTTTAGACTTAGAGGTTGACTTTTCAAAGTTCATTAGTCTAAATTTCATTTGAATAAACACTTTTTGAAAGTGTGGGAAAGATAGAATGCGAGTTTGAGTAGATTCAATTTGAATAAGTTCGATACATTGAATCTAGACCCAAAATTGGTAGGGCTAGCATTTTGGTGGGAAAGCCAAGTGGCCAAATAGGGTTTGGACCTGCTATAAAAGGATGTAACTTGTGGAGAGAGTCATCTTCTCTCTTCTCTATCTCATTTCATGCTTATACATGGTTCTCTTGGGTTCTACTATCCATTGGTGCACTATCTTGGTGATTGCTTGCAATTCTATGTGTAGAATGATCTATATTTGTTATTTTTGGATCCACACGTGTGAAATACAGTAGCTTGCATCATTGGTTCAGCCTAAGTGGTGGCTTATAGATTGCATATCAAATTTTCAGCATTTGCATGTAGATTTGGAATAGTCAATCTTTGTGATTTTGTCAAAACCCTAATTTTGATTGGATCTCTAGATAGTGAGGTTGTTGGACTTCATTTGAGTGTGTTTCAATCTTACGATGTGGCAAAAGTCATAAGATTGAGGATAGATCATAGGTTGATCAAGATTCCATGATTCTATGTGTTGATTTGCTTGGATAAGTGCTAGAAGAGAATTTGTGAGATAGTTTCAAATCTTGGTGATTTCTTTTGAAAGCATTTGTTGTTGTTCAAAGGAGTGCTTTGTGCATTGAAGCAGGTTGAAAGAGAAGATCAGGTCATTGGTACATGGCAACCTCAATTGGAGTCATGTTGGAAGCCAATGATAGGCTTACCTCAAGTAACTACTCATTGTGGAAAGTAAGGATGGAGTCACTTCTTGAGATGAATGATGTTTTGGATATTGCTGTAGGCTTGGAGGAGAGACCAGCAACACAACAAGATCAATTGAGGTATGACAAGAGGGCCAAGAAGGCTCTACACATGATAAAGACAAATGCTACCAATGAACTTCTCAAGGAAGTTGGTAAGTGCACATCATCTTTGGAAGCTTGGAATTCATTGAAGAAGCTTTATGAATCCAAGTCTACTTCTAGAGTGTTGACTCTAAGAAGGCAAATCTTTTCTTGTTTGCAAAAGAATGAAGAAAGTCCAAGTACTTTTGTTTTGAGAATGAAAGCATTGAATGATGAGTTAGCTTGCATAGATGAAAGCATTAAGGAAGGAGAGCTTATTCAAGTGATTCTTAATGGCTTGTTGGATGCTCATGCTAACATTGTTCAAAGTATTGCTATTCAAAAGACTTTGCCAAGTTTGATGTATCTTCAAGAGATCTTGATCAATGAGGAATATAGGATTTAAGCAAGAGGTGGATCTACATCGACACTTCAAGAGGATGCTATGTTCACAAAGGGCAAATTCAAGGGAAAAACCAAAAGCAAGTGGTCTAAAGGGCAAGATCAAGTGGATGCTTCTTCAAGTGGCAAAAATAAGGATAGATCAAAGCTCAAGTGCTTCTATTGTGGCATCAAAGGACACTTTGCAAGTGAGTGCTACAAGAAAAAGAGAGATCAAGGAGACAAGCAAGGTAATCTTACTCTTGATGATGATGGTTTGGATGTGCAAGATGCAAATGATGATGCTTTTGTGATGTCTTCATGTATGCTTGCTAATGATGGAGATCTAGATCCTTGGTGGATTAATAGTGGAGCAAGTTCACACATGACCTTTCACAAAGAGTACTTCACTTCTTTGTTGGCATATGGAGATGACAAGAGGGTGATCTACACGGCCAATGATGGTGAGTGTGCAATCAAAGGGATTGGCACAATTCCTATTTCTCTCTCTACAAATAGGAATGTTCATTTGGAGGATGTCTTGTTTATTCCATCTATTACCAAGAATTTGCTTAGTGTGAGTCAAATGCTAAGTAAGGGCCTTAAGGTGGAGTTTGAAGGAGATGCTTGTTTGATCAAAATGAAGGATGTCTTGATTGGAAAAGGTAAAAGGCAAGGGAAGTTGTTCAAACTTGATGCTTGTGTTATTGCTAACCAAGTTGGATGTGTTGCAAGGGAGCAAATTTCTATTCAAGAGGTTTGGCACAAAAGGATGGGACACCTCAACTTCAAGTCATTGGAGGTAATGGAAATGAAAAAGGTTATGATTGGTCTTCCAAGTTCCTTAAGTAATGACAAGCATGTTTGTGAGTCTTGTGCTTTGTCTAAGTCACATAGACTACCTTATAATGGATCTATTTCTAGATCTACAAAGCCTTTTCAACTTGTTACATTTGGATATTTATGGATTTACGACAATTAGCAATAGTGGAGCTAAGATGTATGTAACATTCATTGATGATTTTAGTAGATTTTGTTGGATCTATCTACTAGAAAACAAGGATGAAATGTATGATGTCTTTGTCAAGTTCAAGAATGCAAGGGAGAACCAATTTTCCACAAAGATCAAGTGCTTGAGAGGTGACAATGGTGGTGAGTACATATCTAACAAGTTCAAGGCCTTTTGTGATGAGCATGGGATCAAGAGAGAGTATACAACATCAAGGACCCCACAACAAAATGGAGTGGCTGAAAGGAAGAATAGGACTTTATGTGAAAGTGCTAAAGCTATGAGGTTAAGTGCTAATCTTGACAAACCATTTTGGGATCAAGCTTTGTTGTGTGCCAATTTCTTGTGCAATAGGTGGCCGAGTGCTATTTTGGATGGAAGGACACCTTTTGAGATGCCATTCAAGAGGAGGCCGAGTGTCAACTTTCTAAGAACCTTTGGATGCACATGCTATGTCAACATTACTCTTGATGATAGGACCAAGGAGGATCCATCTTCAAGAAGAAGTATTTTTGTTGGATATAGTGAGGTGAGTAAAGCCTACAAGGTTTACATTCCTTCTACTAACAAAGTGATTGTTGGTAGAGATGTTATTTTTTATGAGGGAAACATTCCAAAGGTGTCTTCAAGCATGATTAATGGTAAAGTAGATGGATCTAACATTCTTGATGTTGATGAGAAGGATCCTACTTTGGATGGTGGTGATGATGGACCTTCATCAAGTCAAAAGCCAAGGAGAACATCAAGAGAAAGACAAGTACCTTCAAGGCTCACATATGATCAAAAGGGTAAGCAAGTATTTTCTGGAAATTATTTTGCTTTCCTAACCTCTTTGGATGAGCCTACAAGTGTAGATCAAGCAAGGAAAGAAGAGGAGTGGATCCAAGCAATGGATCTTGAGTATCAAGCTCTTATGAAGAGTGGAACATCTTTTGGAAGATCTTCTTGTGTATATGGAGCTATGCAAGTGGATGGATGTTATCTTGCTGTAAATTCAAGTATTGGATCTGTAAAACAAAGTTTGTTCAATAACTTTGATGGTCAAGTTGAAGATCAAGAGGTTGAGGGCTTCAACTAGTCAAAAGGGAAGTTGACAATTTGGAGCTAGTCAAGAGCATCAAAAGAGAGGTAATTGGAAAAGGTGTTATGCATCTATTTTTACAGCATATTGAAGACTCAAGTAAGGTCAAAGGAGCAGCAAGGAAGTGTTGTTCAAGTTTACTTTACTTGTTCTATCTCTTGTTTGAGCAATTTCATGTGGATGTGTGCAAATTGTCAAGATATGGTAAAACTAGCTACATTGGTGAGCATTGTTTTGATGTTGGATTTGTACTAGCATTCTTGGCTGATTTTGCTGATGGAAATGAAGCTATTGGAGGTTCATTATGTCACTCATTCATGGTCAAGTCATCAAGGTATGATGGTATCTTGAGGCAAGATAAAGATGGAGGCTCATTCGTGGAGTATCATGGTGGATACAAGGCAACAAAGGACAAAGGAGGAGGAGACATGCAAGCAAATGTTGATCACTCACATTTATTGTTTGTTTGCTGTATTTTTCTAGAGAGTTCAGAGTTGGAAGCATGGTGGAATCATTTCATTTACATTCTATTTGATTCTTCATGTTATAGTTACATCTTGATATGTAAAATTGATGTAAGAAATAGTGAAGCATCCCAAGTGGACACTATTCTCTATATCAATTATGGTTGTTTCTATTTTGAGCATTACATGTTCATTGAAAGAAGGTCTATTCTAAGGAAGAAGATCATTCTTATGATGGATCAAAGTTCTATGGTCAAAAACTATGCTAGGAGCAAGCATTGAGATACAATATCACTTTGTGAGGGAGCAAGTCATTGCAAAGGAGGTGGAGCTTCAACATGTGTCTTCAAGGGAATGTGTAGCTGATATCTTCACCAAAGCATTGGAAAAAGACTTGTTCATGAAGCATAGGACTTCACTTGGAGTATTATCAAAGTCTATGCTAAAACTAGTTGAAGAGGGAGTGTGAAAGATTCAACTAGTTTCATCACATTTTGCAATATTTCCATATTTGGCATATTGAGGCCAAAACTTGTTTTAGACTTAGAGGTTGACTTTTCAAAGTTCATTAGTCTAAATTTCATTTGAATAAACACTTTTTGAAAGTGTGGGAAAGATAGAATGCGAGTTTGAGTAGATTCAATTTGAATATGTTGGGTACATTGAATCTAGACCAAAATTGGTCGGGTTAGCATTTTGGTGGGAAAGCCAAGTGGCCAAATAGGGTTTGGACCTGCTATAAAAGGATGTAACTCATGGAGAGAGTCATCTTCTCTCTTCTCTATCTCATTTCATGCTTATACATGGTTTTCTTGGATTCTACTATCCATTGGTGCACTATCTTGGTGATTGCTTGCAATTCTATGTATAGAATGATCTATATTTGTTATTTTTGGATCCACACGTGTGAAATACAGTAGCTTGCAAGTTTTGTACGGACAGCAACTGTACATAATCATTTCATTCAAGTTTGATCAAGTTCTATTATTGTTTGCATCTCAAATTGTGTGTAGATGCTGATTTTTCTACATTGGTGAGATTGGTAGTGTATTTCTCTTTCTAACCACAGATCATTCAAGTAGATTGGATCTTAAGGATCTAAAATCTTTCACAGACACCTCACACATCCCCTCACCTCATGCATATCCATGGGGTGTACAATAAACCATTGTATATATTATAATATCTATGTTGAAGGTGTGTGGGAGGTGTCCACCCACGTGATGGGTGGAGCAACGGTATTTGGTACGTGCAACAGGGAACAAGCCTTATGCAATCTGAAGTGGATGAATTGAACCAAGGGGCTATATTCTAGAGACAACTAGTTCATGCTCCCACAATATTTCACAACAGAAAAATACAATTGGAGAACCTCATGTAGCTTCCAATGTGGGTAGTGCCAGTGCTAACATGAACTTCACCACCAATCCAACATCAGAACGTGAAAATATGAGACAAAGATCAGGTGTGTCAAAATCTACTAAAGATAGAATGAAAAGGGGATTGTCATTGAAAGGGCATGTACAGGAGAGAATCAAAGTCCCTTCAGGAATTATATATCATTGAGAGTTTTGAAAGTAGTACAACAGGTGCAATTTACTAGGTCACAATTTAAAATGAGCCATCATGCACATGTGCAGATTTCTCCAGAAATATGTCCATGAAAAAGTACATACCTTGCAAGCATATGTGTTTTGTCTACTTACATGTCAAGGGGCTGGATGTCAATGAAAATATGTTCATACATCAACAACATCATTAGCTTGCAAAATCTTTTTCATATATTCGCTTTGCCCTCGAAGGGTTTGTCTTAGGCTATTGTAGAGGTAGACCTAGTTGTTCGAAAATGAATTGTTTCTTTTTTGTCTCTTGTGTTCGATGTGGACTTCTATTTTGATATGGTTTGTAATCAGTCCAAAATATTTCAAATATGTCCAGTTAACATATTCAACGAAATTCTCTAGGGAGTCTGCTACAAATGTGACTGTGGAATGCCATGAATTGTGCATTGCTATTTTGTTACTGTTTCATTTTCTTTTGTTATTCTTTAATTATGGCTATCTAAAAATCCAATGAAATAAAACTTGCATAACTCGCAAATATTTACTCGCAATTTGTCAGGTCCCCTCGGGGATGCGCACGTGCCCACACACACATTATATGCTAAGGGCCAACAACTATGGACCAAAGATTAAGAATTAAGAGTAAAGGGACAAGCCAAGGGCTAAGGGTTAAGGTCCAAGGGAGAAAGATTAGGGCTAACGACCAAAGGCTAAGGAACAAGAGCCAAGGACCAAGGGCTAAGGATGAAGGGCGAATGACCAATGGCGAAGGACAAATGACCAAAGGCTAAGGGCCAAGGGAGAAGGATTTAGGGTTTAGGGCTAAGATTTAAGAATTTAGGGTTTAGGGCTTAGGATTTAAGGTTTAGGATTTAGGGCTAAGGACTTAGACTTTAGGGCTTAGGGTTTACAATTAAGGGTTTAGGGTTTAAGATTTAGGGCTTAGGGCTTAGGGTTTAGGATTTAGGGTTTAAGGCTAAGTGCTTAGGGTTTAGGATTTAGGGTTCAGGGCCTAGGGCTTAGGGCTTAGGGTTTAGGGTTTAGGGCTTAGGGCTTAGGGTTTAGGGTTTAGGGTTTAGGGCTTAGGACTTAGGGTTAAGGATTTAGTGTTTAGGGTTTAGGGCCAAGGACCAAGGGCTAAGGATGAAGGGCGAATGGCCAATGGCGAAGGACACATGACCAAAGGCTAAGGACCAAGGGAATAGGGTTTAGGGTTTAGGGCTAAGGTTTAAGAATTTAGAATTTAGGGTTTAGGATTTAAGGTTTATAATTTAGGGCTGTGGGCTTAGGGTTTAGGGTTTAGGGCTTATGTTCTACAGTTAAGGGCCAAGGATTTAGGGTTTAGGATTTAGGGCTTAGGATTTAGGATTTAGGATTTAGGGCTTAGGGTTTAGGGTCTAGGGTTTAGGGTCTGGGGCTTAGGGCTTAGGGTATAGGGTATAGGGTATAGGGTTTATGGCTTAGAGATTAGGGTTAGAATTTTAGATCTAAGGGTTAGGATTTTAGGGCTTAAAGTTTAGGGTTAGGATTTAGGATTTAGGGCTAAGGGCTTAGGTTCTAGAGTTCAGGGTTTACGACTTAGGGCTTAGGGCTTAGGGTTTAGAGTTTAGGGTTTAGGGCTAAGGTTTAAGGATTTAGGATTTAGAGTTTAGGATTTAAGGTTTACGATTTGGGGCTAAGGGCTTAGGATTTAGGGTTTAGAACTTAGGGTTTACAGTTAAAGGCCAAGGGTTTAGGGCTAAAGATTTAGGGCTTAGGGCTTAGAATTTAGGATTTAGGGCTAAGGGCATAGGGTTTAGGATCTAGGGTTTAGGGTCTAGGGGTTAGGGCTTAGAGTATAGGGCTTAGAATTTAGGGTATAGGGCTTAGGGCTTAGGGCTTAGGGCTTAGGGTTTAGGGTTTAGGGTTTAGGATTTAGGGCTTAGGGATTAGATATTAAGGTTAGGATTTTAGGACTTAGAAATTAGGGTTTAGGACTAAGGGCTAAGAGTCTAGGGTTTAGGGTCTAGGGCGTAGGGCTTAGGGCTTAGGTTTAGAGTTTAGTGCTTAGGACTTAGGGTTAAGGCTTTAGTGTTTAGGGTTTATGGCCAAGGACCAAGGGCTAAGGACAAAGGGCGAATGGCCAATGGCAAAGGACAAATGACCAAAGGCTAAGGGCCAAGGGAGAAGGGTTTAGGGTTTAGGGTTTAGGGCTACGATTTAAGGATTTAAAATTTAGGGTTATTAAAAAATTATGATTTTTTTAAGATTCTTTCGTATTGCAAGGCTATTCGTACCTCATGTCCAAATGGAAAGATGCTCACGATCTTTTAGGTTTAGGATTTAGGGCTAAGGGCTTAGGGTCTAGGGATTAGGGCTTAGGGTTTACAGTTAAGGGCCAAGAGTTTAGGGTTTAAGATTTAGGTTTTAAGATTTAGGGCTTAGAGCTTAGGGCTTTGGGTTTAGAGTTTAGGATTTAGGGCTAAGGGCTAATGTCTA
Organism: Diphasiastrum complanatum; assembly: GCA_029204225.1. Classification (NCBI taxonomy): domain Eukaryota; kingdom Viridiplantae; phylum Streptophyta; class Lycopodiopsida; order Lycopodiales; family Lycopodiaceae; genus Diphasiastrum; species Diphasiastrum complanatum. Next base: position 39,399,857 of record CM055107.1, on the reverse strand, counting down.
GGGCTAGGGTTTAGGGTCTAGGATTTAGGGCTAGGGCTTAGGGTATAGGGTTTTGGGCTTAGGGTTAAGGCTTAGTGTTTAGGGGGTTAAGGGCGAAGGGTTTAGGGTTTAGGGTTTAAGATTTAGGGTTTATTGTTTAGGATTAAGGACCAAGAGTTTAGGTTCTCGAATTTAGGATGTAGATTTTAGGGCTTAGAGATTAGGGTTTAGAGTTTAGGTTTTAGGGTTTGAGCCTAGGGTTTAGGGTTTAGGATTTAGTATTTAGGATTTAGGATTTAGGATTTAGGACTAAGGGCTTCGAATTTTGGGTCTAGGGTTGAGGATCTAGAGTTTAGGGTTTAGGGCTAAGGGCTTAGAGTTAAGGGCCAGTGGTTTAGAGTTTAGGATTTAGGATTTAGATTTTAGGGTTTAGGATTTAGGTTTAAAAGTTTAGAATATAGGACTAAGGACTTAGGATTTAGGGTTTAAGGTTTATGGTTTAGGGCTTAGGTTTAAAGGCTTAGGCTTAAGGGTTTAGGGTTTAGGGCTAAGTGCTTAGGGTTTAAGATTTAGTGTTTAGGATTTAGGGTTTAGTGTTAAGTGCGAAGGGTTCAGGGTTTAGGGTTTTGGGCCAAGGGCTAAGAGTTAAGGTCGAAGGATCAAGGTTAAGGTCCAAGAGACAAGGGTATAGGGCCAAGGTTCACGGGACAAGGGTTAAGGAGAGAGAGAGAGAGAGAGAGAGAGAGAGAGAGAGAGAGAGAGAGAGAGAGAGAGAGAGAGAGAGAGAGAGAGAGAGAGAGAGAGAGAGAGAGAGAGAGCCTCTTGGACAAAATGTTGTGGGAGATTGTGGAGGGATTGGAGAAGAAGCCGCAAGCAAAAGCGGAAGGAGTTCCGATCGATGAAGGAGCAAGGAAGCTGTTTGACATGCATGAGTGAAAAGTTATGATCACATTGGGAGAGACACTAGTAGTGTAGGTGTAGGATGCGACTACACCCAAGGATGTGTGGGACACGTTCAACAACATATATGAAGGAAAAACCATCACCAACATCCTGTTGTTACGACGAAAACTAGCAAATGAAAGGATGGCAGAAGGCGATCCTTTGAGTGTGCATTTGGAAAAAATGAAGAGCATAGCCAGACAACTAGAATCGGCAGGAGCACCAGTGGAAAAAACGCATTTGGTTTCACCATATTAGGGAGCCTACCGACATCCTATAGCTGCTGATTATGATACTGGAGGGGTGCAAAGTGGAGGATCTGGAAATCAGCTGTGTGACTCGGAGGTTGCTCCAGGAGGAAGAAAGAAGCAAGAGCATGCCAGGGACCGATGAACATGCTCTGATAGACAGACTTGCACAGACAAACCTGGGACAGAAGCAGGAATCAGAAAAATGGACTGGAGGCACGAGGAGGAGAAGCTTGGAAACTCAGAATGGCATGGTGAAAACAAGAAATCCAACTATCTTGACAAGACATAGAGGAGAAATGTTTGGTTGAAGAACCTGATGGACGAATTGGGTGTCATAGCTGATGAGATGAAGCTGCTAAAGGATAACCAAGGCTGCTTGTTCTTGAACAAAAACGTAGGGTGTTATAAAAGAAGCAAGCATATTGCATTACAGTACCACTTCGTGAGGGACCTGGTACAAGAAGAGACCTTGCTACTTGGATTCTGTCAGACAGTATGAATGCTGGCAGATATCATGACTAAGCCATTGTTGAGACAACATTTTGTAGTCTTAAGGAGTCAATTGGGAATAGAGAATCTGAGTGATGGGATAGGAGGGTAGTGATGCTACGAAATGAGTGAGGGTATGTTAGTTTTGTGAATCGGGTTTCACATTGGGCATTTTAGAGCCCTAGAGTCTGTTAGGATCCGAGTCATGTGAAGTAGTTAGTGGTTAAGAGTTAGGGGCTAGTGAGCCAAATTTTTGTAGGATCTTGATGTGAAAAGGGGGTTGACCCTAGGCTTGGCAAATGTACTCATGATGTGATATAATGATCGGAACGTCGTGTGGCGTTTACATTTTTTACCATTGTAGTTTTGATCGTTTTGTAATCATTTTGTCTTTCCGATGTGATCGAGTTGATTGATCTGGCTGCATAAAGTAAAATCAAAAGCTAGATTCTTTGTCCTTGTTCTAATCATTTCTCACACATATAAGACCAAAAAGAAAATATGTACAAGCAATAGTGGGAGCATCATCCATAAGAGGACATGGCTATACAACGCTATAAACTAGCTACAAATGAAAGTAAAACAAAGCCAAAGTGAAATAAGCCCACAATCCGGGCTAGGTATAATAGAAGAATTACAGAAAAAGTACCAATGCCCACAACCCGGGCCAAGTGGAGAATATGTACTAGAATGGTGTAGTTGTTACTTTGTGTTCAAATGCGTTTTTTATTGGGTTCCATTTAGAGCTCATTTGGTTAAGTTATGAGCATTTTAGTGAAAATTATAAACCTATGGAGGAGGGATGTCACCCCCATGTCGGCGTCGGCCAAAATGAAGTAATCACTGTTTTTGGTTCAAGTCAGTTCAGAGTTTGGAATACCATAGTGAAAAAGCTGATTTTTTGGTTATAGTCGATTTTTGCCCACTAAAGCCGAGTTTTGATACCACGCTAACGAAGAAGTGCTTGAGGCCCTAGTATGGGAAATTGATTATGTGCGGTCACTCAGATTGGTGGACGATTCGAGGGGTAAATGGGCACTTTGAATATTGAAGTACTTTTTACTCTCAAATTAACAGATGCTTTAAGTTTGTTTTTTTTCAAAAAGTCGGTCTTTTAATAAATTAATGTCTTAAATACCTCAGTCAAAGGTTTTAAGACAATGTATATGGGGATGTTAAACACTTTTTGAATATGAAGTGATGAGTCTTGGGTGTCTGTTGAGGGTTTCATAATTGTCTCCATAAAATTAGATTAAATTTTAAATATATTTTTTTATGTAAGATTGAGGGTATTAATGGGGGGTCCCGGAGGCCCCATAAAAAAAAAATTAAAATTTTTTCTTTAAAAAAAATATTTTAAATAAAATTCAAAAAAAAATTGAAATTTTCTCATGGGGGGGGCCATCCGCCCCATAAATTTTTTTTTATGGGGGGCCCATCCGCCGCGGCCTGGCCCTCCATAAAAAAAATTATTAAATTTTAATTTTAATCTATTTTTTAAAAAAAATTGAATTTTCGTTTTTTGAAAAAAAAAATTTATGGGAGGGGGGCTATCCGCCGCGGGGATGGGCCTTCCATACAAAAAGTATTTATTGGTGGGCATTTTCAACTATTTTTGGACATTTTCAAGTCCATTTACAAAAGTGGATTTTAGGAAAGTCCAAAATTAATTGAGACAATGTTTTAAAGACTGGAGGGTTGTTACATCCTTTAGATCTCCCTCATAAACAATGGAAAAGAATATCTATGGATTTTGTAGTTGGACTTCCAAAGACCCAACGTCAGAATGACTCTATTTGTGTTGTAGTGGATAGGTTAATCCAACATTAGGATCCAATTTTGGGGCACCACTAGCCTAAAATAGCCAATTTGGCCTATATGTCCTATATGTCCAAATGACATGATTTTGGTGTCATTTTGAAGGTCCAAAAGTTTGAAACTTCTTAATATGAAATATATATTAAAATAAAAGTATCTAGACCTGTTCCACACATGTGAAAGGTTAGATCCAAAACTATGTGCCAAAATTACCAAATTTGGCCTAAAACTAGTCAAGAAAATGTTGACAATTTTCACTCTCCCTCTTCAACTTTGCTTGCTAGTTTTACAGCACTACTTTGATCTAACTTAAGAATGATTTCCATCTTAAGGATAGATCTCCTCTCAATGATCCTATTATGTACAAAACAATAAACTTCATAATTGATATAGATAATAGTCTCCACATTGGATATTTCACTATTTATTACATCAATTTTACATTTCAAGATGAAACTAGTACATGAGAAATAACATAGAATGGGAATGGAATGATTCCTCCATGTTTCCAACTTTGAAATCTCTGTGAAACATTAGCAAACATGTAACAAATGAAAGTGATGAATGCTTGCTTGCATGTCTTCTCCATATTTCACTTCTTGTGAAGTGTATGTGTTGAAATCCACCATGAATGAGCCTCCATTGCCTTCTTGCCATGAAGAACTATCAAGTCTTGGAAATCCATGAGGAAAAGAGTACAACAATGATGCTAAGCCAACTCCATAAGACTCCAATAACTAGCAGGTAGCATAGTCCTTCTTCAAGATCCATTGGATACAAAAAGATGATCATAGATTTACCAAATTTTGACAATTTCCACTCATTGACATAACATAGCTCAAACATAAAGTTCGATGAGTAAAGTAGGTTTGAAAAAGACTTCCTTGCTGCTCCTTTGCCTTTAGTTGAGTCTTCAATAACCTACAAAATTAGATCCTTAGTGCCTTGGCCATTTGATTCTTCTTTGATGCTCTTGACTAGCTCCAAATTGCCAATTTTCAATTGGTGTTGATGAAGCACATTAAGATCGACCTCTTGATCTTCTTTTTGACCATCAAAACCATTGACCAAAACCTGTTTTACAGAACCATAAATGACATCCATTTCAGTAAGACAACCATCCATATGCATAACATCATCCACACAAGAAGATGTACCAAAATATGTGAGTAAAGCCAAGTTTGTACCTTCCGCAACTTGCTTACCCTTCTCATCATATGTAAGCCTTGTTGGCTTTTCCCTTTGCCTTGAGGATCTTTTTGGAACTTCACTTGGAGAGGCATCTCCACCATCATCATCCATAGATCCATCACCATCAAGAAACTTAGGAGAAACAACTTCAAGATTGTTAGTTTCATCAACATCGACTTTATTTGGTACATTGCTTTCTTCAAAGATGACATCGCTAGAAATGAGAACTTTTCTTGTTGAAGGAATGTAAACCTTGTAAGCCTTGCTTACTTCACACTGGATTTCAGCTTGATAGTTCTCTCTCTGCCTGTCTACATCAAGCTCGACTACGCTAGTTTGCACGAGCTACCGATGTTTTTGAGCCGTTGCCTCTACTTGTTGGAGCTGGTCCTGAAGTGTTTGGACTTGTGCTCTACTCTCATCTCTCTATCTTTTCAACTATGAGGTCTGATCATTCAGAGCCTACAACATTTGTTGTTGGGTCGTCGATAGGTGGGTGCAAGATTAATCCGTTGCCCATTGAATGAGCATTTGTAAAGCTGTTGCTAGAGGCCCACGAGAGCATTCCAACAACCCATGGCATGATCATTACAGCTGAGCGAGGGGGATAAAGTGGGTATGGAGGGGAAACTGTTGTAGTGAGGGCGATGGGGTGATGGTAGGAAAAGCAATGGTAGCTGGAGAGATTAGGGTAGAAACGGAAGGAATGGCAACTGTAACTTGGGGATGAGGAAGGGCAAATGATTGGAGAGGCGATAAGGGCGAGGGAAATGGGTGGAGAGGAGACGGAAGTAACAAGTGGGGACATTGGGACAATGGTTGTATGAGCGGCAGACATAGTCAGGGCGAGGGTTGGGTACAACACATGCGGGGAGGTTTGGTAGATAGTTTGGGTGGAGGGTGAGGAGTGGGAAGGGCTCACATGAGCGACGATGGGTGGTGGACAAGGAGATGTTGTGAGATTTCTAGCAAGCTTAGAGCTACGCAATGATGTCATCTATTCGGGAGTGGTGTGAAGTGACTGAGTGATCAGACTAGCTAGGGGTAAGGATGTTGAGGGCTTCCAGATAAGTGGTGATCAAAGTAGTGACCATCGCAAGTGATTCGGGTCGGACGTTTAAAATTTGTTTGTAGCTCTTTGATCAAAATAGTGCCCAGTCGTAAACAACATTAGGGCCATTCATCATAATAACCATGACCACAATGAGCTTGGAGATGCGTAGGGGGGGGGGGCGATGAGAGCTGACAAGGAAAGTGGTGGAGAGAAACTCAACGGCTTCCCGAAGGTTTGGATTTATGATCTGTGAGATCAAATACCCATTATTGGTTTTGGTTTTCACATCGATGCGGTCAAAGAGGAAATAGGAGGATACATCGTATTTGGTGAGGGCGCGGGTTTTCGACAAGAAGTTGGAATGCAGGATGTTGAAGGTCTTGGCCACTAACTAGGGCTCAAGGAGGATGTCATAATCCTGAACTTCGTGGTGATTTTTGTTGGATTTACCCTCATTTGTAAACCATTTTTAGTTTGTTTCTAGTACGATTCAAACTTTAGTTGATTCTACAAGTGACAAAGTCAGAAAATGTCTTGCAAAGAAGCCAACACTCGTATTCAAAAACTTTTTTTACGATTGGCAACAACACTTTCTCTTTCTAAACCTATGAGCTATTTATAATTGGAGTTCTAGTAGTGTTAAGTCTTTGTCAAGTATGCACAAACCATAAACACATTATATTCTACCTTGATCTATTTTGCATGCATCATCTAAAACACAGTCCTTGAGCTTTTGCTACAATTCTACTATATCTCAATGTGTGTTTTTCTGGCTGGAGTCATTGATGAGGTTCTGAAGTAGTTCCTAGTTGAAGCAGACATTGTCTACCCTAATTTATTAACCATAAGCAATCATTGTTTGTTATGTTATATGTTCATACACTCATTTCTGATTGACAACAATATTATTTTGCAATTTATTGCAAAAATACTTTCTAAAGACAATGTGATGCCAAGAATGTGAAATGAAGCACAAATATTTTGAGAGCAAGCAATGGATTTTGGAAAAGTTCATGCATTTTCAAATGACCACATATTGTATAGGGGCATAGATTCAAAAAAAGATCAATGTCCAACATATAGCACTACACGATACATAAATAACATATAAGGACTGGTGTGTTACAAAAAAAATTGAAATTTTATTTTCTTGTCATTCCATGACTACAACAATTGTTCTGATGCAAGTCTTTGGGATAACTAGTAGATTGGCATGCTCATCTACAAATGAGGTTGTGTGTGTTGTGAAAAATTGTCAACTAGTTAACTTGTCTAATTTGGCAATTTGGAGACCAAAGTGAATTTTCAGAGAGACATTTATTTCTGTCAATAAGGACTAAAAATAGTGTCCTTACTATTTTTAGTAAGTAGAAAAGTTGATAAGTTCGAATTTAGACCCATTTTTATTGGTTGGTAGACATACATTGAATCTAGTCACAAATATCTTAGATTAGCTTTTTGGAAAAGTTTCTAGAAACTACCATTTAGGATCATTCTTGGAATGTCATATTCACTGCTATAGATAGCAAGTCCAGCAAACATTATGTATTCAAGAGTTCTCTCTTTACTTGGAGAACATTCATCTTCTATGCTATTGTCTTCTTCTAGCTCTTCTTCTCTTGATATCTTGATTTCTAATGTGTAGAATGCTAGCTTTCTTGTTCTTCTTGAGTTCAGAGGTGTGAAGGACAATGTACTACTATTGTTGTACGAACATGGATAGTACTATATTGATTCATAGTGATTTCAAAGAAATTTGTATGCATTTCCATGTTCAAGCATGTTAGATGCATGATTTTCTACATCGTTGAAAAACTAGATATAAAAATTTACCTCTAGATCCAAGTGATCCATTAAGCACGTTTTGGATCTGATTTTTTCACATGGTATCAGAGCTTTGTTGTAGGCTAAATTTGGAGGTTTTGCTACATCTAGAAGAGTACTTGAGGGCACCAGCAATTCTAGAGGGAGCTGAAGTGGTTTCTATCTCAAATCAAGCATTTTCAAGTGTACGAAGTGCTCCTTTGTGATCCTAAATTCATTTTAGGTCAAATCACTTGGAGTAAGCCAAATTTTTGAATCTACTTATTGGAGATTGGAGAGAAAAATTGCACATGGTTGTGAAAATAGCATTCTATTAGATTTTGTATCAAGATTCTAGCTTGTGATTTTTTTCAATAGTATGTATTTTGATGAAACAAAGTTGGATAATATCTCTTGTGATAAAGGATCTAATCTTTTCAAGAGTGTGTTTCAAGTTTGGTTGATTTCAAAAAAAATTTCTATTGTGTTATCAATAGCAAATCGATTCTATGTGTGCTAGATTTGCTAGCTTTTTGGAGAAAAAGATAGGTTCCATATCTTTGTGATTTCTTAATATCACTTTTTGAGGTTCAAGAGAGTGCTCAGTGCACTGGAACAGGTTTGAAGATTTGAACCAATCATTGCAACAAGGCTGCAAATGGAGGCTTCATGTTGGAGTAATGATAGGCTATAATCAAACTCATGTTAGTCTAAGAACTTCCACCCGAGGATATAAGTGAACCAAAAAAACCAGAACAGTAGGCAAATTTTTATGCAGAAAGATTCAACAGACATCAATCAATCTTCTATGGTGAAACTAGCTGCAAGTTGAAACTTTTTGGTCACTTGTACAATCTGCCATCCAGGCCCGCTTTGTGACAGCATTTTGGGTCAGTATGACATTTGAGAAATATCATGGTAGGTTCTTGGAGGAAAGCCAACAAATGCAAAATAGAGATAAGAGACTCAAACAACAGATGCAAATGAAGAGACTCTGTTTTAAATCCTCTTGCATGGGTAACAAATTGCATGCAGTGCTCACAAACTTCAGCAGCATACCGTATATTCGAAGTGGAAAGCAGAGTACAAGAAAGCTCGTGGTGCTTCACAAAATCTGGGACAATGGAGTGGGAGAAAGCACACCTTGGAAAATGGTGCATTTTCCTCCAAAAGAACAAGAAACAAGGTTCAACCAGCTACAAGGCCCTGTGCCCCAAATTATGTCAAGGCACCTCAACAGCTCCACGGGGCAAAACTTGGAGCTTTCCACTGACAGGATGGCCAGTAAAAACTTCCAACAATAGTCCTAAATATACTCCAAGCAACAATTATTCAATTTCTCATCGCTGAGCCCCCACAACTCCCCTTTGTCTCAGCAAATAAATGTTCAAAATTCACTAAAAGGGCGGCTAGTTCAATCTACCATTTCCTATTGTAGAGACCGTTGCCGGTCATTCAAAACTTCTAGGATAAAATATCCTGGAATTTTTTTAAATCATTCCTATGAGTGAAAATCAGCATAGCTTATATGCTGTTATTGAGGCTTTTATATTGTCAATTTCTATAGATGTCCAGCAGAATGTAATTCGATAGTCTTGTCCAGCACAAGAAATCCTAACTTAAAGACAGCCATCCAGTATATCCTGCAAACAACGTAGGCCCTCCGCTGAAATGCTCCTCTTGACTGGTGTGAGTGAAGCTCCAAGCCGAGGAGGTGGGTCAGGACGAAAACAGATGATAACTACAGTGAGATTGTCATGTGTCTCACGTCGAAGGGCTTCAGCAACCAGTTCTTTTGAACAGATTTCGGGATCATTATGTTGTTGTAGTTTCTTTCGAGCAAAATCAACTGCATTTTGACTTGTAAACACATCCCACAAACCATCACATCCGATTATCAAAAATTCGTCATCCTCTGTAAGTACAGTTTGTCTCATTTCTGGCTCAGCAGTCAGTGGACCATTAGCACCATATTCTTTCAAGCCCGTCAAGTGCCAATCACCAAGAGCTCTTGCAACAGAAATCTGACCATTCAAATAACCATCGTCAACATAACCTCCTAAAGCTTCTATCCTTGCTCTCTCTTTCATGCATGCAGCTTTATGATCCCTTGACATTTCAACAGCCTTTCCATGCTTGCATAAGACTGCACGACAATCTCCTGCATTTGCTACCAGCAGTTGCCTGCAAGTTGTGACAGGGAATATGAGATTAACAAACCAAAAATGAAACAACTCTAGGAACGGAAGTTCTCATATTAAGACTAGCCTAATTGGGAATTGCAAATTCTAGCCACCAACTGGTTTTAATAGCCGCTGACAATCAGAAACTAGTTTTTGATGTCTAAAAAAAAATACCAATAAGACTGAAATCAAAGACCCACAGTGCAGTGCACTATATAGAAACTAGCACCTAGCACAATGGAAAAATTTAGGCTGCAAGACCTTAATTACTAAGTTACTTGCTGCAAAGATTCAACATAGTTTCCACGAATTGCAGTTCAAACTTGAAACCGCTGTTCAAAACAAATTGTTCGCGGCCAGTTCGAACAGGGAAAAAAAAGCCCAATTCGTCGTTGATTACCAGTTTTGTTATTCTATAACGATTTGAATTTGAGTATTGTAATTTCTGTTTAAAGTTTGTTCACTTTTGGTCCACTAATGATTCATGAAGTTGACTTTAGCATTTTCCGGAGAGAGAGAGAGAGAGAGAGAGAGAGAGAGAGAGAGAGAGAGAGAGAGAGAGAGAGAGAGAGAGAGAGAGGCTATGTAGTCACAAGTCACTAGTATGATGTATCTACTATCATCATTCATGTTTGTTCAATTATCAAAGATGTTTTAGGGCAAACGTGGACCAATGAGGAGCTCCAAAATGTCCACAACAGCCTACATTCTCTCACATGTCTATAATTTGTTTTCGTGCTAAATAAATTTTGTTTCTAGTGTCAGAAATCAGTTTTTAGTAAAAATCATCACAATTGTAAACACTTCATAATAAGAAATTAAATTACTTTTCACATGCAAGCCTTAAAAAGAATTTAATGCTCAAAGCCTCAAACAAATACTTTAGGCATTCACTTTATTATACTTGGACTTTTTGAGTAGGGGAACTGTATAAAAGGGTGGTAGAAGTATGCTGCTTTATCAACATAGACTACTAAACGATTGCATATTAAGGAAGCCTTCGGAATCATAAGCTATTGCAAGTAATTATCACTCTTAATGCTAGTTGGGTCCCAAACTCATGGATGACGAGTGAAGATAAGGATGAACTTGTGAAAGACAAATTAAGGCCTACTTTACAAATGAAATCTGATAGTAGGGAAACTCCAATAGTTAACTGGTTAACAAAACTGGCTAGGCAAACTAGTTCTCTATAGTTAACGTTTTAGGCTAACTAAACTATAAAAAAAAAATTCAACCATTAGTAATTCCCAAAAAAAATAAAAAAATTTAGGCTTCGGTTCCCGGATCGCTGACAATCCACAACATGCGTTCCATATAGTTTTTGCAGCGATTCACAATCTGCTGCAACTAAGCTCTAGGAAAATACCCGGCATAACAAAGGATACGACCAATCTTCAACAGCAAGTTAATGATACTGCAAGTGTATACTCGAGCGATAAGCACGTGACATCTATTTGACTGTAGTCAAAATGAATACAGGTAATGCTTTCCAAAGACTTGTCTAGTGAACCTTTAGGCATCAACACAACTCATAGAACCCTAGAAACACCACAGTGTGCAAAGTAAGTGAAAGCTTCAACGGTTCTTTGCGCAATTCATTAGATTATCAAGAATGTGCATCTTTAGTTTCATTTTGCACTTCTCACAACAATATACTAGGACACAATCTCCCTGCCTAGCCAAATAACAAAAAAATCCTTTTAAAAAAGTAGGGAAGCTTTTATACCTCCCTATGATGAGTGCTGTAAGGGCCGTTGTGCCAGAAGAACGATCCTGATCAAGAAGGCATGCTTCTGCAAAGGCATGGTCTGTTTGCAAATACGCATTCCTTACTGCTTCATCTATTGCAGAAGGAAAATCCACATCATCTAAGATGAACCTAAGAAGGTTCTCCCTCACAAAATGTGCCGCATCTTGGCCACCATGCCCATCAAACACCTGTTATCCACAAAATCATGTGCTGTCATTACAGACTACCCACTTCATAATCATGAGAAACACACCGACTAGATGAATTAGCAAGAGCACAAGTTGTGGGCCTAAGCAAGAAAAAACCCTTGGGATCCCAGGAAAAACCACCAACTATTGACGTCCACAAAGGTAAGCCAGTGTAACCATATTTTAATGAAGCCCTAGACTAGAAATAGCTGAAAAGCCAGCAATGCTGTACAAAACCAATCTGCAAAAGTAAATAATCAGTGGCTCTTCGATCGTTTTGCAGATCTTTCACATGACAAGAGTTACAACAGTTTCCAAAAACAATGGAAAAAATTAACAGCTCCAAAAATCTCCAGTATCCATGATAGGGTAGAGAATATTACTAAACTAAATTTCCATGTGAAGATTATTTCATTGCTGTACCACCATGAACAATTTTGAGCCTGCAAAATTGTCAGCATATAGACATGGAATAGAACTTACCCCGTAGAAAGCACCAGCATTTTCACCAACAAAACTTGGACCAAACTTTGTGCCAAGATTATCAATTCGTAAATGAGCATCCTCCATGTACTGTCGACCACCGATGTCAGTCCACCCTCCTGACCTGATCATCGGAAAAAATTCCGACTGTTCACCTTCTCCAGGTTCTGAAGGCTCCAGAATCTGACTTTCCGATTCAACCTTTACAATGTACCCAAATATAAAAAGTCAGCTGCTCTGGTTATGAGCAACTACCCAAGAACATCTCAAACTGAAGTGGATATTGTCTGGTCCAAGTAAATAATGTTTGAAATATCAAGCTACAATCACTTACCAAGCTCTAAGAAGTCAAAATTATCAGTCCTTTCATATAAACTGCCGAAAAAGTGGGACGAATACAGCTCAAAGAGATATGAAAACCAACATAGCAAATGGGAGGTCAAAAATTTCGGAAAATCACAAGACTGTACACCAAATTAAAAAAGCCAATTAAAACCAGACATACAATACAAATGATTCAAATCAAAGTAAGCTTACTTGCAATTGAATTTCAAACTTTTGCGCACTCCCAGCCAAAATAGAATGCAAAAAAATGTCAGACCACTTTTAAAATGTAATCATTTAAGTCTTAAGCTTAAGGTCACTCTTTTAGACTGTTAAGGAGAGTTTGAGAAGCAACATCATATGGAAAACATCATGCTGAACGCCGTATCCTCGCTAACATTTACAAATTTTCATTTTTTTATTACATTGCTCAAGTCTATCTTCTCAAATCTTTTCTTTTTAGCTTGAAATTATGATCTGTATCTTGACTTAAATTTATTGGTAACTAAAATTCAGCTTTAATAACAGGCCTCCACAAGATGACCAGACTATCATTCAAAATGAAACACATATATGACATTGTCAGAAGTTAATATACAATCTAGATGTTACCAGAAAAAAGAAATGCTCCAGATTGTAACTTTCACTCCTTTGATCACCTGAACCTTGTTGAAATTATGACATAAAGCTTTCTAACTCACATGTTAACAGTGCCCACCCCAAACATGCTCCTAATTTCAAGGAATATCAATCAGGCACTTTGCAACTATTGTACTCTCTCTCTCTCTCTCTCTCTCTCTCTCTCTCTCTCTCTCTCTCTCTCTCTCTCTCTCTCTCTCTCTCTCCCCTTGTGTATGGCAGCAATAATAGACACCAAGCTAGTACTTTTCATATGCACACAGAACAAAACACATTGCATAATTTTTTCATCCTCTCTATAGTACCTTCTATCCAAGAAACAAGATTCAATTGATTGGTATTCCAGCATTAGCTAACTCATAAGCATGTTCACTTGACAATCACAACATCCCCTCCTCCCTACCTACTTTCTATGGAAAATATCAATGAATTGTTTAGGTTCTTACGATGCGCTTCAGTTTTTTATAAACTTGACGCTCTTTTGGCTGGCAGTCAGAATTGAAAAATGCTCAGAACAATAGAAACAAGAAAAATTGGAAAATTGGAAAATTAAGAAAAAAGCACTTGCATTTGTACAAGATACGTTGATGTGCATGGCAAGAGATTAGTTGGACATCGAGGAAAAATTATGTCATTCAGTTATTGCAATAAAGGTCATTAATTTCAACCTCATAGTTTCCTAGTAAGCTGAGCATGGAGGAAGAATTAGGTTGCAACTGAAGGGCGGCAGGGTACAACAAACTGCTTCTAAGCGTCCAAAGTCACCATCTCCATGGTTAAGTACCTCTGCGTTTCCGTCCATCCTACAAATAGGACTCTAACCTAAAACCTTAATGATTATCCAAGCAATTTGCTCTTCAGTCTACACTTCTAGACAAGAAGCCTGCACTTTGTTCTTCGTATGTTTCGAGGCCATGGCCTCAAAACACACGTAATTTTCAAGCCTTTACAGTGACTGCAAAGTTTAAACTCAAATGAGGGACCATGATGAATGTTGCTAGATTTTCCGTTTCTTTGGAGCAAGGGTATATACACAGTGCCTGGAATTGATCCAATGGCCAGCCCATACAGCAGATCCTAGTTTAAAGCAGACAAAAAACAGAAATAAAATAAAATAACCCTAAGCCAAATCTCCACTTGATTTTACTTGTAGATTTTGTTAAGACATTACATCTCTGATGGCTATTACTTATTTCATGTTCTTTCTATTTGGACATGTAAAATACAGACAATAAGTACGCTTTCTTTGCAAAATGCATAGAAATAACTGATCCGAGGGATCAAACAAAACATACTGCGATGAAGGGATTAAACAAAATAAGCAGGACATACTGTATCGGGTGTAGAAGAAGTCGCAAGATGTGCAGTGCTGATGCATCTACGAACCAAACTGGAAAGTGGCCGTGGCGGCCTGCTGCCACTCACAGCCTTTCCTTTTTCCATCTTCTCTTTTTCCAAAGACGAGCAGCCAGGATTATTAACTGGCCCTCCCATCACCACCACGGACGCTACAGGCTCCAAGACCAAGGGTTTAAATGCATCAGTTGCAGCAACAGCCAGCGGCTGCACCACCTCCACGCCACTCACAGCAACGGCGCCCTCCAGCAAGCATGAAGCTCTATCCCTTGCAACGGAAACCTCCTCGATCCAACACCGGCGCCACTCCCTGTGATCCGCAAGCGCTTCCACCAACATCTGAACAAACCGCAAAACAAACAAGCAAGCAAACCCTAACCCGAAAAAAATCGGAACTCGCAATTCAAAGATCTTCCCAAAAGCCTTCTGCCAGCTCCACAAGCACCACCACCTCTTGCTGCCTTCTATCTCCCTCTTTGCCTTGCCTTCGCAACGATCGCACAATGCCACGAAAATGAAGCTCTCTCCCTCTCACTCGCTCTCTCCTCTCTTATCTCTCTCTCTCTCTCTCTCTCTCTCTCGCAGTAGGTCTTATGCTTCTGCTTCTTTCCTTTCTCTCCCTTACGCCTTCCCATGAAAGGCAGACACCGGTACGTGCCGGTCACCTTCGATCTCGCCTCCCTCATATCTTAATAGCATCTACTTTTTCACACCCCACCGTTGGATATTCAGAGAATCATTCAGATACCGCACACCTTTTCACATCAACCGTTAAATCTAATCCACGTGGCAGAATACCGCATTTCTCTAGAATCTGAGTGGTCGAGAGCGAAGTAGGGTAGTGTCGTTAGGGCCCTTGGCCTTCCGGCCTTGGTCGGTTCCGCTAACAGCGACGTGTTTGGCCTCTGGGTGACCGGCACGAGGCGGTGGGTGTGCGGGCTGAGCCGGTCCCTGCACTTGTTTTTGCCGACTTTGCTCTCCAGCTAACGAACAGGGGGACGCGGAACGGAACCAGTTGTACCAACTTTGCGTCTTTCGAAGTCCTATTTTAAACGTTCCACGTGGCAGCTCTTCATTCGCGGCGGCAGCAGTCCCTCGGCCGGTCACACGGTCAAGTCACGTGGCCAAACTGGCAAGTTCCGCGACCAAAAGTGGCCACCGCTTGTCCCCAAAGCAAGGCGGACGGTGCTGGCACGTTTCCTTGTATTTCTATGCTAATTCATGCTAAACATACTCTTGGAGCATTGGTCATATAAATCTCTTCTTAGTTATCCTCAAAACCCTACATTTTTTAAAGCTTTTTTGAAAAATAATAACGGGTTCATATGATTTTATAAAAAAATCAAAGATTTTATGGCATTGATATTTAAGAGGTTATATTGACTTCAATCCTATACTTTGCAAGTTTTCTTGAGCACTAACTTGGATGCATCGGCGTATATTTCGCACCATGCGTCACTCATGGTGCAAATAACATTTCAACATGTGAGGGTCAAATAACAACCATTTTACTAGGATGGTATACTAACTCCTCACCCTTAAATGAGTCTGCCATGGTAAAGAAAACATCTAAGGGTGTGAGGGTGGAATAACATTGTCCAACAAGATGGTATACTAACTAGTCACGCTTAGATGTTTGGGAGCCCACCACTCTCAGGAAAGTGGTGGCTCAAAATACGCTCCGCAAATTTGAAGTATGGAAATGCACCAATCCACGCGTTTTCTTTGTTTTCAATCTTCACAATTTTTTGGTTTGTCATGTCCCCACTTACTTGGACTAGCATCTTCACATGCCAAGCCTAAAGCTGGAGCACAAGTCAACGATGCAACAATCTAGGTTTAAATTGGCCCTTTGTGGTCGGGGTTTGAACTTACACTCCTATCACCATAACAACTTTTACACAACTCAATCCATGACATACTAAGTGATGGCCCTCCCAAGGGCCATTACCACAAATAATCTGGGACCCAAGCAACAAGAGGCCACTCGATGCTCCGGATTATGTGTTGTAACGCCTTTCGACTGTTGTAAAGTTGACCCGACTGCAACAAGCGTGTCCCAAAAGACTCGGATGGATGACACTCCCAAAGTTATAGAGCAAGTTTAGGAAGTCAAGGACTCGACCTTCGTCTATGGTGAACTGGTGAGTTTGTGAAAAATTGTCAACTAGTTTTGTTGGTTTATTGGCATTTTTGGAGGCCAAGTTGAAATCTCAACTTAGAGATAGTTTCATATTTGTTAATAAGGGCCTAAATAGTGGATTTACTGTTTTTGGCGAATAGATAAGTGGATGAGGTCGGATTTGGACCCATTCTAATTGGCTAATTTTGGTACATTGCATCTAGACTAGATTTTCCAGGTTTTTGAAGTATCTAGAAGTTTTAAAATTGGGTCACGTTTGGGGCAAGTGGCCAGATGACATTTTGGAAGCTATAAATAGTTGTACCTGCATGGAGAAATAATCATCATAGTTTCTTTCTTTATGGAGAATTTATCTCTTGTGTTTCTATGTCCATCTCATGTGTTTCTCTCTTGATATCTTGGTAGATCTTGGATCCTCACGTGTGAAGTATTGTACTTTGATATTTTGTACGCGAAAGGACAGTACTAAGTCAAATCTAAGTGCTTATGATGAGATCTTTGTGCATTTCTAAGTATAGCAACTCTAAAATAAATCTATGAACAACTATATATACTAAGCAATTAGATCATCAAATGTGATTGTCAGTTGGCTGGTGTCCGCTGGCATTCATCCAGTTCAGAAATTGAGATCGTAAATAGTCTATCTGCATAAATGAACCAAAAATGTCACTCTATAGAAATGAACTAAAATTGCCACAAGCGAAGGTGTCGCAAAAAGACGACAGTGTCGAGTTTTTGCAAAAAACCCGACAGTGCCCTTGAATCTCATTTAGGATTGCCCCACACTTTGCCAGAGTCATTTCCTTATCATTTGAGGCACTTTGAAAAATGCAAAAAATGTGACTGCATTTTTACTCGTAATTCTTGTCAAGTGAAAAATGCGAAAAAGGTGACACTACATTTTTACACGAGATTTCTGATAGGCAAAAAATGCGACATTGTTGTCAAACTCCGTGTATTTCTGCAGACTGTGTAAAAACACTTGTAAATCTGTAGACTGTATAAAAACACGAGAAAATTCGTAGAACTGGATAAACAATGGATGAAAACTAAAATCGATTAGTCGATTAGTAAGAAGGTGAATAATCCAACACATCTTGGTATCCATCTCATACTCTCTCTTTTGGAACATTGTGATTAAAGCTTTGATTCTACATATTTTTTAGACTCCAAGTTTTTTTTATTAAAGCATTGGAGGCGCCAAATTTACAGACGACTATGAAATGGTATACAGAGGTCGAAATGGCCGTCGGAATGGGTGAATCTACTAGATTTAGTATAGTGACGCCTATTCTGATGGTCGATTCTCCAATACATCTGTGTAGATCTAAGCCTTGCATCAGATCTCAGTTAGTTTTATAGATCTGGATTTTTTAATTTTGTATTCTTAGATTTTTTGTAGATCTATGCATATTTGTTGTACTTTGTGTAGATTTAATTTTTGTTTTGAACAAATCTATTTCTTATAGATTTTTTTTGCATAGTTTAGATTTGGTTGCAAGAATATTATTTGTAGTTGTTTAAATAACAACTACAATTTTTCTATTTTGCAAGTTTGTTTGTTGTTTCTCTGGCCAATCACCATCTAAGCAGCTGAGACATGGATTTTGTAGCAGAACCAAGTACAAACAGGGTCGAAATGGGCCTTGGAATAGGCGGCCTTGTTGAAAACAGCATATCATTGTCTATTCTGACGACCTCTTAAATTTTTGTTGAGTTTGATAGATCTGTGAATTTCTTGATAGATTAGTTTAGCTCAAGTATTTTATTAACAAATTTATCTTGAATGTTTGTTGTAGAGAGTACACAAGGAGTTAGTTATCTTGTTTCAATTGTGTAATTTGCCTCTATTAAGTGTATTAGCTCTAAGAAAAATCTACTTGTCACAATTGGAGATTGACGACATCCAATTATGATGAATAGATCTAGTCTTCCCCTTGATCGAACAATCGGAATGATTGTCAAAATGGTCAGATCTGTTAGAAACAATATACCAACGGCCATTCCGACAACTATTTCAAGGATTTGTAGTTGCATTTTTCTTGCATTTCTCGTGTACTTGCCAGATCTATAATTTTTTTGTAGATCTGTTTAGTTTAGTTGTTTTTTTTAGCAGATTTCTCAGGAATTTGTTATTTTATTTGAATTGTGTTATGCCTTTTCCAATCTATCATTGAATATGCTTGTCCCTCAACATTAAAACTCTTTTAAGTGTTTTAGCTCTTGTAAAAATATACTCATCACAGTTGGAGATTGACTAAAACTAAAAACCAAGCCCCTTACCCCCAAATCCATTTACCTAGATCTCTTTCTCCAAATCCTACAACCCTAAACCCTAAACTACAAACCCTTCTCCCTAAACGCGTTACCTTACACTATAAAACTAAGTCCCAAATCCCCTCAATCGAACCAATAAAAATAAAACACCAAGACCCTTACCCCAAATCCATTTACCTAGATCCCTTTCTCCCAATTCTAAAACCTAACATCTACAATCCTAAATCCTAGACCACAAACCCTACTCCCTAGATGCCTTACCTTAAACTATAAAACTAAATCTCAAAGCCCCTTAATCGAAACACTAAAACTAAACACCAAGCCCCTTACCCCAAATCCATTTACCTAGATTCCTTTCTTGCAATCCTAAAACCTAACACCTACAACTCTAAATCCTAATCCACAAACCCTTCTCCCTAGATGCCTTACCTTAACCTATAAATTTAAATCCCAAAGCTCCTTGATTGATATTGAATTGGCTCAATCTGAACACTGCGTAAGCAATGTTCGGCCATGTATTGTCTACCAAGTATATCAAAGAACTGATAAGCCTTGTGTAAGGCTTATGCTCCATTGCTTGTCGTTCTGTTTCATCTTTAGGACAGTCTTCATTTTTCAGCATTGTGCCAGGAACCATTGGAGTATATACTCCCTTGCAATCCATCATATCAAAATCATCAATGATCTTCTGAATGTATCTTGATTGGTGTAGATACAATCTCCCAGCCTGAAGATCTATGTCAATCTATAAACCTATGTAGTATTTTTCTTCTCCTATGTCCGATATTTCGAAGTGCCTCGAAATATTTGTCTTCACTTGCGCAATCAGATTGTCACTCCATGACAAGATTAGAGTGTCATCTACATAGACACCGATCATAATAATCTCTCCCTTTATGATTTTCACGTAAATGTTGCAGTCAGCCATTAAAGGCTAGAAGCCAAAGGATCTAAGTGCGTGATCCTTCTTCTTGTACCACTGCCTGGCGGACTGCTCAGTTCGTAGATGCTTCTGTGCATTCTACAAGCATAGTCAGCAAGTGACTCACAGGACAAACCTGGTGGCTAGTCCATGTAGACCTCTTCTTTTAGCTCCCCATGCAAGAAGACTGTCTTCTCATCTACGATGTGGATCTTCAGATCATAGGCAGCTGCGTATGCAAATAATATGCATAGGGATGTGTGCTTCACAACAGGAGAGAATGTCTCTATATAATCAATCCCATACTTCTGTGAGAAGCCCTTTGCAACTAGCCTAGCTTTGTATCTCAGTACATTGTCGTCTGGTCCATACTTGTGTTTGTAGACCCATTTACACTTTACAGTCTTTCTGTCGGCTTGTAGTGGCTCAAGAGTCCATACCTTGTTTTGCTTCATGGAGCTCATTTCGTCTTCCATGGCCTTGATCCACTTGTCCTTATCTGGACAGTTGATGGCTTCTTCATAAGTTTGTGGTTCGCGACTGAATCCACAAAATTTTTCTTGAGTAGAAGATGAGCTGTTATGTACATATTTGACTGGTGCTCTTCTTTGTCTTGCAGATCTCCTTGGAGATAGTACAAACTCAACAACTGTTTTGCCTTTGTCTTGTTTACTGATAGCGGAACCTCGGTGTTTCACTAGTGTAATGGGTACTTCCGATATGCCGGTCTACTCATCGATCGAACTATCATTCAGTTCAGCTGGAATTTGAGTATCTTCATCTGGATGCTCAAGGTCCACTCCCTCTGTTGATATGGGCAGGTCGTAGTACTATCTGTTGAGAACTTTGTAGTTGATGGGATCTTTCTCAGCCATCGTTCTTGTCTTGTCAAATTTGACATCTTTGACAGTCTTCACTTCATTGGTTTCAGACATGTATACTCTGTAGTATGCAGAGTGTATATCATAGCCAACCAAGAATCCTTGCTCCACCTTTTCGTCCATCTTCTTCCTCTTCTTGTCTGGTATGTGTGTGTATGCTACACATCCGAAGATCCGAACATGAGCTAGTTTTGGCTTGCTTCTCCACCATATCTCATGTGGAGTAGTGTGAGCAATGCTCGACTTGCCTGTCCTAGTTTGCAAGTAGGCAGCTGCAGCTACTGCTTCAGCCTATAATGACGTGGTGTATAGGCTATTGTCTTCCTATGAAGAATACCACGACTTTTATATAAGTCGATAAATCAGTTGGAGATGTATTCTCCTCTCCTATCAGTCCTGATCTGCATGACTTTCCTTTTGGTCCACTTCTCAATCCAGTTCACATATTTTGTAAACTTATCAAGAGCTTCAGACTTGTTGTGGATGAAATAGACAACGGCAAATTTATTGTAATCATCAATAAAGGTAATATAGTATCTTGATCCTCCAATAGACAGTACCTCCAAGGGTTCGCAGATGTCTGAGTGTATCACCTCCAAAAGTTCCGTCGCTCTGAAGGAATCTTTCGTGAAAGGTGTACGTGACATCTTCCCTTTGTTGCATGCATCACAAGTGTAGGAAAAGTAGTAACTATTCTTCCACAGAAAACACGATGAAATTTTGAATAAATCAAACTAATATCAGTGTCTTCAATCGGGACTATTTCTAATCTATGTACTAATAGATTAGTATTAGTTCTGATTAGATATGCATGCAGAAATTATATGCAAAAGTAAGAGACAACTTAAGACAATTTAGACAATAAGAAACTATTGATCAAAAACAAATTTTCATAACTCTAAATCTGATTCATCAATATACATCTCTTGTTGTCTTATCTCGCTGTTGTGTCTCTAATTGAGTGAGTTTGTTACAACGAGCATTGCACATGTATTTATATTGCTACAAGACAGGGTTTTTTGGCCTTGCTGTAACAGTAGATATCTAACCATTTACGACAGTTGATATTCAAATAGACGCTCTGTTTCCAGGCTTGAATAAATTATGTTCGCAAATTATTCGCGACAGTCCATCTCTTCATCTCAGTTTCGTGTTTCGCGAATTGTTCGCGATACTTGTCTCTTTGCAACATTTTCGTCTTTTGCGAATTGTTCACGACAAATGACAATTTTTGAGCTTGAAGAAGAAATCTAGATTTTTTTGCGAACTGTTCGAGATAGTTTCGCGACAGGTGAGCTTGAAGAACAGTCCAGAAGATTTCGCAAATTGTTCACGACAATTTTGAGACATCTGAGGCTTGAACAAGAAACATAATATTTTGCAACAAGATTCTGTTCGCGAATCTTTTGAGCTTCAACAAGAAAGCCACAAGCTTCTACAAAAACTATTTTGCGAATCTTTCGAGTTGACTGCAAGACGCATCCTTCGCAAATCTTTTGAGTTGGTCACGAATAGAAATGTTTCAAGTTCGCATTCGTTTCTTATCCTTTGTCAAGTAAACTGCGTGCTTTGTTAGTAGAATCAAGATCTGTCTGATCAGTTGTTCTACATCTCCCTCTCAAAGTGGCAGTTGGATTAACTCCAATCTTCTTCGTTGCTTCTCGAACAAAGCTTTACTGAGTGTCTTTGTAAAGATATCAGTTGTCACCCATCGTGGGTATGAAGACTGTTTTCAGTATCTTCTTCTCGACTAACTCTTCTTCACATGATACTTGATAGTTATGTGCTTTGTTTTCGAGTGGAATACAAGATCTTTCGTAAGATAGATCGCTGAAGTGTTATCCATTAACAAGACATAAGATTCAGAACTAGATTCATCAAATCCTTCCAGTAGTTGTTTAATCTAGATCAGCTCGTTTGCCATCTTGGCTACTGCTAAATATTTCACTTCACAGGAAGATTGAGCTACTACTGTTTGCTTCTTGCTAATCCAGAGTATGGTTGTGCCAGATGCTAGAGTACAACCTCCTGAAATACTTTTGCTATCATCCTTCATGGATGCCCAGCTTGCGTCATTGTAAGATTTGATGTGAAATCCATCTTCCTTCAAATAACACAGTCCATAGTCTTTTATTTCTAGGAGATATTGTAGTACTCTCTTTGCCAACTTCGAATGCAACGATCTTGGGTCCTGAATATATTGGCTCAGCCTGTATACTACAAACGCTATATCAGGCCTAGTGTTGTCTGCTAGATATAACAATGATCCAATCAGCCTATGATAAGTTGTTTTGGCCATTTGTTCCTCTTCCTCGAGAGTCTACGGACAATCTGCCTTGCTCAGTATTGTTTCAAGTATCATGGGAGTATGCACACCTTTGCATTCGAGCATATTGAAGTCTTTGATGATCTTTTGAGTGTACTTTTGTTGGTGAAGATACAATTTACCACCTTCAAAGTTTGTCATGATCTGCAAGCCTAGATAGATTTTAGCTTCTCCTAGGTCAGCGATCTCAAATATTTCAGAAATGTCTCTTTTGACATCTTAAATTAGCTTATCTCTTCTTGAGAAGATAAGCGTGTCATCAACATAAACAGATAGAATGATTATTTCATTTTGGACATGCTTGATATAGACATTTGATTCAGCAAATAGAGGTTTGAAGCCTATGGAATGTAGTGCTTTGTCCTTCTTTCTATACCATTGTCTTGCTACTTGTTTCAGACCATAAATGCTTTTATTCATGTGACATTCGTATTATGGATATTCTTGGCTTACAAAACCAAGTGGTTGGTCCATGAATAAGTCTTCTTCCAATTCGCATGCAGGAAGGCAGTTTTCTCATCTACAATATGGATTTTTAGATCATGAGCCACTGCATACGCAAATAACAAGCAAATTGATGTATGTTTGACTACCGGTGAAAAAGTATTAGTGTAGTCGATCCCATACTTTTGTAAAAATCCTTTAGCAACTAACCTTGCCTTGTATCTAATGTTTTCTCGATCAGGACCTATTTTGAACTTGTAGATCCACTTGCACTTGACTGGTTTTCTGCCATCAGGAATAGGTGCAAGTGTCCATACACTGTTCTTGAACATGGATGACATTTCATCCTCCATTATTTGAATTCAGCGATCTTTATCTAGCCCATCTACAACTTCCTTGAATGTTTGAGGTTCGTCAAAGAATCCACAAAATTCGATGGCTGTATTAAAACATCCTGACCATACCTTTCTAGTGGTTTTTGTTGTTTTTCTAATCTTCTCACAGGTGGTTTCGAGTTCGATTCTGTAGGTTTCGAGTTCGATTCTGATTTGACCTTGTCTGTTGGAATTTGAACTGGCAATTTGAGTCTGTCAGACACTCAATCTTGACCTCCCTCTCTGGTAACTCTCTTTCATCTTCTGCTTGTTTTTCTTCTGTTGTTGTTGGTAGCTCATAATTATTTTTGAGAATTTCATAGCCGACTAGATCACTGTCTGCGATGTATTTCGTTTTATCAAATTTAACATCTTGAACAGCTTTTATCTTGCCAGTTTCGGGTACATAAACAAGATAATATGATGAATGTAAGTTGAATCCTACCAGAAAACCTTGTTCTGTCTTTCCATCAAGTTTCTTTCTCAACTTATCTGGTATGTGCATATACATCGCGCATCCAAATGTTCGAACATGTGCAAGATTTGGCTTTGATTTCCAACATATCTCATGAGAAGTTTTATCCGGTATACGAGATTTTAGAATACGATTCTGAAGAGAATTTGATATAGCCACTGATTCTGTCCACAACTGTTTTGGTGCCTTTGCATGAGCCATAATACACCCTGCAGCTTCCATCAGTGTACAATTTCTTCGTTCAGCTATTCCATTGTGTTGAGGTGTGTAAAATGCAGTCTTCATGTGCATAATACCTCGATCAGTATAGTAAGCTTTGAATTCGCTGGAAATGTACTCACCTCCACAATCTGTGCAAATCTGCGTTAGCTTATTGCATGTCTGCTTCTCAACCCAATTCGTATACACAACAAATTTCTTGAAAGCTTTAGATTTGGTACGAATAAAGTATACTACAATGAACTTGCTAAAGTCATCAATAAACGTAATGAAGTACTTTGCATCACCCAATGACAATACTCCGAATGGTCCTCAATATCTGAATGCACAATTTCAAGTACCTTAGCTTTATAAACTTCCTTATAGAAAGGTGTTCTAGTCATCTTGCCTTTAAGACAGGATTCATAGGTAGTTCGAATATCTCTACTTTTGATTTAGACTCCTTGAATTCTCTGACTTTTGTTGGCTTGGTACAAGGCTTCCATGTTCATGTGACATAGCCTCTTGTGCCACAGTACATTTGTTGATTCCTGAGTTTGATTGACTTGTTCGATTCTTGTTGGAATGTTCAGGTGATATAAATCTCCTTCTCTGTTGTCTTTAGCAACTAGGTTATTAGAATATTCCTTGAATAGATTACAAGGGTCCTTCGTAAAGGTCACTAACATGCCTGTATCGACTATCTTAGCAACGAATAGAAGATCTTTATTAAGAGTAGGGACATAGAAAACTTCCCCAAGTTCCTTGTCTCCCTGATTTGTGTCCAGCCATAATACATCAGTTCGATCAACCACATGTCTAGAACCGTCTCCAAGTATAATGAATCTCGAATAGTTCATCTTCTTGTATTCATCAGCGCGCACTGAGCTCACACGAAAAGATCAAGAGCTGATCGAAGCTCATGCTGAGCTATTTAAGAAGAGCAAAGAGCTCAATGAAGCTCACATTGAGCTAATACAAAAGAATCAAGCTCTAGAAGAACCAAAGGATAGATTTGATGCAACACTCGAAGCATTGGAAGTGATGCAAGGGCAGTCAAATCAGTTTGGAAAGGAGAACTTTCTTCTCAAACAGCAGGTTCAAGCCCTTCAAGAATTGCTACAGCAGGAGCAACATACCCGAAGCTCACTACAAAAGTCTCATAAAGTATTGAAAGAACAACTAAGAGCTACCATAGCCAGCAAAGAAAAACCCGAAGCCAAGCACAAGGATCTTGAGGCTACTATCCAGTCATTGTAGAATTCAGTAGAAATGCTGAAGGAAGACAAAATTATCATTTACAAGAGGCAGGTCGAAGAATCTATCTTGTGGAGAATCAGTGCTGAGACATCCTTAGCAGCCTGTGTTTCCAACGGGAAGTACAGAATTGATCCCATTGCTTGGAAAAATGTCCAGCAAAACATTATTAATTCATTCCAGATTCAATACCTTCAACCATTGATAAAGGAATATGAGAAGCTAAAGGAAGAACGGGAAGAGGCCAAGTTCAATTCGAGCTCGAGCCAATTGCAAATAATGGAAGAAGAACCAGTGCCAAAGGAAGATAAAGCCATACAAGCGACATAATTCTTTGTGCTGAACGAGGACAGAGCCAGTCAGACTCTACCCTTGGCAAAGCAAGATCAGTATACTCATACTCATGATGCCAAAGTTCCAAAGAAGACTACACAGATTGTCGAAGCTGCAGTAGTACTACCCTTATTTGTTGCAGTTTCTCCACAGCCAAAGGTAGCACCATAAAGTGCCGACAAACCAAGCAACAGTGCCATCAAGAAGAACAAGGTAACATACTTACTGTTGAAGACAATATTTCAGCAAGACCTAACCACCTTTTGCTCCCTTTGTATAGTTCAGAACCCAAGTGGAGACTAGATTACCTTTTCTTAACTAGACTTTTTGGATTTACTCAAGAACAATGGGAAAGTCCTTGGACTTATTCCAATTTGTATCATTTTTGGGCCAAACTAACAACTCGCCAAAACGACATACTAGCCCTAGCCATTGTACCAAACCGATTCAATGCTCAAATTGAGCATCTCAATCTGATTACAAGATGTTTATCCATGTATATTCTTGAATACCATATTTTGCCTATTCTGGATGAGCATGCGAATAACCTAAATATTGTAATTATTTTTGAAGTTTATGGAATCAAATCTAGTCCCGATCTGTCTCTGTTTCAGTCTCCAACTTACCATATTTTCATGATTTGTGGTCAATATACACGAATGGGAAGCAAATTATTCCCAATACTTAAAAGGATTGAAGGAACAAAATTCACTTCGATCCATAAACCCGTTTACAAAGCCCTATTATACATATAACTACCTAAACCTCACAATCTCTTATCTCCTATGGACTTCT
The DNA here is from genome assembly GCA_029204225.1 of Diphasiastrum complanatum. Classification (NCBI taxonomy): domain Eukaryota; kingdom Viridiplantae; phylum Streptophyta; class Lycopodiopsida; order Lycopodiales; family Lycopodiaceae; genus Diphasiastrum; species Diphasiastrum complanatum. Next base: position 39,372,979 of record CM055107.1, on the reverse strand, counting down.
ATCAACCAAACAACTGTATATACATGGAGCCTATACCAAATACACATATGAAGCCTTATCCCTAATAGTCTGCTAGAATGGAATAAGAGGTTATCAAACCTTGCATTGAAAAAAGATTATCTCAAGATGAATGACTACTTCCTCGCTACAGTTGGCAAGACAGTCGAACACATAGTCGAACAAGTCAATGTAGAAAATGAAGAAAGGGCAAAAGCAATCTTCCTTAGAAAACCAGCTAGCAGAAAAAGAGCTAGAAGAACTTGATCATATGTTTGCAAGCCGCTGCACATTTGATGAAGGGGATATGTGGAGGCCTATATTTCCACATGATCCTGGTATTTGTCATATAATGTTAAAATTTTAAATTTTTGTACATGTATATATGTGATAGTGCCTAAATCCATGTAAAGGCCTATTTGCATTTTAAAAATCCATTTCATTAAAGTACTCGCAACGTTTTAGAGTGACACAATAGTTGTTCCCAATTGACACCTTAACACTTGGTGAGCGAAACCTAAGCCTGGTGTACGCCTCTATATATGAGCGACATTAGCTCACTTGTACTGACGCAGACACATAGATTTCCATGTATCAATAGAGAGAAGAGAGCCAGTATTCTAAGCTTGTGCATTCCTTTTCTTTGACTGTTGCAATTTCATTTCTTATCAATTCATCGAACACACTTTAAGTTTTGCTGACCAAATCGTTTCATATTGGTGTTACTAGACACCAATTAAATTCAATATTTTTGGATAACCAGCTTCTACCTATAATATTCAATTCTATATATTACTCTCTTCATCTCTTCCATTTCCCTTTGGAAAGCATATTTTTGAAAGTTTGACAAAAGAAATTGTACAAAAAGTGCTACCAAGTGGATTTATTCTTACTCGAATCAAATAGAAGATGGAATAGGCAAGAGAATGCTATTAATTGAAATACAAGATTTTGGAAATTAAAGCTCAAAACCATCAAAATGAAATCTCTCAATGGAAAATCTAAAATATGGCACTCCATCAATGGCAGAGGCTCTAGAATCGATGTGTAGAAAAAATGTAATTTGTATCATCATATGTGAAAACGTACTTTGCTTACATAAAAAATGATTTGAAATATTGAGAGATATGGCGCTCTCTATCAATGGCAGAGGCTCTAGAATCGGTATGTGTAGAGAAAATGTAATTTGTATCATCATATGTGAGAAATTACTTTGCTTATATAAAAATGATTTAATTGAGAGAGAGAGAGAGAGAGAGAGAGAGAGAGAGAGAGAGAGAGAGAGAGAGAGAGAGAGAGAGAGAGAGAGAGAGAGAGAGAGAGAGAGAGAGAGAGAGAGAGAGAGAGAGATGAATTCCTATTTTAAAAAAGAGTTAATTTTTTTTGTGCTCACCAAATTCCTAAAATATTATTGAATAAGAAACATCCAGATTTAATGAAGTTACAAAATCATTGCACCAAAGGTAATGTCATTCGTAGCTAGAAAACTTGCACAATTGTAGACATGCATTTCATTATGAATGGATACATTTTTAGAGTCTTCCATCTCACTCCACCTTATCTTCCTTCTCTAAGACATTAATTTATAATATTTTTTATCTCTTGCTTCTTCTAGAAAGGTGAGAGAATAGCCTTGCTACATCCTCAAACTTTCAACCGAAAGATGGAGTTATAGACAAGGTAATATAGAAAGTCAACTAGAGGTGGGTGTAGTTGGTCCATCTTCATTAGCCAACTTAAGCATCTCCATATCTTGTAAGACTATATACAACTCAATTGAGTTATACATCAACATAAGTAGACACCCATCCACCTTCAGTAGCCTTGTTAAGCACCTTTATTTCTTGTAAAGATGTATATGACATGCTTTAGTATCACATAAAAAGTATTCAACATGTGAAACTATAAGCATTATTTTTTAGCTTCCAGGACTGTGCGCACTACAAAATTGTATTCTTTTATCTATAAAAAATGTCAAATTTTGGATTGTCAATGTTGACAAACTCATAAAACTGTGTACAAAATTGAGTAATTAAATTGAATATACGATAAATTTAGGCTTAAAGAATAGTGCAAACAAAATCCACAATTAAATGGGCATGCATGCACAAAAAATAACAGGGTTTAACTAGACCATCACCCAAATAAGCAAAGCATTCAAGTGCATCTCAAAGCATAATCTTATGTGCACATTATTATAAATCAGGGGACTTACATATATACAATCTTTTTGAACATTAGACAGAAAGTCAAAAGTAAAGCATACTAGTATAAACATGAGTTTTTAATACAATCAATTAGTGTACACATGATTGTACAATCATGTGTACCAATGAGTTTACTAAAGCATACTAGTATAAATATGAGTTTTTGATACTTGTAATTGTGAGTGTACACATGAGTTTTTTAATACAATGGTGAGTGTACACATGAGTTTATGAGTGTACACATGAGTTTTTGTAATACAATTATGACGTGTATGTGTGTGTGTGTGTGTGTGTGTGTGTGTGTGTGTGTGTGTGTGTGTGTGTGTGTGTGTGTGAGAGAGAGAGAGAGAGAGAGAGAGAGAGAGAGAGAGAGATTTGGCCATTTCTAGTGCCATGCAATGCCCAAAGCACGATGCATGTAAATAAATATTAAAGGCTCACACAAACCCGATTTTGTAAGTTATGTAATTAAATAAAAGTCAGACACTGCATAACGGTGCACTTGTACTATGCAAAGCACCAATAGCTGCAAATACACCTTGAGCGTTAGAAAGTAATAAGTGGCTAACTTTGATTAAATGTGCCTCGAAGCACAATAGCGAATTTATGTGGCACGACTCAAGTAGAAAATGCAAAAAGCATTAAAGTCAAGGTACTTGCAAAATAAATAAAAGCAAATAAACTTAAACTCTCAAGTTTAAAAAATGAGCCAATAAGCAAAATGCCACTTTAACTCTCTTGGACAACTATGTAAGGGCCACATCCTTTGTATTTTATATTCACAACTTTCATTTGATAAATCAAAGAATTAAGGTCCCTCCTAAAGTGTCTTGTGAATGCTTTGAGAGAGAGAGAGAGAGAGAGAGAGAGAGAGAGAGAGAGAGAGAGAGAGAGAGAGAGAGAGAGAGAGAGAGAGAGAGAGAGAGAGAGAGAGAGAGAGAGAGAGAGAGAGAGAGAGAGAGAGAGAGAGAGAGAGAGAGAGAGAGCTTTTATACTTGATGCTTGATGCTTGCTCTTTATGCTATATATGCATGATGCCTAGATCGCTTGCCTTGTGTAGTATCTCTCTTTGTTAGTTAGATCTATTGTAGGACAATTGCCTTTGCATTTATGGAGTCCTTCAAAAAGCAAAACTTCAAGATGACATAATCCCTCCAACTTCAAATTGGGTGCATGATGGCTCAAATTAGAGACGATCCATCATATCTTTCATCTTGTAAAGAGATCTAATGGTTTCATACCACCAATTGAGAGTTATTCATGCTCAAAAAACCCCAAAAATACCCTTTTTTATTTATTACTTTTTGAGACCCTTACTGGTGTCCAAGCACTAGTTGTGAAGGGAGGTGGGGAATCCCACCATAACTATAGGGGGATGTAGGTTGTGACTCAGGATGAGCACCAATCAAGTCTCAGCTCCTCTTGTTGGAATGTTGTCCAGGTGCCCGCCTTGGCATACGAACACCCTGATGACTAGGATCGATCACACATTTGAAATGTAACCTTCTAAGATTTATTAATAAAGTGGGAGTTTTCTCAAACTGACTATGATTACCTTCTGGGTTTTAGTGTTTGACGTCACGACCATTCAGTCCGGGATGCCAAAGGTATACTATCGGGACCATTCGGTCCAGAAACTGGTTGTCGTCATATCTATTGTGGCTTGTGGTTTTTAGTTAGGCTCTTTTAAAAACTGGCTCTAATTTGTCGGCTGAGTTGGATGGCTTGCTTGGGTGGAAGTTACTTGTTTATGGTTGTCCAGTCTGGCGTGGTGCCAGATTGGCTTCCAACACTCGTGATAAAGCTTTGAGTTGGTTAAGTCTGATGTAAGTCAGATGGCTTGCTTGGGATATGTTATTCATTTGTAATGAGGCTTCTAGTTTTGATGTACATCGGACGACTTGCTTGGAGGGATGTTATGAGTTGGTTGCTTATATTTCAAGTGATTTCAAACGACAAGTGTTGAAAGCCAGAAAGCTAAGGCGTGGTTTCCAGTTCCCTTTGAAATTTTGATTATAGTTATTAGTAATTACACAATACAAAAGAATCCAAGTTTGAGAAATCCTTGCATTTTGTGTTATATCAAATATTTAAGACTTCATATAATTTTGAATGATTCAAAAATTTTCTAGTAAGTGAAAATATTTGGGAGCAATGATGTATAACTTCAATCAAAGCTACTACAAGTTGGATGCTTAGATACACATTACATTGTAACTAAATTGTAGATTTGTTTGAAAGCAATTATGTTCTATGATCCAGTTTCTTCCTAAGCTGTTTAGGAATGTGAACAAAACATATACAACCAAAGATTTTTAAATGGTTGACACTAGGCTTGTGTCTATGCCAAACTTCATAAGGAGTTTTGTTGTTCACGGCTTTGGTGTTGGATCTGTTTTGTACGTAATAGGCTGTGGCAGTAGCTTATGTCCAGAACTTCGCAGGTAGATGTGATTGGTGTAAGCATGGATCTGGCTGAGTTGAGAAGTTAGTTCGATTCTTCTTTTTTGCAATCTCATCCACTAAGTAAAAGATTCTTTCAATATTAAACCTCAAAATAGAAATATTGTACTTGGACATGTTAGATATAGATGAAGTTTGATATCTTTGTTGAAAATCTGCCAACAATTATGTGTGTAACTACATATAAAAAAATTAGCAAAGATTTGACCAAAAACTTTGACCAAATTTCAAACACTTGGATACTCTTTGTTGCAGAGACAAAATATGCCTTTAAGTTCCCTCATTGTTGCTAGAATGTCATCAGTTTTGATATCGATTGCAATTATTCATGGAACATGAATGTGTCAAAAGTTACAAATCTCTAAAAAAGGTGATGCTAATTTGAGACTTAAGACATTGAATTCTCAAGGAGTCCATTTCATATTAGCATGATTTTTGGCTCATTCTTGAGGACTCAAACATTCGCACATGCTACCTACAAAATATCATGTGTATCCAACAAAAAAATCTACTGCTTTCTGAACATGAACAAATCCAAGTGTGAGGGATTTGGTACCTTGCGTGTGTTAAGTCCAACCCGATGATCACAAGAATAGTTAGTTGTTTTAATAAAAGTTAATAAAAGACTTTAGGCCAATTGTGGAAATTAAATTTCCTCCTTTTGTGACCAAGCTAGTTTCCAAGCTCCTGACATGTTATCAATTTCTTGTAATAACCAATCTCCAAAAATCTTGATGCTACAGTGTCAAAAGATTTCGAAAAAGATGAAAAATTTGAATAAGATCCATAGACAACCTTGTAGGCCAGTACTTCACAAGCTACACCTAAAACAAGTTCTGTTGCTGGTCAATCCGTTATTGCAATCTCTCTTGATGGTGATGTATTGGACATCCATCAACATCTAGGCAAATTGATCCAGAAGATGATAGAGGAGAAAGTGTCAATCGAAAAGAGAATAGTGAATATAGGCTCAGAGAATACCTTGATATCTCATAACTTGATCAAGGTTAATAAAGAGTTGTAGATTGCAAGGCAATACGAACATAAGTTAGTAGTTGATTTTCAAACTGCATAAAGAAATAAAGTTCACCTTTTCTTGAGCATTTTTTAAAAGATAGAATTAAAAAAGAGGCACGGGGGAAGTGGAAAGCTCAAGCACTGGTTCTGTCCTTTGGCCTTAGTATAAGCCTTGCAAATTTTAATGGGGTTTTCAAAGATTTATAGGGAGAGTTATAAGAAGGACTATAGAGAGTGTTATAGGGAGGGTTATAAAGAGGGTTATAGAGAGGGTGAATTAGGCCAAAAGGCGTTCCAAAATACTCTGCTCACCGAGGGTAATACCATGACTGATAAAAAAGAGGCCCCTTGGTATAAACCACGGTATGTTACAGAATGTAAACAGATAGCACTTTTGAAAATTGTTGTCTATCAACACATTGAATTCCATTAGTTTCTCACAACAATAGTTGCCATATAGACAAGTGAATAAATAAGTTTATGTATTATAAAAATATCATGACCACAATTTGTGTACTCACATGCACCGACTTCTTGTTTGATGTCAACTAATCAAATAATAAAGTGCAATTGCATATGTGAGCAATTTGATTAATATTACAATAAGTTGGAATACATCATACTATCTCACTTATTCATTTGGTGGTTTCTCATTATCATTTGCCACATCATCATGCGACAAATCTGCCAAACCAAACGAGTCTATCTCTAATTCTACCCAAATATCTCCCATAGCTTCGTTATTAATAAGTTGATCTTCAAAAGCAGTAATGGTGATGGAGACAACAAGGGAGATCGAGAAGGTGTGTCGTGTGTCATCAATCCATTCGATGATGATGCATCATGTTCAAAACCATCATTAGCTTGTGAAGCTTGCACGTGATCCTCTGAAAATGTGTCATCAAGTCCAACATCATGATCTTGTTCAGGTGCATCAGTTGGCAGTGCCATGTCATCCACGACATCTCTATTTTAAAAAAAAAAATTTACTTTGAGGAGCGACTTGAATCACGTACCACCATCTGGGATCTGAATGTTCAGGGTGAAAGTCCACCTGTAATTGATCGATATTTTCATAAAAATTAGTATCTATAACTATGTTACAATTACTTGAGTATACACACAATATATATTTTTAGCAGTATATTGAAAATCAATTGATTGACAACAAAAGAGCATTGACATCTTGAAGACATAAAAGGAATGTACTTGCTCACATTGTTGAGGCCGAAAAACAATGTATCACTTTTGTCCAAAGCTTGGTGGAGTCAATCGCAAAATAACCACTCTCATCTTTCCTGATAGTTGCATTGGGAACATTACAAATAACTTTGAACCATTTGACATCAAATATATAAAAGTTGAATTGCCTAAATCCAACTTTGAGGATGTCATGGATCGTCCCACAATAATCAAGTTGAGAAAAGAGTACATTGGTGTCGTCGCTGGCATCGCATAGCCAATCAAGCATCATGTTCTTGGGTAGAAGGGAGAGGTTAGGTGTATATGGTTGTCTTTTATGCCCTCCCCTGAAAGTGGCTCGAGCGGTTTGTCTATGAGCCTTGGCTTCATCATATCTTGAAATCCACTTTTGTATTGCTTCACCATGAAGAATGCAAAACTTATTTTCCTTCTCTCTAAAGGACTCACTCATTCTCATGATCGCTCCTTTTCCCTAAGGAACCTCTTCCACAATAGGCCATCATCCTTATTATCCCAAATACGAGGAATAGGAGGATCACTATGAGCAAGGAACTTCATGATATAAACCATGGACTCTTGCACTAGCCATCCTTCCGGCATGTTGAGCCTTGCTCTTTGTCTTATGAAGTCTTTCAGTGTTTTCATGAATTGTTCCAAGAAAAACATCCAACAACTATGGACAATGCATGTATTGATAATATGGATCAATATTAATGAGAGAACACTATAACCACAACCACAATACCAATAGTCTAGGATGGACTAAGAATAGGCAATTGATGAAAGTAGATGATGTACCTGCAATGGCCACCTCATCTACCAAATGCGCAATGAGATGCATATGAATGGTGAGAATGGATGTGGGAAAGTGCTTCTCGATCAAACACATTGCCTCGATGGAGATTTGTCTTGCCGCCTCACTGGATGCTGGTGGTATCTCTTTGGATGAAATGTATCTTCATAAGAAAAGTAAACAACAATAGTATACACATTAATTAGATCATAATTGTAAATAATTTTAGAAAATAATATTGTGATCATGATTCACATTGATCATACCTCACCAAACCACTGAGTTTGTAGATTGCACTCCTTAGCTCGTATGTCAGGAACCCTCTCATCACCAAGGGAAGCACAAACTGCATACGCAAAAACAACCTGGTCATTGAGATACATATATGTGCAATGAGATCATGAAACAACTAGACATGCTATTAAATGTAATGTTTATGAGGTGGAGGCAAAGTCAAAAAACATGCCAACCTATAAAAATTTATGCTAGTCATGAGACTTCAGTCCACTTGGCTTGTTGTCCCTTGTGAAGGCACCCTTTAGGCATCTCATGTGTCCTATCGAAGTAGAGTAGATGAAGTTGAGTTTCAAAACTAATCAAACTAGCCCATTTGAACTCAAACGAAACCTGAATGAGCTCACGAATGAGATTTTCTTTTCCTTGAAGAAATTGCCACTTGAGTTGTTCCATGTAGTCTTCTTCATCCAACCTTTTGCCATCTTGATCATGCATGAACACCCACCACAATCATAACATCCTTTGAGTTGATGAAGAGATGTAAGATCCATGCCTTGGATCTTCCCAAGAGTCACTCTTCCTTTTCCCTTTCCTTTACAATGTTGGAGAGAGGGAGATGAACGAGTTGAGAAAAGGTGTCATATGTTAGAAGCCAAAAAATAAGCTCAAAGAGGTAAGCCGAACATGAACGAGAAACGAACTCAAATAGAAAATATCCGTGCGCAGCGGAATGAGCTATACGACTCTCTCTATAAGCATGACTACACCTATCAGAACGAACAAAACGATAGTCATGAGAATCACAGTCATTCTTGATTACATAGCCAAACTTTAATAAATGAATGAAGCTCCAGAAGAATGGTTTGTCACGAATAGCAAGACAAACTATTCGTCGTGAATGATTTGCGAAGAGCTAGATGGTGCACGACTGATAATTAGTCGCGAATGATTCGCGAAAGACAAGACTAAATGTTAATCGTCTATTACCAGAAAGAACAACTAGAAAGATCAGACAGAATGAATGATAAGCATAGCAATATTAACATAGATCTGAACGCTGAACAAAGAACTGTATCAGATTAAGTATATCATGTATACATGTCAATAATGCGGTGGAGCACAAGACAGTAGCGGACGAAACCGTGTGCCCTACGAAGCTTATACAATTTGTAAAGGAATAAAACCTTATTGTTGACCATCAAGAATCAATGCACAAGGCATCTACTTCGTCTCATTCATCAACTCATCAACTCATTCACTCATTAAGTTGAATACACAAATGGTATCTTGTATATATACATTATATTATAGGTGTGCAGATGTGGAAAGTACAGAGTGGATGTGTTGTCTATAAGAGATCGTGGGTGGCTACAGTTGTTGTCCAATCTGTTAGCGCAGCTGCATGGGGTGAGTGTGAAAAGGGTGCGACATCAACAATGCTGAAGTGATCGTTGGTGATGACAATGCAAAAAGTGCGTCACTCTTACGAGTAGCCTTAGGATTAGATTTACAAGGTGCTTTTGCTTTTAGGGCACCTTTGGCATTCTGTAAAATAGTGTCCCCTTTTCACCTGTCACCATAACGTGTGTAAAAACACAATGTCGCGATTCTTTTGCCTTTTCTTCGCCTGTGCAAATTTGCATGTAAATATGTAGACTGCGCGACAATGTTAGTAAATATGCAGCATGAATGGAGGCAGATTGAAATGGGTTTTAAGGAGAGTAGAGGGAATAAATCCAACACACAAAACTCCCTCTTAATGATCACACCTCAAAAGTTATCAATCTCCCTCTTGATAGTTGCATCATAAGAAATGGAAGAATCTCGAACATTAGAAGCCATGAAAAGAATATATAGTACCTTCAACATAAGAATGATTGAAGTATTTTTTCTTGTCAAACCTGGACTTCTAATCAATGACATAGGGTAATGATAATGAACCCTCACTATCATTCACAAAAGCATCATTCAAAGTACATCCTACTTTGAATACTTCACATTCATCTCTCCCTTTTGACTTGAGATCTTCCTCACCAAATCTCATGATAGAACCTTTTCATCTACTTTCTTTATGAATACATGTGACACCACTTGTTGCACAAATGGCTTTCTTGGACTCATCACATAAAGATGCAAAAGAAACTTTTTCTTCAATCATGCTCAAAGCACCATCTTTTTCCAAATGAGTAAATAAGTCATTAGCAACAACCATTTAACTCCACCTTGCAAGGATGCACCATTAAGCTTTGATTGCAACCTATGTTCTTCAACCAATAAGATTTCTTGGAAGTCAACCACACTTGGCAAGACTCTTTGAATGGCAAACCTTTGCACAAGGTTAGCATGTTCATCTAGCAAATCATTCAACATAACCTGGACTATTTCTATTCCATGAAATGGGTCCTCCTGCAAGAAAACAAATGTTAGGTAATCAATGGGAGTGCAACTTTTGTATTTTCATTGTAGCTCAAGGCATAGTGCTTTGAGGCTTGAATGTACTTCAAAACTCTTTGCAGGGCTTTCCAATGTTGTAAACCTAGATTGGACATGAATTGCAATAGTGTGCTTACAGTATATACATGATCAGGTCGTGTGCAGATCATAGAGTACATGATAGAACCTATGAAAGACTAATAAGGGCACTTGCTTATTTCTTGCTGATCTGCCTTCCATAGGAATATCTATGGGCTTGTAGTCCTCCATGTCGTATTTGCGAAGTACATTGATGAAATAGAATTGTTGACTTATGGTGATCCTTTTGCTCGCGTGATCTCTAATCTTGATTCCGGTAGGTAATGGACTGGGCGTAAATCAATCATCTCGAACTCTGGTGAGAGTAAGGATTTGGTTTCTTGTAACAACTGATTTGAATTGCTGATGATTAGGGAATCATCAACATATAGTGCTATTATGACATAGCTTGGCTCTTTTCGTTTTAGATACATGTTCGAATCTGCGGAACAGGAGATAAATTCGTGTTGCAACAAGAAACAATTTATTCTATCATACCAGGCCCTCAGAGCTTGCTTCAGACCGTATAATGCCTTATGTAATTTACATAATAGATGCTCCTTGCCTTGAAGGACGTAACCTTCTGGTTGATAGATGAACATGTCTTCTTGTATACATGGGTGTTCAATAGACTAATCAGAGAAAATTTCATGCATGAAGCTATTTTTAGCAATTTTAGTTCAAAAAGCTAATTTCCTAGTTTCTAGTCAATTTACTCAAGAAATTTGATTTTTTAGGAATCATTGCATGTCATGTCTAATGCATGCCGGATGTTTTGGAATCCTTTCAAAATGTGATGTTAACTGTGAAACTGCCAAGTCGATGTTTTAGATTGATTTTCATAGTTTAGGTCCATAAATAATATTGAACAGAATTTGAAAATCCCAATTTACGTAAAATTTGAAGTAACCATTGATGTTTTGGATTTGTTCAAATTCGTTGGTTATTGATCAAATAGAAATATCTTGTAAAGTGAATGATCTTACTGAATTGAATCAGTCAGTCTTTAAGCTCACGATTCCATTTACTTTTAGTTGAAGATTTTTTGGGAATCTGTCAACTAATATGGAGCATTTCTTGTTTTTTGGGATCAGTAAAGACCAAGAATAACGTAAATCTTATTGGAACAATTTCTATGTTGATCTATAAGGGGAGTTGCCAGTAATCAAGTGCGACACTTAATGAAGGAACAGTCAAAATTGTCTGGTTTATTGGTAGTTATGTATCACTGATTATAAATGAGACTTTTTTCTAGTACAAATTTGGGTCTTTTAGCCTGAATCATATTTGGAAGGGAGGAAAGAGGTTAAGCCTAAGGGGTAATTAATTGGTTGACCGAGTCGATTAGTTTTGTTAATCTACTTTCAATTTCTGAAGTATTATTAATAGCAAATGAGAAAAACAATTGGGAGTTAATTAAGAAGACTGCCTTTGGGAATTTAAATTTCTTTTCTCCAATGTTAATTAGAATTTCGGGAAATCAAAGATTCTAAGAGAAAAATGAGTGGCAAGTCAATGGAACCATCTCTGTTTTGCAATTGGATTTGGATCTTGCAAGTGATGGCAGGTGAAAGGTGTTCCATATAGGAGTCTAGTAATTTGGATTCTGATTGTGGCACTATAAAGTGTTCTTTTATAATGACTAAGAGAACCAAAAGAAGTTCTAACCTGTAAAAGAAATAAGTTCTTTTTACCAATTTTGGAATATATCTAGGACAGTATGGTATTTGGTTTTGTTGAAATCCATGTTCCTTTTGGGTTAGTGAATACACTTGAGGGATTTCATCTGTACTTGAACGATACATTTTTGTCTCATCCATGCTGCGGTACAATGTGGAGTGGTATTCTTTTGATAAACTTAAGGGGCATGATGGATTTCAATGGTTAGATGTATCTCCTAGATTTGGTTGTGAGTCTGATTCTATAGAGTTAAAATAGCAATGATCGACTTATACAGTGCTTTCTAATTTTGACGGCACCACGTGTGCTCAGTTCTAGAATTATCGGGCTGTCTTTCTTTTACGAGCCCTTTGAGTGCTCTTAAGTAACTTTATCCTTGTACTTGCTCATCAGTGTGAATATATAGTGTGTGGGAGAGCAATTCTGTTGACTTGTCTTATTGCACTTGATGTTGTGCTGTGGTGATTGATTCGATCAGGTTTTTTAAACTGTATTCTCAACTTGGTATCAGAGCCCTTGGTGGCCACAATCACCAGACATGAATGGAGAGCTGCGAATTCATGATGGTTTGTTGGCTAGGAAACACAAAACCGAGTCTGCGGAGATTCGTGGAATGGCTCGAAACTGTAAAAAGGATTCAGAGATAGGGAATTGTCGGCTAGATCAGAAAGCAAGCAAAAATTGAAGCCTAGAATTCAGAAGGAGAGTTGTTTGGCATTTGTGATTGGATTGAATCCAATCAAATACCATTTTAAGAACGATTTGGAGCAAAAGATAGCTTACTGTAGGGCGACCTCAGTGGGATAGAGAGCTGCAAAAAAGTATTTCTGAAAAAGACTGAGTACAGAGATAAAAAAGAAGCAAGAAGACATAGTCGTACAAAGAATTGAATGCTTTGATGAAGGCACTCTGCCGATCACTGATACCAATTGGCCAAGTGATTTGGAAGACATTTGTAAAGTTTCCACTTGAAGCACTTCAAAATCACCCAAACCAACGAAAGAGAGTTTAGCTAAGACTCAAAAGAATAAGCAGAAGCATCCGACAAAGAAGTTGAAGAACAATTCTATTACCCAAAAGAACTTGAAGGACGACTCTAATTATGACAAAATTGCTGCCAAGCTGTTTAAGAAGGATGTTGCAGAGAAAGCGAAAACTCTAATCGAAGAAGAACTTAAATCCAACCCCCTTCAAAAGAAGGTCACTTTTGAAGAGGAGGAGGAAGTTCCATTAAGTTCAAAACTATCCAATGCTATCGTAGACTTCAGGCTGCAGACAAAGAAGTAATATGATATTGTTTCAAATATTGGCTCCTTGAGGCCGAATATCACATTCGAACAGCTGCTATCTGACAACAACTATTATAGGAAGCATCTAAGAGTCTATCACAGACAAGGAGGAAGAAGAAGATTTGTCTACTTGAGATATCCCTTCTTGCAATTCACCTTGGAGACCTGGGAGTACCAAAGATTGACGTCTCTTTTTCAAGGTGTTTAATTGAAAAAGTACCAATTTTCTCCAAGTCAAGCATCAATATTATGATGAAAAATATGGTGCATGCACTTGGACCTATTAATATTAAGCCTATTCAGAGAAAGATCAAACTGGATGACTCGACAAGGAGGAAGCCTATAGGCGAGCTAAAAGAAGTCACGGTGTATATCCAAGATATACCGTTTATGATGAATTTTACTGTAATCTGACCAATCGGAATGAGCAACTACTCCGTCCTTATCGAAAGACCCTAGTTATATCAAGCAAATGCCATTCATTGGAAGAAAAAGGAGTTGTGATTTCAAACTGGAGAACATGATGAACAAGGAAAGCTGCACGAGGATGTTATCACATGGAAACGTGAGCTATATGAAGGAGAACCTACTCAATCAGATACAAGCTTTACATCCGAACAATCATCTTACACACTTCATATATTTTTGGAAGCAGAAGACATTGAATCAAATTACCTGGATTGTTACGAGATTGAAGAGATGGAAGTATCTGAAAATGTAGATAAAGCACAGCCTTCACAACGAGAAATACAAAGATATTCTTCCATTAATATGTGATTAATCCAAATGACACTCTTTCTATTGAGGTCATACTTGACAAATCCTTGTTAATTTCCAAAATTTTATCTGACAAGGAGAAACAACAATATACGGACCTGCTCATCGAATATCATGATGTTTTTGCCTGGACTATGGAAGATTTAAAAGACATTAACAAGAAATTTTGTCAACACCAAATTGACTTGAAAGAAGGAGCAGTACCAATACATCAACACCAATATAGGCCCAATCCTAAGTACACATTGCTGGTGAAAGACGAACTTGACAAATACTTGAAGTCAGGAATTATTTATCCAGTACCCAATTGTGGTTGTTCCAAAGAAAAAGACCGGGAAGATTTGGGTTTGCCAAGACTATCAGAAGCTTAATGCTGCTACTCATAAAAATCATCATCCTTTACATTTTATTGATATGATTCTTGATCAAGTTGCCGAAAATGAAAGATACAGCTTCCTTGATGGATTCTTTGGCTATAACCAGGTATCTATCCGAGAGGAGGACCAATGTGATTGGGGTACTTACACCTATCAGATGATGTTGTTTGGACTATGTAATGCACCAGCCACATTCCAGAGAATGATGACTGTCATTTTTCAAGAATATCTACGCGTATTCCTAGAAATCTTTATGGATGACTTCTGTGTTTATCGTTCAGAAGCCACTCATCTTTCGAAGTTGCGGAAGACATTGCAGAGATGCAAAGAGACCTCACTATGTTTTCATCCAAAGAAGTGTTATTTTGACATGCCTATTATGTAGGGCTAAGCATCTCAGAAAAGAACTATTTGGTAGTGGAACGTGAAGGACTTGGAATAAGTTTTTCAGTAAAGAAGTTTTGACATTATTTGTTGCGATATTTCTTTATCTTCCATGTCAACCATTATGCACTAAAACATCTAGTAAATAAACCATATCTTTCAGGCCGAATAGCTAGATGGGTGTTCTTGTTGCAGGAATTTGATTATCAAGTGGAGGTACACCAAGGAAAGTACCACACTAATGTAGACTATTTGTCTCGCTTAAATACATGATCTGTTATTGAGAATTTATTATGTTATTATCTGTTGAAGATTCATTATATCCGGACATAATAGAGTACCTTTAAAATCAAAATTATCCTCTTCTTTTTTATCTTGAACAAAAGACGATCTTCCAACACAAGGTTGCACCGTATACAATAAGGAATAATGTACTTTATAAAATGGGACCTGATGAAGAGCTTCATAGATGTCTTGAATTGATTGATATTCCGAAGGTTATTCAAGCCATGCATTCAGAAGATGCAGGTGGACACTTTGTAGTAGTGAATACTGTAAAGAAGGTCTTAAATGCTAAGTACTAGTGGCCAACGATGTACAAAGATGTTGCAGCATTTGTAAAAACCTGTGATTCTTGTCAACGAGTTGGGAAACCAACTCCTTCAATGTATTGGCCACTTATGCCAATACTCCCACTTGCACCATCTAAATGAGGCATTGGCTTCGTTGGACCGATTAAGCATGTCACTCTATACTAAAAGAAGTTATATTCTTGTAGCAACTAACTATGTGACTAAGATGGTCGAAGCGGAAGCAACGAAGAGGAATGTTGCAAAAACTATTGTAGAGTTCTCTTTCAGAACATTATAGCCCGTTACGGTTGTTCTTTAAGTGACAGAGGTACACATTTTTTAAATGATACGATACGCTTGCTTACTAAGCACTTTATGATTAAACACCGAAAAATAACTTCGTACAACTCGAAGGCTAATGGTTTGACTGAGCGAGTCAATGGCATTTTGTGTAAGATCCTAAATGAGATCACCATAGTGCACACATCTGATTGGGATTAGAAATTACCATATGTCCTATGGGCATATAGAAATGCCGAAAAAGCGACCACAAAACAAACTCTGTTTTTATCTAGTCTCTAGCAACCGCCACAAAAGTCTGCTATGGCAAAGGTCTCAAGGATCGATCCACCAAAGACACCTATGAATAAGAAGAATAAGTTGAAAAAATGCTACAACCAGGTGATCCGATGGAGTGATCTACCCAAGGAGGCTATAGCTACAGTGGATATTAATATTCGCAACCACGAGGCGAATGTCACGCTAGTTCCGATGAAAGACAACAAGGACAAATCCACCAAAATGACAAAAAAGAGCAAAAAGAAGGTGTTGGATTCCTTAAAGTCAATCAAGATGGACTCAGATACAGCGTCATCCTCTACTCAGATGACAGAGAACCAAAAGATGACCAGTTGACCAAGATCAATATATTATACCTTGGATGACGTGGTAGTTATGATGTCGCAAGCCCAGCGAGAACCTGATCAAAATCAAACACCAGCGGAACAAGTCTTCGAGGGACCTGTGCAAACACAGCTGATGAACCTTGCCGAGCCAGGTGAAGAAGAAAAGATAGTGCATGTGGGAGGGCAGTTAACGCCCACACAGTTCAAGAGACTACAATCATTGTTGGTGGAGTATAAAGACTGTATTGCCTGGAATTATAGTGATCTGAAGGGCATTCCACCAACAATAGTCCAACACACCATACTCTTGGTGGATGGAGTAGTCCCCAAGGTGAGTCGTTACTACCGCTGCAACCCAAACTATACGGAGCTGATCAAACAGGAGTTGCAGAAGTTGCTAGATGCAGATTTCATTAATGAAATTGAGCACACGGAATGGGTATCGCGGATAGTTATAGTACCCAAGAAGAATGGAAAATGCGATTCTCTGTAAATCTGAAGGCGGTAAATGCAGTTACCAAAAAGGATCATTTTTCTTTACCATTTACGGAAAGTGTCCTTGACAGAGTAGCTGGCGCCGAAGCCTACAGTTTTTTAGACGGCTTCAACGGTTACAACTAGGTGAAGATAGCACCCCAAGACCAACATAAGACAGCATTTGCCACAAAATGAGGAACCCATGCCTATAAGGTGATGTCATTCGGACTTTGCAATGCCCCAAGCACTTTCCAACGTGTCATGCAGGTGGCATTCAAAGAGTATTTGCAAAAGAATTTTGAAAATTTTCATAGACGACCTATGTGTGCATGGACCAGACTCAAAACACTTATCCAATTTGGAGAAGGTGCTACAAAAATGCCGCAATTTTCAAATCTCCTTGAATCCAAAAAAATGTCAATTTTGGGTTACACATGGCTTGATTCTCGGCCATATAGTATCTAGACAAGGGATCGCCACAGACCTATCAAAGATCAAGATCATTGTTAATCTACCACCACCGGGGACGATCCGTGAAGTCTACATCTTCATGGGTCATGCTAACTATTATAGGATCTTCATTCTGGATTTTGCGGAGTTAGCCCGACCAATTTACAAACTCACCACGGATCCACATTGGGACGAGAAATCCCTAAATGCTTTCCAAAAGCTTAAGGATGCATTGGTTTCAGCACCAATCTTGCGCTCACCCAATTGGTCCATTGAGTTTCATGTGCATACGGACACATCGAAGTATGCAGTTGGAGCAGTCTTAACCCAGCCAGGAGAACAGAAAAAGGACTTTCCAATCCGATTTGCAAGCCGATAGCTTAGTGATACAGAAATGAATTATTCAACCACAGAGCGGGAAGCACTGGCGATGATCTATGACGTTAAGAAATTTCGGCACTACCTGATGGCCACACATTTTGCTTTTTATACGGACCATCAACCTTTGCTCTATCTCATTAACAAAACTTGCAACACGAGGAGAATCACCAGATGCTTACTTTTGTTGTTGGAGTTTGATTTTCAGATAGTAGTCCGCAAGGGAAAACAACACTGCATGGTAGATCATGTGTCACGAATCAAGGGGAAGGAGGTTGCAATTAAACACGATGATGAGCTGGCCAATGCTGCCTTATTTTACGTGGACACGGTTGAATATCTTATGCGGGGCCAACCAGACAAATCACTACCAAAGGCGGATCAGCGAAAATTGATCTTGAAAGCTAGACCTTATCAGTTGATTGTCGGCCAATTGTATCGAAGAGGCCCAGATGGGATTTTTTGATGATGTATTCTTCCTCATGAGACCACCCAAATCATCTCGCTTTCACATGAAGGCATGGGTGGAGGCCATTTTGCATCTGACATTACAGTTCGCAAGATCCTACAATCAGGATGTTGGTGGCCAACGATTCATAAGGATACAGAGGAATACCTGAGGAAGTGTGATGTGTGCCAAAGGGCAAGGAGACCAATGAGATTGAATTATGATCTACTACACCCGGTCTTAGCCCAAGCACCATTCGAAGAGTGGGGATTAAATTACATCGGTCCAATTCATCCTACAGCGAGGAGTACCAGGCTCAATACATAATCGTAGCCATGGACTATCTCACCAAGTGGGTCGAAGCCAAGGCAGTAAGAGTAGCTGATGCTAGGACAACTGCCAAGTTTCTTTATGAAAATATTATTGTGCGCTTTGAATGCCCGGTGGAGATAGACAGCGATCGCAGGAGTCATTTCATCAATGAGACCATTAAGGTCCTGTTAGAGGAATTCTTCGTGATCCATAGAACCAGTATGTCTTATTATCCTCGCAGTAATGGACAAGTAGAATCATCCAATAAGATCTTGTGTAGTGTGTTCACGAAAATAATTGAAGCTAGCAGATCAGATTGGGAACACAAGTTGCATGCTGCTCTGTGGGCATTCAGGACAGCATAAAGGGAAGCACTAATCAAACACATTTCCAATTGGTGTACGGTCAGGATGTTGTAATGCCAATAGAGTTTTTAGTCCCTTGATTAAGGATTGCCACAACCTAACGCCTTAATGAATCCAAATCTCTACAACTACTTCACGAAGGTGCGAGAGCTTCAATCCAAAGCGTCCCAATGGCTGGCTCTCCTCCAAGCGCAACTACAAATTTATGAAGTAGAGAATACGTGCCTGGGGGCGGAAGTGAAAGCCTTACAAAGTGAAAAACTCGCCTGGCTAGCTGACCCTGCACCAGACTCAAGGCCGCTCTCTCAGGCAGAGATGAATCTTTTTAGGCGTCAGGTGCAGGTATATAGCCAAATATTGAACAACTACCAAGCAGAGTTTGACAAGTATAGGGCAAGTGCAAGTCACGAGCTCGCCCAGGCCAAACAAGCCCTCAAGGCTTGCCAGCAGTTTATGGAGAAGAAGACCCAACCCACCCCAGTGGTAATTCCACCGCCACCAATTTTTTATGCTGCACAAGCCAGCACGAGCCAAGACCAAGGCCAGCAAGCAACAGGGGGGTTAAGTCAAGATCAGGGGTCCATAGGCCAAGACCAGGGACCAACTGATACAGATACTGACATGCAAGACCAAGGCCAAGATGCAAGTCAGAGCCAAGGCCAAGAGGAAGGACATGCCTCGTCATCAAGAGGCTCACGCACCATATCTGCGAGCCAGGCCTTTTGAAGACCAAAGTCCATGGAGGAGAAACTAAACGAATTTCTAGCAAAGTATCCCCACGAGTCATCAAGAGGCAGCTTGCAGATATCATTTTTTGCACAAACAATAAAAGACAATGACTTGCAAGCACTGCCCACCCTCAACTACAACCAAAGTGGCGTCAGCATCTGTTTGAAAGAGACCCTACCGCCATTAGGGCCTATGTGACAAGTCCGCAACAACTATGGGTGAACGCACACTTCTTGCCATGCACACGACGATCCAAATGGGCGGAATGCGGCAACCCTCTAGATAAGATCACCATTCAAAATTTCAATTGGCCAAAAATCCATTCAGAGCATGGTTGGAATACGTATGTAGACGCCCGAAGGGCTCTCATCATATTTGCCAATAAATATTTCAACTGCCCTAATCCAATAGTCCGTGCGGTAGCCACTTACGTCCGAGACTTAGAGCATTTAATGGGGATTGAAACTAAATGGGACAATTTTCTCCCCCCCATATTCTTTGATCCTAATAAGGCGCTAGCTTTCGACAAAGTCGAAGATCAGTTGCCAGTCGCTCGTGTCTATTACCGAGCTGCCTTCCTTAGCGATCCCTGGACGCGCAAATTCCAAGCGTGGGTTGACCAAGACTGGCTGACAGGACTCCACAAGTCCCTTCACACGCCCAAGGACTTGAAGAAGCTAGACCGCATTAATTTCATGGAAGACATCATGGGCTACTTGATCAACCAAAGGCGGGCCAAGGGACCGGCAGAGTGCCGAGGGACCGGCACTACTGCAGGCCATGGGTCCTATTGGGGATATTCCCGACAAAGTGTAAATAAATAAAATCGTCCAATAAAATGGGTTGCGAGGGCATGGCATCCTGTGCATATAAGCCCATGGCCCAATGAGCACGCAAGCTAAGGCTTGGGAACTCATGACTCCCATCGCCTTTAGCAGTCCGAATTTGATGATATCCAGACCGGAGATCTATTCAGCTAAAATACTTGGCATGTTTGAGTTGGTCGAACAAGTCATCAATTCTGGGCATGGGGTACTTGTTCTTAATAATACTCATGAGGTAGTCCACACACATTTGAAAAGTCTTGTCCACCTTCTACACGAATAAAACTGGATCTCCAAAAGGTGAACCGCTAGGTCTAATAAATCCTTTGTCTATCAATTCACCAAGTTGTCATTTCAGTTCCACCAACTCTTCTTGTGACATCCTATAAGGTGCTCGTGAAATCGGTTCTATTCGTTGTGCTCAGATAGAATTTGATTCTGACTGGCTGCTACTACTACTAGATTAGATCTATAATCTTCTAGAATGTAGGTAGACACTACTAACCTACGTTTTGATTTATTTCAGCATTCAACAAGAATAATCTAGTGTGCAGAATAAGAATAAATAGTTAAATACATATAGACAACGATTAGACATAAAAACATTCAAGATCATTCAAGATAAAAACAATATATGCATTACAACTACTGTATTATCAATGATCTTTTTTCTTGAGCATTGTGTGACAAACCCGCGCAGCGCGTCGGCGCAAGAATTACTATGTCTCTCGCGAATTATATCAGACAATCTCGCTTACTAGTGGACTCTACCGATTCTCTCGTGTTCATCCTATTTATATATGAATTGAAATGGTTTAGTCTAATCATCTATTACAAGAACAGTTGATTAAGCACGCTCTAACAGCACTCAATTTGTCATCGGCATTGTCCATGGAGGTGGTACTCCTCCTGGTACTTTGCTTGATCTCCTTTTTACTTGGAATGTGAAGATCCATCATTTTTTGATCTTTGGGTGTTTCGAGATTCGTGGCTTCGTGTCTTCCTTCGACCTTCAGCTTCCCCTTTGAGTTTCTTTGGTCTTCGAACTTTGGGTCTTCACCTTCGAGTCTTCATTCGTTTGACCTTCGTGTCTTCGGGTCTTGGCCTTTGTTGAAATCGTTATGTAGGCAGTTATTGTCTGGGGCAGTTTCTGCCTGTGGGCAGTTCCTTTGTAATTCTATAGATACGAACTCGAAAGCTATCAAAACTTTGTGGCTAAAAACATTAAGTTTCCTCAACTCCCTCTCAAAGTGTGGTAGCTTTATGATTCCCAGACTTATCCTCTATCTTTTGAACATCCCCTTGTCTAAGGGCTTGGTAAAGATGTCAGCTATCATCTGCTTCATTCCAATGAAGGTGTTTTTCAATTCGTTCCTCTTGACTAGGTCCCTTATCAAATGATATTTGATTGCAATGTGTTTCGTCTTTGAATGAAACACGAGATCCTTCATCAAGTGTATCGCAGAAGTATTGTCCATTTGCAGAATTAGAGGCTCATTGGTGGTTTCACCTAGTCCGTCAAGGAACTGTCTAAGCCATGTGATCTCGTTGGCCATCTTGGCGGCTACGACATATTCTGCTTCACAGGATGACTAAGTGGTGATGGTCTGCTTCTTGCTGACCTAGAGAATGGCTTCCTTTGCTGCGATGGTGCACCTTCCTGAGACGCTTTTATAGTCATTCTTGAGTGATGCCCAACTTGCATCGTTGTAGAAGTGCAATTGGAATCTAGCATCACAAGAGTAACACAGTTCGAAATCCTTCGTTTTCTGAAGGTACTCTAGGATTCGCTTTGCAATCTCCCAGTGTATAGGACCTGGGTTCACATTGAATTAGCTCATCCTAAACATGGCATAAGCAATGTCAGGGCACGTGCTATCCAAAGATATTTGGATAAATTGGCATCCAGAAACACAATGGTGAAACGATTTGGTCAAGGTCTATGATTATAAAGGTTACTTTATCTTTCATGCTCTTAGGATACCAGTAAGCAATCAAATCAGACAACAACTAGCAAATAGATTCATCAAATAGAATCAGATTAGCTAATGATTCCTCTTAATTGAACACAAAGAATTAGTTCTTATCATAGGAAGCAAACAGAACACAACATCAGTCAAGTTCATTATCTGAACACATAGTTCATTCAGAATTGAAAGAAATTTGGTTATGGTTATGCTTAACAGCTTCGGTTAATTCCCTGCACACATTAGTTAGAATTGTTGCTCTTTGGTGATGCCTGAAAATCCAAGTTAGAGTGATTGAAATTTAGTTAGAAATAAAAAGTATGTGTGACACAGACAGACAAGTATCACAGACAGTTACAGATCATTCAGAGTGTATTGGCTCAATTGATAAGAAGTAATGTTGTAAGAGATGGCAGAGGGAAAGAATGCTCAAGCTTATAGAAACTGGCTCTCTTCTCTCTATTGATACTCAAATTTATGCATGTGTACAATGGCACAAAGTAGCGACCTTATAGGAACGATCGCTGGCCTAAATGACGTTTACCAACCGTTAAAATGTTGGTTGAGATCCGCTAATGTTCTCTATAGAACGTCGCACAAAATGTCACGAGTTCTAGATTAAGTAAATTTACAAGATGCAAATAGGCCTTTACATGAATTTAGGCACTATAGCACATTTAAATGTATAAAAATTGAAAAAAATTTCAATACAATAATTTTGGATAATGTGAGATCATGAGGCTCCACATATTCCCTTCCTCAACTGTGCAGCGGCTTACAAAAAAATTTCTCATATTCTCCTTTATCGCTTCCTGCTGGCTAGCTTTCCATGGAAAATGGCTTTTGCTCGGGCCTTTTTTTCTTCATTAACTTGTTTGAGAGTCATCCCTTTTGTAGCAAGAAAATAGTTATTCTTCTGATTGTAATCTTCTTGGAAAGATGGATTCGAATAACCTCCCATTCCACGATTGCCCAATGGTGCAAGGGGGTTGTTGATCAATTTATTATCTAGAAGATGAGTGTACCAACTATCCTCAGACAATATTTCAGACATCTCAGCAGAAGAGACAGTTAGTGAGAGGGTTGCATATGTATATATCCTGAAAATTTCTCTTTAATGTATAATTGTTGAATGGATAGAAGTGCATAGGAAATGAGAGAACCAATATTTACATAATTGTAAGTATGGTCTGGTTATTGGATTAGTGGAGCGAAGTATATTGTTTGCTTTAACTTCCTCCAAATAACGAGAATAGTTAGCTTGCCAATCCGCGTAGATTTCCCACATATCAGGGAATAATATTCGATTGGAGAATCTAGGAGGGATTGGATTAGGGCTAAGAAGTCCCCTCTAGTGTAATTTTTCTTTGCGGTGGCCTGATTGCAAGTGGTAGTGCTACAGGTTGTGGCACAGCTGGTACAGTTTCGGCTACGGCTAGCTTTGTCTCCTCAGCTTCGGTCTAAACATATTGATCTTTCAGCAGCTGCTGAAGATTTGATCTGTCTGGATGGCTTTTTTTGCTGCAGATGCAACTGGCACATCAGTTTGAATTGCCTAATCTTTCTGCTAGACTGAGTCTTTGTCAGAAACCTGAATTTGGCTTGAATTGAATTTTACCTCTTCCAGTTCTTTCTTCAATTTTTTGTAAGCAGCCATTTGTGGTTGGAGGTACTGTAGCTAGAAGGTTTGGATAATTCTTTCTTGAATACCTTTCCATGCTACGATACACAGGCTCCGAGTATTACTTCAACACTTATTTTCTATAAAACTGCCTCCTCAGCCTATCTTTCATAAATTTTATTACCTTCACTTAACATGTCTACAGAACTCTACAATCGAGAAACAAAAACCTGCAACTATTTCTAACTTGCTTCGGCACTCTCCTTATCTGCAATTACTTTGTTGAGTTTGTCGATCAGGTCCATGATTTTCTTCCTGTAGGGAAGCTTACAAGGTCTGGATCTGCTACTTGAGTAATGCATTTTCGTTTTCAAAATTGTTGGATTGTTTCTACATTACCTCAATGCTTCCAGGGTAGCGTTGAACTTGCCTTAGGCTTCTTCTAGGAATGTATTCTTCTCTGATAGCTCCACTTGAGCTGTTTCAAGTTCTTCGCTTTTGTGCATCAGCTCAGCCTTAGTCACCACCAGCTCTCAATCTCTCTAAATCAAGTTTGCTTGTATAGGATCATACTTACTTTCGAGCTTCCTTGAGACCTTTTCCAGACTGACAAAGTGTTGAATGGCTGCCTGGGTTTCTGACAGCAACGTACCAAAGGTCTTCAAATATAATTCCTCAAAATGTATGAGCGAAAAATGTGTGAGCAAAAAAATGTATGAGCAAAAAATGCGAAGATTCATTGTGTCACACTTTTTGCTTTCCAAAATGGTAAATTGAGCAACATAACAAATCTCAAAATAGTATCGTATTTTTTGTTTTGGATATAATCTTTACTAAATCAATTTGAAATCCTCTCCTATATCTAATCTAGGCCAATGCAAAATTCTAGTTGAATACAAATAGAACCTTTACTAAATCAACTTGCATGCAATACAACTCTCCTATATTTGATCCTTATGAATTTTCCTTAAGTGCTTTTTATATATGTTCGATGGCCTATTTATAGTGTCAGAGTGTCATGGCCCAAATGGAGATATTTGGTCCATTAGGGGGTGCCTTGGACGTAGGGACCAGGCCTAATCTGGATAGTGGTCGAGTAGGACCACATGGTCACACCTGCATGTTGTATTAGCATGTGTGTTGCATCCTAGTATGGGATAGGATGCACATGCATTGTGCTTTTGCATGTGTCTTGGCTATTATGGTTAGGGATACCTACATATGTGTGAGAGTTTGGCATGGGCTTATAGTATGCTTACATGTGGATTCAGTGCATGGGCAGACGGGGTGGATTCTACACTCTATATATACCCTCACCCGTGTCCATGAGGATCATTGAGAGTCTACATCCATTATGTTGTCTTCCAAGTAGGTGTTCTATTTTTTTTGGGTGAATTGATTTAGAATGATTTTGTGATTATTAGTTTGATTCTGGATTTTCCGGTTTTGGCATGAGGTGGTGAATTCTCTGGTTATTCTTATTGCTGGATTTATGGTTATGGAATGGAATTGATGGTTGGATGAGGTTTTGGAATCCTCTTTCTATGAAGGTTGGATTGAACCTAACTGTAAATCAATGATTGAAGCTGACTACAAATCAATGATCTGAGTATGGATGGGTTGCCTTGAAACTATGTCTTTGAAGCAACCTGAAAATTGAGCAATAAGAGTGAATGGAGACCTGCATGCCATTTCTTTTCCATGCATGCTGATTTAGCATGGTCTTGTCTTTATTAGTTGTTGTAATAATGAAATTTTTGTGTAAAGCAAGGAAAGTAGATGCTATAAACAGAGATTGAGACTAGGAAAAATTCAAGTGCTTGGCTATAAAATTGATGTAAAAGGCTGTCATCAGCATTCAAAGTTGTTGGAAGGCTTTGGAAAATGTTTTTGGGTTGTGATAAAGCTATGAAAGCGTGATGTCTCTATTACTAAACATGTAGGAAACAAAAAGGCTTGCATGATAGCTTGTCAAGAAAATTGCTCAAATACCCTTGAAAACCCTATAGGATCCCTACATGTAATTCTTGAATGAGGGCATTGATGGCTGTAGCCGCAGGCTGACGCGCTCCATGGGTGCCCTATCTCTATCCTACCATAGCACCAGCTCGTGGGGTAGCTCTCTCTCTCTCTCTCTCACTATTGTACTCTCTCTCTCTCTCTCTCTCTCTCTCTCTCTCTCTCTCTCTCTCTCTCTCTCTCTCTCTCTCTCTCTCTCTCTCTCTCTCTCTCTCTCTCCTCCCTCCCTCCTCCTCCCTCCCTCCTCTCCTCCCTCTCTCTCTCTCTCTCTCTCTCTCTCTCTCTCTCTCTCTCTCTCTCTCTCTCTCTCTCAATTGGGTAATAGTTGACTGGTTAACCAAATTGGCTACGTTTACTCCGGTAAAGACTACAGACGTAAAAGTATATGAGTTAGCTCAAGTCTTTGTTGAACGTTTTATAAGGTGATATGGTCTGCCATTCAATATCGTTAGCGATCGGGATCTGAAGTTTATGGGTCAAATTTGAACAACAATGTCTAAAAAGCTTCAGACTTCTCTGAGCATGGGCTCACCTGATCATCCAGAATTTGATTGTCAGACAAAGAGGACTAATCAGACCATGGAACAAATGCTTCATGCATATGTTTCGCTTAGGCAATCCATTGGGAAAGGTATCTTCCATTGATTGAGTTTGCTTATTATAGTAGTAAGCATTCAGCTACTAGATTTAGCTCATTTATGTTTATGTATGGTTCTCAACCTAGATCTTCGATAATGGTGGAGTCGATTAAAGTACAAAAGTAGTAAATTTCTTGCAAGAAATTGCTACAGTTAGCATGTGAAAATGTTTTGAGTGCCCAGGATCGGGTGAAACATTTTGCTAATTTGAGAAGATCGCCTCGGGAGTTTCAAGTTGGAGATTGAGTATATCTTAGAATTCTGAAGGATTCTAAGATAATGCATACTTGGAAGCATTACAAACTGTTTGCTCATTACAGTGGACCATATATATAAAATCTTGAAAAAGATTTGATCTTTAGCTTACCAATTAGACTTACCAGAGGGAATCACGGCTCATCCTGTGTTCCATGTAACTCGTCTGAAGATGAGTTTACATAAGGAGGATCACCTAGGTTCTGGTAAAAGTCTAGACTCATTTGAAGACTTGTTTGAAAGGATTCCTTTGGAACTTGAAAAGATTCTTGATACCAAAACCAGATGTAATCAAGAGGTTATCAAGCATCTGGTTTGTTGGAAAGGCTATTCTGATTATGAGGATTCATGGGAACTAGAAGGTAATCTAAAGAGGAGTTTCTCTGACTTTAAGTTTTGAAGACATAACTGAAATAAGGAGAGTGTGAAAAAAAATGGATCTTGAATGGATCCAAACTCCCAAAATACTTGGCTAAGATATTTGCACAACAAGCTACAAAAGCTAGAAATGGCAAAGCATCCTAATGCTACCTTTGATACACATGAACTTGACAAAGCATTCAAAGAGACAAAAGAAGCTAATAAAAGGTACTGATGGCAGCCAAAAACAATAGCATACCAGCCTACAACAGCAGCCTACCACTTTTGGAAACCTCTTAAGATCATACACAAAAGCTTGAAGACAATACACAAAGCAATGCTCTCAATGGAGGAAGAAACTGTGACAATGATCTATTGATCTCTCTCAACAATACAATAAGTTTTTCCAACCTATTCTCCACGAATTTCAGCCTAATATAGGTGAGAGAGATGACTCTCTCTCCTCTCTCTAGAACTTAGGACCCAATTTTAGGGCCCAGTAGCCTAAAATAGCCAATTTTGGCCTATATGTCCAAATAACATGATTTTGGTGTCATTTCGAAGGTCCTGAAGTTTGAGACTTCTTTGATATGAAATATATACTAAAATAAGAGTATATAGGACTCTTTCACACGTGTGAAAGGTTAAATCCAAAACTATGTACAAAAATTGCCAATTTAGGTCTCAAACTAGCTAGGAAATGTTGACAGTTTTCACACTCCCTCTTCAACTTAACTTGCTAGTTTTACAACACTACTTTGCTCCAACCTAAGAATGATCTCCATCATGATAATAGATCTCCTCTCAAGTTTTCTAATATGTACAATATGAAGTATAACATAATTGATATAGATAATAGTGTCCATATAGGATGCTTCACTATTTCTTACATCAATTTTACATAGAATGGTGAACAAGATACATGTAAAAGAACATACAATCATAATGAAAGGATTCCTCCATGTATCCACCTTTGAATTCTCTGTAAAACAGCAGTAAACATGTTGTAAGTGAAAGTAACCAACAAGTGTTTGCATGTCTCCTCCACATTCCACTATGCCCATATTGAATGCACCATGTATCTCCATGAATGAACCTCTATCACCACCTTGCCTTTGTAGATCTCCAATCCATGAAAGCCCTTGAGTGAATGAATGCCAAAATGATGTGTTTTTTGCTCCATTTTTATGAGCAAAACCTGAACTTGAAATACTTGAAGTATCTCCACAAGATTTGCATAGAACCCTTGATCCTACATTGTCAACAATTTGCCAATTTGCCAACACTAGGATGCTAGATCTTGAACTTTGCTCAAAAGTAAACATATTGACCACTTCAATATCTTTCAAGATTTGAATGAATTCATGTACTTGATCATAAAAACCAGCAATGATAACTATTTCATCTCCAAGATCCAAAGGATGCAAAACTATGAAACTAGTTTCATTGAATTTTGACAATTCCAACACATTGACATGACAATGTTCATACATGAGATTAAACAAGTAAGGTAGAGTAAAAGGACACTTCCTTGCTGCTCCAAGAACCTTAGTTTAACCTTCAAGAACTTGTAAAATTAGATCCAAAATGCATTGCCCATTTGGTTCCCCTTTGATGCTTTTGACTAGCTTCCAATTGCTACTTGCCACTTGGTGTTGATGAAGCAATTCAAGATCAACATCTTGATCTTCCAATAAAACATCAAGGACTTTGCATTTATAGACATCTTCAGATCTGAACCTCTGAAGATACTTCCTCTCAAACACATGATTAACATCCCACAAGATCTCATCATTGCTTGATCTCAATCTTTCACTATAGTTAGTGAAAACAATGTCACCATCATAAACCAAAAGATAGATTTCTACAATTCTATCCAACATGAAGTAGAGTAGATGAAGTTGAGTATCAAACCTAATCAAACCAGCCCATTTGAGTTCAAACCAAACCTGAATGAGCTCACCAATGAGATCTTCCTTGCCTTGAAGAAATTGCCACTTGAATTGCTCCATGTAGTCTTCTTCATCCAACCTTTTGCCATCTTGATCATGCATGAACACTCCACCACAATCATAGCATCCTTTGAGTTGATGAATAGATGTAAGATCCATGCCTTGGATCTTCCCAAGAGTCACTCTTCCTTTGCCCTTTCCTTCACAAGACTCCCACACCACAAAAGCTAGCAATCTCCCTCTTGATAGTTGCATCATAAGAAATGGAAGAATCTCGAACATTAGAAGCCATGAAAAAAATACATAATACCTTCAATATAAGAATGATTGAAGTACTTTTTTTGGTCAAACCTGGACTTCTAATCAATGCTATAGGTAATGATAATGAACCCTCACTGTCATTCACAAAAGCATCATTCAAGGTACATCATTCACAAAAGCATCATTCAAGGTACATCCTACTTTGAACACTTTCCATTCATCTCTCCCTTTTGACTTGAGATATTCCTCACCAAGTCTCATGATAGAACCTTTTGATCTACTTTCTTTATGAATACATGTGACACCACTTGTTGCACAAATGACTTTCTTGGACTCACCACATAAAGATGGAAAAGAACCTTTTTCTTCAAACAAGCTCAAAGCACCATCTTTTTCCAAATGAGTAAATAAGTCATTAGCAACAACCATTTCCAAAGAAGAGTTTTCATCACCTCCATTGGAACAACAGCCTACCACTTTTGGATAGCACCTAAGGTCATACACAAGAGCTTGAAGACAATACACAAAGCAATGCAAACTGGGACAATGATCTATTGATCTCTCTCAACAATACAATAAGTTTCTCCAACCTGTTCTCCATGAATTTCAGCCTAATATAGGTGAGATAGATGACTCTCTCTCCTCTCTCTAGAACTTAGGACCCAATTTTAGGGCACCAGTAGTCTAAAATAGCCAATTTTGGCCTATATGTTCAAATAACATGATTTTGGTGTCATTTCAAAAGTCTTGAAGTTTGAGACTTCCTCAATATAAAATATATAGTAAAATAAAAGTATCTAGGCCTCTTTTACACATGTGAAAGGTTAGATCCAAAACTATGTATAAATATTTCTAATTTAGGCCTCAAACTAGCTAGGAAATGTTGACAATTTTCACAGGGAGTATGTCATGGCCCTAATGGGGGTTTGGTCCATTAGGAGGTGCCTTGAACTTAGGGACTGGGCCTAATCTGGATAGTAGTCGGTGTGAAAAATGCAAAAATAAGCTTGGTAGAGGCCAAAAATCTTGTATATAGGATAAACACACATGTGTGGAGCCTGTTCCCACGTGTGAAATTAGTGTACTTGTCATGTACTATAATCATATATGTTGTACATATGATTTAATTCAAGTTCTAGTGGCTAAAATGGCCAAAAACTAGTTTTCTAGATATATGACACATGGCATCAATCTATTGATTGCATGAGCCAAATACTTTTGATAGGTGTCATATCCCATGTGTAGAGGACAGCTCACACATGTGGAAAAAGTTGACGTAGGTGAGTTGTTGCTTCTAGAAGATTTCTATGAAGATCTCCATATTGTAGGAAATTGGACCAAAAATGCCCAACATAGAAAGTTTGATCCAAGTGTCAAAATTGCATGATGATGACAAGGCATCCTCACACGTGTGAGATTTGATGCATGATCAGTACCTCGAGCTCCAAGAAGTGGCCACAATCAATATGAAACATCAATCTTGGTTTTGGAAGCAATTTTGTGTAATTATCTCTATTTGTCTACATTTGTTTTGATTGTTTTGAGGTTCTATCATAGTGTACTTTATTTTTAGGTTGGAGTCCGTACTCTGATAGGGTTTCACACGTGTGAAACCAGCAAGTACATTTACCTTCATTAAATGATTGTTCTTGTTAATATTTTATGTCTAGAATTGATCTAGATTGATCTTAATCTTTTGTAGATTGATAGATCAAGTAAATCTAATATCCAATCCCTCTTGAGGATAAGATTAGGATCCACTCTTGGTCCATTTTGTACTTTCCCCACATGGTATCAGAGCCAAGTACAAGAGGTTTTATTGAAATTGATAGGGTTGATCCAAATGAAAGCCAAAATTAGCAAGTTTTAGGAAACTAGTCAAATTTTGGGTAGCGAGTTGGATTTGATAGATATCCTCAAAATTTTTGGACCAGAACTTGTGGTGGGCTATAGGAACCCTTTTCACACATCTGAGGCTGTACAGCTCCGGTTTTGGCTGAGAAATTTCAAAAATTTGTACAATTTGAATCACACACCCAATTTGAGTGATTTTTAGTGCAATATCAAGCATTCTCTATAGAGAATCTAATTCCTTGATTAGTTCTTGGATTAGATCAGACAAAAAATAAAATTTGAAGCTTGAATTAGGTGCATTAATTTATCTACTCTGATTTTTTGAGTGTATATTGAAGTTGAAGAGAGATATTGCTAAAAATCATAGATTAAGGAGTGACTTTGCAAGTTTGAGACTAGAATCTAAATTTCCATCATTCTAGATTGGTTCATGAGTGATAGGATTGTGTCTATAAGCTTTCTAATTGCTAGAAGACTTTAGGTTCAGATCTTTTAGAGAAACCATAAGAGTTTCTAGTGCTTTTTCACATTCAAAAAATGGCATCAATGGGTGGTTTTTTGCTTGAAGCTAGTGAAAGGCTTACATCCACTAATTATGCTACTTGGATAGTTCGAATGGAGTCTTTACTTGTACTTCATGATCTTTATGGCATAGTACTTGAGGTCGAAGTAGAACCTCAAGGAGGAGTTGAATTGGCAAAGTACAAAAAGAGATGTAGAGTCGCATTACATTGCATAAAGATGAATGTAAGTAATGAACTTTTGAAGGAAATCTCATCTTGTACCACATCCAAAGAGGCATGGGATTCATTAAAAGCAATTTATGGATCCAAGAATACTTCAAGGATACTCATGCTTAGGAATCAAATCCTTCAAAGCATGAAAGGAAGTAGTGAAAGTGCCCAAAATTATGTCTTTAGGATCAAATCTTTGAATAAGGAGTTGTCTTCTATAGATGATAAAATCAAAGATGATGAATTAGTTCAAATCATTTTGAATGGATTAGGAGATGATTATTCCAATCTTGTTCAAACTTTTGCTATTCAAGATTCACTTCCTAGTATTGAAAAACCTCAAAGTGTGCTTGTAAGTGAGGAGAGAAGAATGCTTCATATCAAAAGTAGGATGAGTTCCTTATCTTTGAATGATGGTGATGAAAAAGCTAACTTTCCTTGAAAGGCAAGAAGAAGAAGTGTCCATCCAAGAATAATCAAGACATGGATATGGAGAGCAAAGATGGAGCATCAAGTTCCAAAGGCAAGAGCAAGAAGGACAAGAAGAAGCTAAAGTGTTTCTTTTGTGAAAAAAAGGGACATTTTGCATCCGAGTGCTACAAGAAGAAGAATGCCCAAGAGAAGGACGATCGTTGTGCTTGAGGAGGAGGAGGAAGAAGGAAATCTATTTTTGATGGTATCCTCACCACAAACATCTAATTAAGACACTTGGTGGATTGATAGTGGGGCAAGCTCTCACATGACTCACCAAAAAGACTACTTTTCTAATCTACTTTCTTACAATAGTTCTAAGAGATTTATCTTCACTGCAAGTGATCAAGAATGTGAGATTGTAGGTGTTGGATCCATTCCTTTATGTCTAGGATCATCTAAAAAAGTAGATCTAGACAATGTTCTTTATGTACCTTCAGTTACAAAGAACTTGTTGAGTGTAGGACAACTTATGGATAGTGGATTCGATGTACATTATAATCATGGAGCATGTTCTATCTTGAAAGATGAAAAATGTATTACTAATGGTTTCAAGCAAGGGAGGTTATTCAAATTGGATGCTAATGTGATGGTTGGAAGTGTGAACATGGCAAGGGAGGAGCTCACTCAAGTGGAATTATGGCACAAAAGGCTAGGTCA
Source organism: Diphasiastrum complanatum (assembly GCA_029204225.1). Lineage (NCBI taxonomy): Eukaryota > Viridiplantae > Streptophyta > Lycopodiopsida > Lycopodiales > Lycopodiaceae > Diphasiastrum > Diphasiastrum complanatum. Next base: position 39,339,792 of record CM055107.1, on the reverse strand, counting down.
TCCTGTTTTAAGTAGAGATGTACTTTTTGATGAATCTCTCCAAGCCAATGGAAAGGTGACTTCCAACAACACTCAACTTGTCAAGGATCATGTTATGGCCGAGGAGGAGCTTCATGAAGATGAAGACCAAGTGGAACTTAGTCAAAGTCCAAGGGTGCCAAGAAGATCAACAAGGACAAGGATTGAGCCATCAAGACTCACTTATAGTGACAAAGGGGAGCAAAGGGAAGATTCTCAACTACTCAACTCTTATACTTTCTTGACTACTATGCTTGAAAAACCAACTAGTTTTGAGGATGCAAATAAGTCCCAATATTGGAGGAAAGCTATGCAAGTAGAGTTTGATGCATTAATGGAAAATCAAACTTGGAAGCTTGTTGATCTACCTTATGGAAAGAAGCCTCTTACTTGTAAATGGATATATAGATTGAAATATAATCAAGATGGTTCCATTCATAAGTATAAAGCTAGACTTGTAGCAAAAGGTTTTTTGCAAGTCAAAGGCATAGATTATGATGAAACCTTTGCACCTGTTGCAAAGCTTGTAACCATTAGATTAATAATATGTTTTGCAACTTCTTTCAAATGGGAGCTCTTTTAACTTGATGTGACAAATGCTTTCTCAAATGGATTCTTGGAAGAGGAAATCTACATGTGCCAACCCGAGGGCTTCATCAAAGATGGAGAAGAAGACAAGGAGTGTTTTTTGAAGAAGAGTCTTTATGGACTCAAGCAAGCACCAAGAGCATGGTACTCTAGGTTGCATTCCTATCTTATTTCCATTAGATTTGTTGTAAGTTCTTATGAACCATCATTGTACTACAAATGTAATGACGGAAAAATCATTATCTTAGTTCTATATGTTGATGACATTATACTCCCAGGAAATGATCTAGATGGCATCAAAGATGTAAAAGTTTCCTTGTCTAGTGAATTTAGGATGGTAGATCTAGGACTTCTTAAAGTTATACTTGGAATAGAAGTCACTAGAATTAATGATTTTACTTTCATATGTCAATCTAAGTATGCTAGATCAATCTTAGCAAAATTTGGCATGATTGATTGTAAAGGAGTTGAGACTCTGATGGAACTAAGTGTAAAAGTTTCTAAGGAACGTGATGAAGCATCCTTTGAGGACATAACTACCTATAGAATGCTTATTGGTTCCTTGATATAATTAACCATCACTAGACCAGATCTTAGTTTTGTGTTGGAAAATTGAGTCAATACATGCAAAGTCCATTGATATGTCATTGGAAAGGAGCAAAAAGGGTGTTAAGGTACATTTCGGTTACAAAAGACTTTGGCATAGTTTATGAAAGGACTAATATTTGTTTAAGAGCATATTCGGACTCAAGTTTTGCAGGTGACAAGATGGATAGAAGATCCATAAGTGCATTTGCTACATTCTTATGTGGAGGAGCTATATCTTGGCTTCGCAAAAAGCAGGATACCATCTCTCTTTCATCAACAGAATCCAAGTATGAAGAAATGACAACATCAACAAAGGAGGTTCTTTGGCTTAAAAGGCTTTTGGAGGAGCTACATGTGATCAAGGATGAAGACATTCCATGCATATATTGTGACAATCAAGCAGCTCAACAACTTGCAAACAATCCAGTCTTCCATGCTCGAACAAAGCACATTGAGATATCACATCATTTCGTGAGGGGGAAAGTGCAAGCGAAGGAGATCAAGCTTATTCATATTTTATCATCAGATTGCATTGCTAATATACTCACCAAGGCATTGCCTAAAAATCCATTTGTAAAATTAAGATTGGCTCTTGGAGTTATAAATAGATCTATGCTAGATTTACCTAGCTAAATTTTTGAGGAGTGTGAAAAATGCAAAAATAAGCTTGGTAGAGGCCAAAAACCTTGTATATAGGATAAACACACATGTGTGGAGCCTGTTCCCACGTGTGAAACTAGTTTACTTGTCATGTACCATAATCATATATGTTGTACATATGATTTAATTCAAGTTCTAGTGGCTAAAGTGGCCAAAAAACAGTTTTCTAGATATATGACACATGGCATCAATCTATTGATTGCATGAGCCAAATACTTTTGATAGGTGTCATATCCCATGTGTAGAGGATAGCTCACATGTGTGAAAAAAGCTGAAGTAGGTGAGTTGTTGCTTCTAGAAGATTTCTATGAAGATCTCCTTATAGTAGGAAATTGGACCAAAAATGCCCAACATAGAAAGTTTGATCCAAGGGTCAAAATTGCATGATGATGACAAGGCATCCTCACACGTGTGAGATCTGATGCATGATCAGTACCTCGAGCTCCAAGAAGTGGCCACAATTAATATAAAACATCAATCTTGGTTTTGGAAGCAATTTTGTGTAATTCTCTCTATTTGTCTACATTTGTTTTGATTGTTTTGAGGTTCTATCATAGTGTACTTTATTTTCAAGTTGGAGTCCGTACTCTGACAGGGTTTCACACGTGTGAAACCAGCTTGTACATTTACCTTCATTAAATGATTGTTCTTGTTAATATTTTATGTCTAGAATTGATCTAGATTGATCTTAATCTTTTGTAGATTGATAGATCAAGTAAATCTAACACCCAATCCCTCTTGAGGATCAGATTAGGGTCCACTCTTGGTCCATTTTGTACTTTTTCCACAGTCGGGTATTAACATTGCACCTAGTATGAGATAAGATGTACATGCACCATCAAGGCTATGTTGTCATATTTCTCCATTACACATCGTCAAACCACTCCATATAATCCTAAAGCAAATGGGCTTACGGAGAGAGCAAATGGAATTTTGTGCAAAATTCTGAATAAAGTAACGGAAACGCATCCTTTTGATTGGGATCAGAAGTTACCATCTGTTTTATGGGCATATAGAACTGCCGAAAAGATCACAACTAGGCAGATTCTATACTATCTTGTGTATGGAATGCATCCCATATTACCAATAGAATTTGAAGTTTCGACATTTCGCATTAGTAATGAAGAGCTAATGGATGAACACGATAGTCTTCGAGAGCAGATGATAGCTTTGACGCAATTGGAGGAGGATCGTCGTCTTTCATCAATCAAGACTAAACGAGTTCAAAATATAAGAAAAGAAATTTTTTATCAATATATTAAAAAAATAAAAATTAAACGAGGGGACTACGTGCTTCTGTATGATAACTAACACATGTTGTTTCTTGGGAAATTACATACTAGATGGATGAGACCTTACAAAGTCATAGAAGTTTTTAACAATGGATCACTTCAGCTAGCCGATCTTGAAGGAAATTTACTTGATACTTGAGTAAATGTATCCAAAATAAAAAACCAAATAGCTTGAATATTTTCCAATTCAGACCAATTTAGATTCCAATCCAAACCATTTTTAGCTTCGGCTTGTAGTTTGATAAAACATTGCTCAACATCTTAGAAGACTAATCCTCATTACTTTGTCTGTTAGGACTTGTTTTTACCATTTTGTAAATTTAGTTATGGAAGCTTCATCAAAACCAAAACAATCTCGTTTCATCTCTCTCATGGTTATTGACCTTTCTTATTCGGGCTCTCCTGTTTTTTATGGTGAATTGAGTCTACTAAATTTGTGAATATTCATGAAAGGTTGTATATTGAATCATGAAATCTTGAAGTATGAATATGAAATTGTGATGTTTGGGACTACTTTCATCATTACTAGGTCATAAAATTTTTGTGTAAAAAATTGTGAAATTTTGAGTAAGAATCCTGAATTGGGAATATTGAATTGAAAGAATCTTGAATTGTTAAGTTTGAGACTACTTTTGTCGATATTTATTGTGAAAATAAAGACTTATATTGTGAACTCTACTATGAAAATGCAAATATTAAATGATGAGATTGATACTAGTGTCATGAAAGAATGACTATGATTATTACAAACACGAAATTGTAAATTTTGTGACAGTAAAGGAGGCTACATGTGCAACCTCTTGGTATGACGTGTCGACAGCCAAGCATGATGAGGCACATAAACATAAACAAACAATAGAAATGCAACTGAGCCATGAAACATAAACTCCGCATCGAGTTCCACTTTGCATCCCATGTTGTTTTTGTCTTTCCATCAAAGCTAGTTTCTACAAGGGTAGATTTGATGTGATGGACCCTAGGTAAGCCTTCAACATGCAAGCCTGGTAAGGCAGTTAAATTGCGATCAATGTATTAAGCACCACCACTCGAGTGACAGTGGTCGGCTCACACCCATCTAAGGGTAAACATATGTTATAGTGTCATGTGAAAGTGGTCGGCTCACACCTATCTACGGAAACATATGTTATAGTGTCATCTCGTGATATGCTATGATATGTTCTTCACCCTTAGATGTGTGCACTATGAGCCCACCAATGTCACTGCAGTGGTGGTGAGGAATACGTGATCTCGTAAATTGCCTTCTCAACAGGGTTTAGGGTTTAGGGTTGTGGCATGTAGATTACATAAGAAGTCTACAAGGCTTGAGAAGTCAACTCCCCAAAAAAGGAATGGTAGCTTTCTTTCCAAGAGGGAGAGCGAGAGATGTGGATGGGGACCATTTTGACATTTATTTGAGATAGTGGCCCATTTGACATTTCGTTGTGTGTTATTAATATTTTTTTGCGAAGTCGTCGTTAAATTTTTGACGATCGTGGCTTCTTCTTCTTCTTTGTTCGTTTTCGTGACCTTTTGTACCTATTTTTCTCTTCTATTCTTCCATTCTCTTCTCTTCTATTCTTCCGTTCTCTTCTATTCTTCTTCTTCTTTCTTTCTCGAGACCTCGCGAGCTCCTTCGTTCGCTCTCTCTCTCTCTCTCTCTCTCTCTCTCTCGAGCTTTCGAATTATTTGTTTATGTTGCACTCGGATACGCGCACCTTCTCCTTGCTTTGTGTGGACCCCTACCACCTGCTCGCGCAGTCAAGGAAGGCCGTTGTTCTTCCCAGATGATGTTAGAAACGTCTGAGCTTTCAGTTTCTAGCCATGTCTTTCTGAGCTTACTTTTTTGTCACGTTCTTTTTCATGGTACTAATACTGTAAAAGCGTGTTGACTTGTTTCCTTTTGTGAGGTTGAATTTTGATACAGCATTACGTCGGTTTTGGTTGTACAAATTTGATTTTCTTCTTCTTCTTCTTCTTCTTCTTATTTTTCTTCTTCTAGTTGGATCAGATCGTTGAGAATGCAAACTGATTGCCGAATCAAGAGTAGAGTTGTATGGCTGCTTCTGGAAGTAATGGAACTTGGCTCACACTTTTTCAAGGGAGCACGCCATCTTGAATAGCGATGGACCATATTTTTTCGTGAGAATATTTCCAGCCTGCTTATAAGTTTTAAGCCACTAAGGTACTCTATTCTCTGGCTTTACTTTTTAACTCACAGAACATGCAATCTGCTCCTTTGTTCTTTTATCTTGTATGTCAATGTTCCTTGTTTCTTTCTAAGCCGTTAGCCATTTGTTGTTACGGGAAGAGCGTCAATTTTCAGAGAAAACGCGATGGTATTAGATTTGTTCCTGGTTTTTGAAGCGCAAATACGAGGTTCTCAGATAGAATTTCCGTGTTTATTGATAATTGTTCTTTGGTGTTCCTCAAGCAAACGTTCGTCATCTCTTACTTTTATATCTATTCAATGCTATTGAGTGCCAATTTACTTCGTTGAGAGTCAATTTTGCACTCCATTTCTCAGTGTAGCCATAGCCGAGAGGCGTGGAAGAAAAGTCAACGTATGGCAGATAGGTCTGAAAGTTTTCACGTGTTTCTTAGTTATGAACTGACGGACGCACTAATCTCATTTGAAAGGTGCTTGCTAATTATTTCAATTGTGCTGAAATAAGATCAGTCAAAATTACAAGCTGGCTGGAGTGTTGATAGATCTCTCTCTCTCTCTCTCTCTCTCTCTCTCTCTCTCTCTCTCTCTCTCTCTCTCTCTCTCTCTCTCTCTCTCTCTCTCTCTCTCTCTCTCTCTCTCTCTCTCTCTCTCTCTCTCTCTCTCTCTCTCTCTCTCTCTCTCTCTCTCTCTCTCTCTCTCTCTCTCTCTCTCTCTCTCTTTCTGGAAAAAGTTGCCACTTATAATGGCCTCAATCTGGTGTGAATGATGCCCTGATTGTATTTTTTTTTGGCACAACATTCAAAGTTCAAACCTAAATGTGTTCACCTATTGCTACCTTGCTAAATTCTTACCCTTGCAAGATGATTGTGATGGCAAGTTTTGCATTTCAGTTGTCAATTTTATTTTGACCATGATCTGACCACAGATAACTTGCATATCTTGTGTCACTAAAAAACACATGCATTGAGGACAAGAACATAGATTTTTTATTTCCTTGTTTCAATTCATCCCTAATGGTGTCACAGCCTGTGTTTGTATGCAGGCAACAACTGAAGCTCTTCAACTTTTATGCAGTTGGATCCTGGCAGACATCTTTTTATCATTCGGTCCTGAGTGCTTTGGCTTGTTGGAGTTGAAAGACAATGGACTCTGTTCAACATAAGAGTGCTGCTGCAGCTAGAAAACTTTTTGAGGTGCACGAGGCTGCACACGCTGGGTTAAGGAATGCCCAAGAGCTTATTCAGATTCTATTGCAGCAGCCACTGCAGAAAAAAGGTGTGGAGAAAAATGGAAATTTAGCTGCACATGCTGCCATTTCCAAGTTCAAAAAAGTGATCTGTCTGCTAAGCAGAACTGGGCATGCCCGATTCAAAAGAGGACCACGGGATATTGTCAATGATTCAAATGCAGCACATAGATTTGCTTTAAGTGAAGTGCCAGATCATTTGCAGCCGAACTTCATAAACTTCTGTAATAGCCAGAAATCTCCCTTAGATTCTACAGAATCTCAAGAATGTCCTGTCCTGGTACTAAGCCAACAGCCGACTTCTTATCTACCCTCAAAAAATTCTTTGCGTGCAGCTAGCAATGTACCTCATGACACAGCAAATGGATTCCAAAAAGAGCATTACCAGTTTAAGCCGCAACATCCTTCTGCATTTTCTGACCATCTTGTCGAGAGCATGTGCTTTTCTTTTGATAATTCTGTTAGTTCCACACTGCCCATTTCTTCTGCTAAGTCATTCATGTCTTCCTTCAGTCTGGATGGAAACAGCGTAACTGATAAACCACAAGTGTTCCATAGTTCACTTCCACCATTGGGAGGGCATATCCAACAACTATCAGAAAAAAGGAAGTGCATGGGCATGCCAGATAGTACAGGGATCAAGTGCGGGACAAATGGAAGATGTCACTGTTCTAAACGAAGGTAATCACATCTTTGTTTTCGATGGATAAAGTCGTTTTGCCATATTGCACCAGGGACAAGTAAATCTCATGCAATACCTTATTCATGTCCCACGTTATGGTATTTGTGCTTCTTCTGCATTCATACTTGTGGTCTTTATGTAGCACTATATGAGTTCCTAGTATATCAGGATTCGGAACATACCAAACTTCCAAGCAAATGGCCATTGGAACTTGTCCTACTGATCTTTTTGGATACATGACATGATTGATGAAGTGTTTAGAGAAAATAGGAGCGCAATCTAGTTGTTTAAGTATAGTGGTGCTCTATTGCAATTCGTAATGCACCTAGTACACGAGCTTATGGTCAGAAATCACATGAACAGTGATGTCTTTCGGATACCATCTGCACCATCCATGGAAGTAATTTTGAGACTGCAACAAAAGTGCAAACTTTGAAATTGAAGACCATTATGATTTAATTCATGTTATGTTCAGTTTTTCTAAATGATTTGGGTTGACATTCTAGTTCTCATGAGTATGAAGAAGTACCACTTTGTAAGTTCTTTCGTTTCAAGTTATTTGTTTGTAAGAGAAGCTTCTGTTTTTTGAGTTGTTTTTTAGCAAAGCTAAGGTGTTGATACTGAATTTTCTTAGAGTACTCGTTGCTGAGCTCATCAAGGTAGGAATTGGCTAGCTCTTTCTCGTAGGACAACATTCTTTTCACACTAAAAGTCTTAGTATGCTAATCAGAGATGATCGATTCAAAGGTTGTCTTTTTATATATTGATAAAACGGTGTGCATTAAGCTGAGCTATCTGTGCTATGCACTTGTCAACTTGATTCATAATTTGCTATTGAGCTGGTGTACAAGCTGATTTTAAGGCTGTTCTTCTTTAGTTGTTTCTGATTCTTGGAGTGCAAGAGCTGACTTCAAAATTTTCGTTTGGCACTCTTGTTAACAGAAAATTGAGAATTAGAAACACTATCAAGGTGCCTGCTATCAGTGATAAGCTTGCAGATATACCACAAGACAACTATTCATGGAGGAAATATGGACAGAAACCTATCAAAGGATCTCCTCATCCTAGGTATGTCTCTTCAGCATTATTCTCCAACTAGGATTGCTTCAGTTTACAGAGCTGTGGCACTCTGGTCAAAATTTTGCTCCATAATTTAAGGACCATGGCAGCAGAAATTGCTGGCTCATAACTTTACTGTTATTGTAGCATAGGCTATCAGGTGTTTTCCCTCATGTTATGCACATAGATAAATTAATAGTGGGTCTTGATACTCAATAATTTCCATGCGACAGCTGAGAGAAGATTTGAAGTTCATCTATAAGTGCCTTTTGAAGATCTTTTCATTATTTCCTATGTTCATAATTGTGAGAGTGAGAGGTAATCTTTCTTACATATGGGTTGTGATACAGGGGTTATTACAAGTGCAGCAATGTGAAAGGCTGTCCAGCCAGGAAGCATGTGGAACGTGCCTTAGATGATCCATCTATGTTGATTGTAACTTACGAAGGAGAGCACGCTCACTCTCATACATTTTCAGGAAATAGCTTGTTGGCTGTTCAAACCTGAGATCAGCAGTTCATGTAAGGGGAAGATTGTGGAGTTTATCTCTTGGTAAGGAGTCTTCAAAACACTACTCCTTGTAGGATCATATAACCCCAGTAGGGATGTAATTTGACAGAAGATAACATGTAGACTTGGGCCTTATCTCCTTGGCGTGTTAACTTATATTCTAGGGTTAGAAAGTGCCTCTTGCCTACAAAATGAAAGAGCATCTTATCATCAAGGATGTGGTAACAGTTACCTACAATCAACTTGTATTTTTAAGTCCACATGGAATGTGGTGGTTGTACATTTCATTTTCCACCCAACCAAGTGTTTTGCATAGCCAGAATACAGGCTATGAATCTCAATATTATGAACAGGCTCATGCTGACATTTAGCTGAAATTGCAGACGTGCCTAACTCTTACCTAAAACTACAATTGTGCCGCTAGCTTTCTTTGAAACTGTTGCTTGAAATGTGATGACTTGCAAAAAGAGAACATTGTAATAAACCGTTTGTAGGGGTTAAGGCCTGGAGTGGAGAGCCTTACTCCAAAGAAAGGCTTTTGCCTGAGGGCAAGGTCTGACCTTGAAGGCTCTAGACTTGATCTTCACTCACATAATGCCGAGTGCGTTTTTTTTTTCCTCCTATGTTATGTAAAGCTAGAAATTGCATGACAGGTCACTCATCAGGACCTCCTCTTAAAAGGTTATTTGAACAGCCATTTAGTGATAAGACACACAACACTTGGACCTACCATTGGAATCTAAGTCTTTACGTTGCCTTTATCAACGCCAAAAAATTCCTTGTCACAAAACATAATTTCCTTGTAGCACACATAAATCACCTTGTTTTTAGTCTAATACTCTTAGTAGTCTAGCAATCTTTGAGAAATTATAAGGAGATTTGAGTTTCCTTGACAAAATCTGGAAAGAAATTGATTGATTGTAAGATACATACCCCTTGTTGATTTTTGGTTGAGTGTAATTTTTGTGTTTTTGCTTGAAATAAAAGTGTGAAACATGTGTGTGAATGTATGATCAAAGAGGGAGGTTAGCAATTACATGGGTTTATGTGAGTGACTATTGTCAAAAGTGGCATGTGTGCATTTACAAATTTTGTGAAGTACAAAGATGAAATGTTGATCTTTTGGTCACATGATTTTTGTTACCTAAAACTGACAAACCTTGATATAGATGGCTATATGTAATTACATCCAATCCTCTAAAGTGTCTAAAAAGAATCTCTTTGATTACCAACAATCTTTAATCTACAATTTGCAACTTTGTGTTCTTTTAAACAAAATTTCATCAAAAACTATTGGTTTTGGATGTGAGTTATATGTCGCCAACATGCCTAGCCTTTATAATCACAATATTTCTTAATAAGATTTTGTTGATTGATAGACATTGACAAAATGTTTTGTTGCTCCATTATTTTATGTTGTTTTTAATGTCTAAGCCACGAGTAGTACTTTTGGTAATGTTGTGTGTGTTGATTAGTGCTTTGATAGACCTTGTATGATATATAAAAGTAGCACGATTGTTGCAACTTTATTTGTGAGAAAAGGATCCTTGACAATTATGTTGAGTTTATAGTTTTGAAAAACAAAATCTATAGTACTTGGTATAGTATATTCGAAATTTTTTTGTGTTATTGTTATTGTGAAGATGAGCTATATGTATCAATGATATAGTTTTCACAAACTTTAAGGGGCTTCGTGTTTTTTAAAAACATTGACTTTATCGAAATCAATATGTTAGATACTTTTATAATCATAATTGAATCTTGTTTCAATATGTAATTATGGTTCTTGTGAGATATATGGTTGAGCAATATTGTGTGAACCAAAAGAAAAGAACTAGTCATTGTTGTGCACTGAGGAATGCATTTTTACCTTGTAAAGACAAGTTAGTGTATCGTCATTGCTTAGAGATGATTTTGACAAATATCTCTTAAAGATTTTGTCAAAGTGTCATCAACTTTGGTCACGTATGATGTGAGGCAACTTCCTATTGTATAAGGATCTAAATGCTGCATGTCAATGTTTGCATTCCATGAGTAGCTAATGTAATGATTGTGAAAGCAATTATGGATGTAGTATAATGCTTGATTGTAGCATTTCATTGATAATAAAGGATGCTATCAAGTAGTAGCATCACTTTATCTACAATTGAACTTGTTTCTTCTATTTAAGTGTATATATCACACGATGCATAGATGCATCAGAACATGTTCTGCTGCGTACACATTTCTGAACGTGTTCTCCTGCATACACATTCCGGAACCTCAACATTTCATAGTGAAACACTATTTTTTATTTTTTTTTAATTTCTTAAAAAAAAATTAAAAATAACTTGATTAGTAGTACCAAAAAAATTTACATCTGGCTAAAGAATTTTACGCTAGAATGCGTTCGAACTTGAACACGTTCCAGAACGCGATTCAAAATGCATTCCGGAACGTGGCATGCAAGTATGTTGACACATGTTATTTAAAATGTTCTTTTCGCATTAAATTTTTTTTTTTTAATAAGCTTAAATTTTGCAATTTTGTTGTTTAAATAGAAATTCATCCTTAGGTGTTTTATTTTATGATCACGGTTTTTTAAAAACTAGTGAATCTAAAATATATAGCACATTGTGATCATGTTGCCCCATGGTTTTCAAATTTGATTGCAAACAAGTAGTCAACAAATTTTCTATAATGATTGATTTTTTTATTGTTAGAAGTTTATCGAAAGGCTGAATTTCAAAATTGTAGTGTCATGCAAAATTTACTTGATTGATTCAAACAAGTCATACAAAGTAGGTTGATTCCATTTTGAAGTTTTTTGGTTAACAATATAATTGTTTCATTTTTCAAAAAAAATTAGTGATGTTGGATGGTCATATTGAAATTCCAACACTTGAAATTTTCTCAGTCTCTTTTCATAATTTGACAAAATTAAAATTTCCAGGGAGCTCTTGAGTAGTTGAATTTGGCTCTAATCCCTAAAAAACACTTCTCATAATACCAACACCTTGGATTAAATGCTCATTTCATAATCTGACAAAATTAAAGTTTCTAGGGAGCTCTTGAGTAGTTGAATTTGCATACCAATACCTTGGATTAATGACTAGGAAATGGTCATACTAACATTCCTATTGGAAAGAGGTGTATGCAATAACGACAAGTCGAAGACTGTGGCGACTTATCGAGTGCAGCGGAATAAAGCCTTCTTTCCTAATGCATGACTACGCCTATCAATGTTGAACAAAATATAATGACAGAAGTCACGTTCAATCTTATAGTGACTAACTTTGAAATCGCTAGCACTACAGTGATTATGTAGCCAAACAATGGGAGGGAGGTCCTTCCATGCCCCTAAAAAAAATTAAGGTTAAAATGTGTGTGTGTGTGTGTGTGTGTGTGTGTGTGTGTGTAGATATATAAAACAAGGGGGTGCCTCCATTCCATTAAAAATAAATATATTAATATATACCCCCCCGAACATACACACACACTTTTTCTTAAATGTAAAACACCTCCCCTTTTAGATGTAAACCCCTCTTGAAAAAATATGAACCTAAACCCCCTAAAGATGTGAACTCCCACTCCCCATAAAACGAAAAAAGTGAAGGGGCTTTTTGGCTCCCCATAAACTAAGTTTTCTTTTTTTAAAAAGGAGACAAAAAAAAAAGTCTCCATCAAGAAAGGCCCCCCCTTCCCCAAAAAAAACAAACTAAGATTTTTAAGGGCGGGAGCATATCTTTAATCAATACTCCCTCGCCCTTTTTTGTGACATGGCAAAACCCACCCACCCATCTCCCCCGAGCACTTAAACCATCGGCCTCTTGCCCAAACAACTTGCTCTTAACCATTAGAGAGCACACCCACACACCGCCCACCCCCTATGTTCCCCCCTTCTCCTGTCAGTCCCCCTAAAAAAACATCATCGATGAGTATATCCACACTAAGATTTATTACATGGCTTTTTTTACCAAAGTTTTACCCGTAAATCATGAACATAAAGTCTTACCCAATGTTCTTTTCTCCGTCTAGCACCCATGCTCTATGAAGGAACATATTTGTCTATCCCATCCTTGCAACGACTGTGGGAAATAGTAGAAGTTGAATATCTAAAACTAGACATTTTATTTATTTATTCAAATTGAAATGGAAATTTGACATGAAGTTTTCCTTTGTTCTTACCTCTAGGGTTCTTCCTTTTTCTTTTTTCATAGCTCTATAGTTTTTTATTCTCTTGTTGCACAAGTTTGTTTGATCAATTTGTCCCATCCATTCCTCTTGCTCCTGTAGTACCTTGCCAAGAATGGATGTGACAATCTACCTCTGAAATTCTAACAAATGTGATCTTCTGGTTTTGATCCAACCTCGTTTCTCAGTTGAAAGACGAGTTTTTTGCTTTTGGTAACCTTGGACAAACTGTTACATCACCTCAAGTATTGTCATCTTCGAAAGCTGTAAAATGCATTCATATGATGAAAGGTCAAATAAATGGTATTCATTTTTCAATTGCACTCTATTTTAGGGCTCACCAAGAACTAGGCATCTTGAATCATTGAAATTAGTGTCTTCAAGACACTTCAATCATGTTTTTCATCACTAGTATCTAACTTTATCCACACATGCAACAACCTGCTTGGTGTGCTGATAAAGTCAGTCATTTACTTTTTGGCATTTTTGAGAAGTGGTCCAGTATCGCAACAGGCTCTGTCTTGCATGTCATCTATTCCATCCAGTGTCGAGACAAACCTGCATCAACAAACTGGGCTCCAAGCAGTTCAAATATGCACAGAGAAATGTGCGTTCAAGCCAAGAACCCTAAAAGCAGTCCAGGGAATTGTAACAATATCGAGTTTTTGATAAATCATTGCATGCACATGCACATCATACACATATGCACACGCCATCGGCCACATAAATCACATACACACATTTCATACACACAAATCCATACACACATGCACATACCATCGGTCACATAAATCACACACACGAACATTTCACACACACACACACACACACCATCGACCACATAAATCACACACACCATCGAGCACAAATCATACACACACAAATACACACACACATCATCGGCCGCCTGCTATCGACGGGCACACTATGCTAGACTACCCACACGCATGCAAAGATATACGCACTCTCACGAAGACACACATACATAAACACATGCACTCACGTACATACACACTCCTCCAACATGACGGAATTCAAGGAGTCAGATACACACCTATTAATGGATACAACAGCAGCGAAGACTGTGATAGTTGGTACCTGGATAGCAGCGCTACCCAACACATGACTCTCGCAAGGAATCATTTATGGAGTACACAGCTTACAGCAGAGACCAATTTATCTACCTCGGAGATTCTAGCACCATACACGTGGAAGGCAAAGGAGCAGTGAAGATCAACTTCAACAACGATCTGTCCATTTGTGTTCCTAACGTCCTTCATATTCCTCAGTTATCAAAGAATCTGTTATCAATCTCTAAGATAACTGATGAGGGCTACATTGTTACTTTCTTATCTGAGCAGTGTACAATACTCGAGGAAGATACTACTCTGACTACATGCACTAGAGTCGAAAATCTTTACATACTCTCTAATTCAGTTGTATTAGGTAGTATCTCTAATGAAAATGTAAATGACAGTGATGTTATGTGGCATAGTCGATTTGGACACGTGAATACAAGATCACTTTCTTATATGTGTTGTAATAATTTAGTTGATTGTTTGAATTTCCCGTCTTCATTAGATAGGAAATCTTTCTTTTGTGAATCATGCAACTAGGGGAAGCACTCTAGAAGCAAGTTTCCAAAATCACATTCCATCAAAACAAAGCGTGTATTAGATCTTGTACATAGTGATCTTCGTGGTCCAATGCCAACTCCGTCATTAGGAGATGCAATCTATTCTATGACTTTCATAGATGATTATTCTAGATGGTCTACAGTCATGTTCATTAAGCACAAATCTGAAGCCTTTGAATGCCTCAGGATATTCAAGGCCATGGCTAAGACACAAACATCTAGGAAAGTGAAAGCACTCCGAACTGATGCTGGCGACGAATACATTTCTAACAAGATGTCCGACTACATGGCTGAACATGGTATTAGAAGACAGTTCACCACTTCCTATTCACCTCAACAGAACGAGATTGTAGAAAGAAAGAATCGAACTCTTCTCAACTCAGCCAGATCCATGCTGCATCAAGCACACCTACCTGCTAAGTTCTGGGCAGAAGCTACTGCCACAACCTGTTACGTGTAGAACAGATCTAGCACCAAAGTCATCAACAACAAGACTCCTCATGAAGTTTGGCATGGGCACAAGCCTAGTGTCAACCATTTAAAAATCTTTGGTTGTATATGTTTTGTTCACATTCCTAAACAGCTTAGGAAGAAACTGGATCATAGGACAAACAAATGTATTTTCATTGGCTATCCCGATGAACATAAAGCTTATAAAGTTTATGATCCATTCACCAATGTAGTATTTGTCTCTAGAGATGTAGTATTTCAAGAACATACACACTATGATGTTAAACAACCATCGATAAATGATGCTATGTCATATTTCGAAACCCAGTTAGCAACTTATGCTTGGGTACTGATGAGACATAAGCAATTCTAGAGAGAGAGAGAGAGAGAGGCATAGATATGTGAGATGTGTCGCATATCTCGCTTAGAGAGAGAGATGTAATCAAAAGTCCGAGTCAGAGAGAGGTCGAGAGAACATGTGGTCCTACTCAACTACTATCCAGATTAGGCCTGGTCCCTACGTCCAAGGCACCCCCTAATGGACCAAATATCTCCATTTGGGCCATGACACTCTGACACTATAAATAGGCCATCAAACATATATAAAAAGCACTTAAGGAAAATTCATAAGGATCAAATATAGGAGAGTTGTATTGCATGCAAGTTGATTTAGTAAAGGTTCTATTTGTATTCAACCAGAATTTTGCATTGGCCTAGATTAGATATAGGAGAGGATTTCAAATTGATTTAGTAAAGATTATATCCAAAACAAATCAAACTTTTAGAAAAAAAACATTTTAAGAGTAAAGCGCTACTATGACTAATTTCCGATGAATATGCAAGTTCAGTTTTTGCAAAATTTGTGACATGTTCACATTGCATCCAGTTCGAAATTTGTGACACTATTCACATTTCATCTAGTTCAAAATTTGTGACACTGTTCACATTTCATCAAGTTCGAATTTTGCGACACTGTTTACATTCCATCCACTGTAGTTTGCAAAATTTGCGACACTATTCTGGAATTTACTATGTTAGAAAATTTACCATTTTGGGAAAGCGAATATTGCGACACTTAAACCTTCGCATGTTTCGCCCATATGTTGCAACAAAAAAAAAAGTGACACTGTTCACATATCATCCAACTTGTTATTTAAAATTTGTGAAAAACCCGATACTTTCATTCCATCCTTTACCTTTGGAAAATTTGCGAAAAAAAATATATTTTGCTAGTATGTTGTATATCATTTTGTTACATTCCTTTGTTTCCACTATGTTTCCATGTTAACATCATATTGCAAATATGTGAAAAACCCGACACCTTCACGCTTATAATTTCTATGATAGTTTGCAAAACATACGATACTATTTTGAGATTTGTTATGTTGCTCGATTTACCATTTTGGAAAGCAAAAAGTGTGACACAATGAATCTTCGCATTTTTTGCTCATACACTTTTTTGCTCACACATTTTTCGCTCATACATTTTGAAGAATTATATTTGAAGACCTTTGGTACGTTGCTGTCAGAATCCCAAGCAGCCATTCAACACTTTGTCAGTCTGGAAAAGGTCTCAAGGAAGCTATACAAGCAAACTTGATTTAGAGAGATTGAGAGCTGGTGGTGACTAAGGCTGAGCTGATGCACAAAAGCGAAGAACTTGAAACAGCTCAAGTGGAGCTATCAGAGAAGAATACATTCCTGGAAGAAGCCTAAGGCAAGTTCGACGCTACTTTGGAAGCATTGAGGTAATGCAGAAACAATCCAACAATTTTGAAAACGAAAATGCATTACTCAAGTAGCAGATCCAGACCCTGTAAGCTTCCCTACAGGAAGAAAATCATGGACCTGATCGACAAACTCAACAAAATAGTTGCAGATAAGGAGAGTGCCGAAGCAAGTTAGAAATAGTTGCAGGACTTTGTTTCTCGATTGTAGAGTTCTGTAGACATGTTAAGTCAAGGTAATAAAATTTATAAAAGATAGTCTGAGGAGGCAGTTTTATAGCAAATAAGTGTTGAAGTAACACTCGGAGCCTGTGTATCTCATGGCAGATACAAGATTGATTCCGTAGCATGGAAAGGTATTCAAGAAAGAATTATCCAAACCTTCTAGCTACAGTACCTCCAACCACAAATGGCTGCTTACAAAAAATTGAAGAAAGAACTGGAAGAGGTAAAATTCAATTCAAGCCAAATTCAGGTTTCTGACAAAGACCCAGTCTAGCAGAAAGATTAAGCAATTCAAACTGATGCGCCAGTTGCATCTGCAGCAAAAAAAGCCATCCAGATAGATCAAATCTTCAGCAGCTGCTGAAAGATCAATCTGTTTAGACCGAAGCTGAGGAGACAAAGCTAGCAGTAGCCGAAGTTGTACCAGCTGTGCCACAACCTGTAGCACTACCACTTGCAATCAGGCCACCGCAAAGAAAATCACACTAGAGGGGACTTCTTAGCCCTAATCCAATCCCTCCTAGATTCTCCAATCGAATATTATTCCCTGATATGTGGGAAATCTACGCGGATTGGCAAGCTAACTATTCTCGTTATTTGGAGGAAGTTAAAGCAAACAATATACTTCGCTCCACTAATCCAATAACCAGACCATACTTACAATTATGTAAATATTGGTTCTCTCATTTCCTATGCACTTCTATCCATTCAACAATTATACATTAAAGGGAAATTTTCAGAATATACATATGCAACCCTCTCACTAACTGTCCCTTCTGCTGAGATGTCTGAAATCTTGTCTGAGGATAGTTGGTACACTCATCTTCTAGATGATAAATTGATCAACAACCCCCTTGCACCATTGGGCAATCGTGGAATGGGAGGTTATTCGAATCTATCTTTCCAGGAAGATTACAATCAGAAGAATAACTATTTTCTTGCTACAAAAGGAATGACTCTCGAACAAGTTAATGAAGAAAAAAAGGCCCGAGCAAAAGCCATTTTCCATGGAAAGCTAGCCAGCAGGAAGCGACAAAGGAGAATATGAGAAATTTGTTTGTAAGCCGCTGCACAGTTGAGGAAGGGAATATGTGGAGCCTCATGATCTCACATTATCCAAAGTTATTGTATTGTAAAAATTTTCAATTTTTATACATTTAAATGTGCTATAGTGCCTAAATTCATGTAAAGGCCTATTTGCATCTTGTAAATTTACTTCTAAGCTAGAACTCGTGACATTTTGTGCCATGTTCTATAGAGAACATTAGCGGATCTCAACCAACATTTTAACGGTTGGTAAACGTCATTTAGGCCAGCGATCGTTCCTATAAGGTCGCTACTTCGTGCCATTGTACACATGCATAGATTTGAGTATCAATAGAGAGAAGAGAGCCAGCTTCTATAAGCTTGAGCGTTCTTTCCCTCTGCCATCTCTTACAACATTACTTCTTATCAATTGAGCCAATACACTCTGAACGATCTGTAACTGTTTGTGATACTTGTCTGTCTGTGTCACACATACTTTTTATTTCTTACTAAATTTCAATTACTCTAACTTGGATTTTCAGGCATCACCAAAGAGCAACAATTCTATTTAATGTGTGCAGGGAATTAACCGAAGCTGTTAAGCATAACCATAAGCAGAACTTCTTTCAATTCTGAATGAACTATGTGTTCAGATAATGAATTTGACAAATGTTGTGTTCTGTTTGCTTCCTATGATAAGAACTAATTCTCTGTGTTCAATTAAGAGGAATCATTAGCTAATCTGATTCTATTTGATGAATCTATTTGCTAGTTGTTGTCTGATCTGATTGCTTACTGTTATCCTAAGAGCATGAAAGATAAAGTAACCTTTATAATCATAGACCTTTACCAAATCGTTTCACCATTGTATTTCTGGATGCCAATTTACCCAAATATCTTTGGATAGCACATGCCCTGACATTGCTTATGCCATGTTTAGGATGAGCTAATTCAATGTGAACCCAGGTCCTATACATTGGAAGATTGTAAAGCGAATCCTAGAGTACCTTCAGAAAACGAAGGATTTCGAACTGTGTTACTCTTGTGATGCCAGATTCCAATTGCACTTCTACAACGATGCAAGTTGGGCATCACTCAAGAATGACTGTAAAAGCGTCTCAGGAAGGTGCACCATCGCAGCAAAGGAAGCCATTCTCTAGGTTAGCAAGAAGCAGACCATCACCACTTAGTCATCCTGTGAAGCAGAATATAGTCTCGAACTTGCAAAGTCACTCCTTAATCTATGATTTTTAGCAATATCTCTCTTCAACTTCAATATACACTCAAAAAATCAGAGTAGATAAATTAATGCACCTAATTCAAGCTTCAAATTTTATTTTTTGTCTGATCTAATCCAAGAACTAATCAAGGGATTAGATTCTCTATAGAAAATGCTTGATATTGCACTAAAAATCACTCAAATTGGGTGTGTGAGTCAAATTGTACAAATTTTTGAAATTTCTCAGCCAAAACCGGAGCTGTACGGCCTCAGATGTGTGAAAAGGGTTCCTATAGCCCACAACAAGTTCTGGTCCAAAAATTTTGAGGATATCTATCAAATCCAACTCGCTACCCAAAATTTGACTAGTTTCCTAGAACTTGCTAATTTTGGCTTTCATTTGGATCAACCCTATCAATTTCAATAAAACCTCTTGTACTTGGCTCTAATACCATGTGGGGAGAGTACAAAATGGACCAAGAGTGGATCCTAATCTTATCCTCAAGAGGGATTGGATGTTAGATTTACTTGATCTATCAATCTACAAAAGATTAAGATCAATCTAGATCAATTCTAGACATAAAATATTAACAAGAACAATCATTTAATGAAGGTAAATGTACTTGCTGGTTTCACACGTGTGAAACCCTATCAGAGTACGGACTCCAACCTGAAAATAAAGTACACTATGATAGAACCTCAAAACAATCAAAACAAATGTAGACAAATAGAGAGAATTACACAAAATTGCTTCCAAAACCAAGATTGATGTTTCATATTGATTGTGGCCACTTCTTGGAGCTCGAGGTACTGATCATGCATCAGATCTCACACATGTGAGGATGTCTTGTCATCATCATGCAATTTTGACACTTGGATCAAACTTTCTATGTTGCGCATTTTTGGTCCAATTTCCTACTATATGGAGATCTTCATAGAAATCTTCTAGAAGCAACAACTCACCTACTTCAACTTTTTCCACACGTGTGAGCTGTCCTCTACACATGGGATATGACACCTATCAAAAGTATTTGGCTCATGCAATCAATAGATTGATGCCATGTGTCATATATCTAGAAAACTAGTTTTTGGCCATTTTAGCCACTAGAACTTGAATTAAATCATATGTACAACATATATGATTATAGTACATGACAAGTACACTAATTTCACACGTGGGAACAGGCTCCACACATGTGTGTTTATCCTCTATACAAGATTTTTGACCTCTACCAAGCTTATTTTTGCATTTTTCACATCGACTACTATCCAGATTAGGCCCAGTCCCTGAGTCCAAGGCACCTCCTAATGGACCAAACCCCCATTAGGGCCATGACATACTCCTCCCTGTGAAAATTGTCAACATTTCCTAGCTAGTTTGAGGCCTAAATTGGAAATATTTGTACATAGTTTTGGATCTAACCTTTCACATGTGTAAAAGAGGCCTAGATACTTTTATTTTAGTATATATTTTATATTGAGGAAGTCTCAAACATCAAGACCTTTGAAATGACACCAAAATCATGTTATTTGAACATATAGGCCAAAATTGGCTATTTTAGACTACTGGTGCCCTAAAATTGGGTCCTAAGTTCTAGAGAGAGGAGAGAGAGTCATCTGTCTCACCTATATTAGGCTGAAATTCATGGAGAACAAGTTGGAGAAACTTATTGTATTGTTGAGAGAGATCAATAGATCATTGTCCCAGTTTGCATTGCTTTGTGTATTGTCTTCAAGCTCTTGTGTATGACCTTAGGTGCTATCCAAAAGTGGTAGGCTGTTGTTCCAATGGAGGTGATGAAAACTCTTCTTTGGAAATGGTTGTTGCTAATGACTTATTTACTCATTTGGAAAAAGATGGTGCTTTGAGCTTGTTTGAAGAAAAAGTTTCTTTTCCATCTTTATGTGATGAGTCCAAGAAAGTCATTTGTGCAACAAGTGGTGTCACATGTATTCATAAAGAAAGTAGATCAAAAGGTTCTATCATGAGACTTGGTGAGGAAGATCTCAAGTCAAAAGGGAGAGATGAATGGAAAGTGTTCAAAGTCGGATGTACCTTGAATGATGCTTTTGTGAATGATGTACCTTGAATGATGCTTTTGTGAATGATAGTGAGGGTTCATTATCATTACCTATAGCATTGATTAGAAGTCCAGGTTTGACCAAAAAAAGTACTTCAATCATTCTTATATTGAAGGTATTATGTATTTTTTTCATGGATTCTAATGTTCGAGATTCTTCCATTTCTTATGATGCAACTATCAAGAGGGAGATTGCTAGCTTTTGTGGTGTGGGAGTCTTGTGAAGGAAAGGGCAAAGGAAGAGTGACTCTTGGGAAGATCCAAGGCATGGATCTTACATCTATTCATCAACTCAAAGGATGCTATGATTGTGGTGGAGTGTTCATGCATGATCAAGATGGCAAAAGGTTGGATGAAGAAGACTACATGGAGCAATTCAAGTGGCAATTTCTTCAAGGCAAGGAAGATCTCATTGGTGAGCTCATTCAGGTTTGGTTTGAATTCAAATGGGCTGGTTTGATTAGGTTTGATACTCAACTTCATCTACTCTACTTCATGTTGGATAGAATTGTAGAAATCTAATTTCATTATTACAACAGCTAATAAAGACAAGACCATGCTAAATCAGCATGCATGGACAAGAAATGGCATGCAGGTCTCCATTCACTCTTATTGCTCAATTTTCAGGTTGCTTCAAAGACATAGTTTCAAGGCAACCCATCCATACTCAGATCATTGATTTGTAGTCAGCTTCAATCATTGATTTACAGTTAGGTTCAATCCAACCTTCATAGAAAGAGGATTCCAAAATCTCATCCAACCATCAATTCCATTCCATAACCATAAATCCAGCAATAAGAATAACCAGAGAATTCACCACCTCATGCCAAAACCGAAAAATCCAGAATCAAACTGAAAATCACAAAATCATTCTTAATCAATTCACCCAAAAAAAATAGAACACCTACTTGGAAGACAACATAATGGACGTAGACTCTCAATGATCCTCATGGACATAGGTGAGGGTATATATAGAGTGTAGAATCCACCCCGTCTGCCCATGCACTGAATCCACATGTAAGCATACTATAAGCCCATGCCAAACTCTCACACATATGTAGGTACTCCTATCCATAATAGCCAAGACACATGCAAAAGCACAATGCATGTGCATCCTATCCCATACTAGGATGCAACACACATGCTAATACAACATGCAGGACATACACATATCTAGCTGCATTTTTGGAAGTACTATGTGTTCATGTGAGGCAATGTAGATACAACACATAAGCAAGAAATAAAGATATCGAAGAATAGAATAAATATAGTGGAACCATAAACTTGTTAGGTATATCTTGAGACCATGAGAAGAAAATGCCATCATTCATCATTCCTAATTCGTTCTACCTCATCTTCTCTGCTCTCTACTCTCTATGCTGCTCTTATTTTCAAATTAAAAATCAAGTTATAAGGGATCTGGATTTAGTCTGTTTATGTTAGTCTTTCTTACAAATCCAGAGCTGAAGTTATGAGGCCTTCAAATGACACAACCACACCTTGATACAGAGGTGCATTTTTTCTTCAACAAATACATAAAAACATACTATAACGAATTCTGAAATCCTTATTGCTGAAGTAACTTCATAAGAACTATAGCTGAAATTGGATTTACAAAACTTTGAATCCAATTTCTAGAACGTTCCAGATTGCTTAATCTTTATGCAATGTGATAATGAGAGAGAGAGAGAGAGAGAGAGAGAGAGAGAGAGAGAGAGAGAGAGAGAGAGAGAGAGAGAGAGAGAGAGAGAGAGAGAGAGAGAGAGAGAGAGAGAGAGAGAGAGAGAGAGAGAGAGAGAGAGAGAGAGAGAGAGAGAGAGAGAGAGAGAGAGAGAGAGAGTCACTTGAAAGCCATAGACCAGTCATCACAGTGCCTCATGGATGAGAGAGAGAGAGAGAGAGAGAGAGAGAGAGAGAGAGAGAGAGAGAGAGAGAGAGAGAGAGAGAGAGAGAGAGAGAGAGAGAGAGAGAGAGAGAGAGAGAGAGAGAGAGAGAGAGAGAGAGAGAGAGAGAGAGAGTCACTTGAAAGCCATAGACCAGTCATCACAGTGCCTCATGGATTACTAGCTGTCACAGTGCCTCATGGATGACCCAGAGCTCTATCAGAGGTTCACCATAGATCTCTACGCTTCTTTAAAACTATCCAATTCATCCAAAAGGCTGTGAGCGTGTCATGAACAGTTCTGAAGTCAGAAAGACAGATGTAACTTCATAAGAACTATAGCTGAAATTGGATTTACAAAAATCTGAATCCAACTTTAATTTTCCAATGTCTACGAGCATCATCAACAACTTTGATCCAGGCTCGTTGCTGTCGTTGTGACTTCTTTCGCCTTTGATTGTCATTCGCATTTGTGATTCAAAAGCAGAGCATTTAGAGCGTTGTAGTTGATCTGGCTTTGTTGTTAGGGCATAGGTAAGCAATGGCGACCGATGTAAGTGACGACCGATGATTTAAAACTTCAGTATGTCGTTGACGGCTACTTCAGGTAGCGGTTGATGATTTGGACAATCGCCAATCTCGCAAATCTCGTATCTCGAATATCTAACATCCAAGTCTTTGGAAACTTTGAGATGTTTCAAAAAATCGATCCATTGGAAGAATTTGAGTAATTTGAAAAATTCGAGCCGTCGAAAAAATTTGAGATGTTTCAAAAAATCAATCCATTGAAAAAATTCGAGTATTGAAAAATTTGAGTCATTGGAAAAATTCAATCATATGGAAAAATTCGAGTCTCCAAAATTATTGTGTCTGAATGACATTGATGTATTATGTTTTATCATTCAATGCAAAAGAGAATCATTTTTTGATGCCACATATGTATCTTAAGAAATATATGTGCTAGAATATTGCTTTGAAGTTCATTCGTATATTGTTCAAATCCAAAACAACAATTTATATTAAATTTTTTGTGGGGTCACTACACAATTGAAGATATGTAATATCATTATAGTCGACTATATCGCATTATAATGAAGGATTATATCGGAAGAGAAGACCCATAATTGAAAAAAATTCTAAAAACAGGTTGTTTGACACATTATATGGAAGGTCAAATTTATACATTCGAATAAACAACACATGTGAATGTGTAATAACTTGAAGGTGAACTTACATGAAAGATAAGTCACAACGTGTAAAAACACATGTTAAAAGTTGAATGGAATGACACATCCTTGATTGTTGAATCGACTCGAATAATGAATATTCTAGACTAGTCAGCTTCATTTGCAACTATTCTAAATGTCACAAACTTCTGTGTTAAATTATTATTGGAGGAACATTATGTGGCAAATACACATCTAAGCTATTGTACATGCATCAATATTACATTGGATTAGAACGAACAGACACATGACAATTGAAGCGACATACCTATTTTCTAAAGATGTAACTCTCTACGCATTAGGATGGCTTGCACAAAAGTAGCCCTATAGAATACATGAAAGAATGGCACACAATGACAAAATGCCACGAAAGAAGAACATCTAACAAACTATGGCCACTTAAAAATCAATTAAAATCATAACCCTAAGGGGGGAGAGATATATCACACGATCATGTCATATATCCAAATAGGTAAAGAGAGATAAAGGAAGAGAAAAGAGATAATTCGATCTAAATAAATAAATAGATGAAATTCACTCGGCTTGTCCCAACTCATTTGGGAGCAATATGTTGTCACATTCACAAAATACTCTGTAGTCCCTCCCATCGAGGCAAGGCCAAAAAGAGTGGTTTGGATTGTCTCTATGGAAGTAACCCTTGTTATGAATATCAAAAGTCATCCTTTGTAACACATGGGCTTTTTGCAACCATACGTTCTAGGGCAAATATCAAAATAAGGCACTCTTGTGACACATGGGCCTTTTGCAACCTAAAGTTCAACAAGGAAATATATAAAAATAGGGCAATGCTGCCCTATAAAGTTCGACAAAAGTGGAGTTAAAATGCAAATATGTAAAAGTTGGAGACAATAGGAAAGTAATGGGTAATGCATTTTGGTTTCCGAGGAGGGAGCGTGAACTTTGAACCAAAGAAACTTTAGATGCCAAGCTAAGCAAGTGAATCAATCCCGAAGGATAGGTAAAGGCCATAAAAAGCATCACTCCTTATACCCCGTTGGTGTGTGGGGGATAAAAGTAATGAGTAATGGCCACAGAAGAGTGCTCAAAAAATTTGGCAAAGTATTGGAATAGAACCGGGAAAGTTTCAAAAACTGCAAGTTTTTTTTTAAGATAACTCAAAAAAGAATTCTTGAGCTCTGCCATCCAATTTCTTTCTTTTTTTGGAATAATCTGCCGATCTTGATGATGAGTGTATTGATAGTCGATGGGCGATGTCGCTTATTGGCCCGAGAGGGGGAGTAACGCCCACTCCCATGCCTATGCGACACGTGGATCGGGTGCTCGGGTCCTCAAAATTTTCTTGGTGAGACGCTGTCGCGGTTCCGGGGACCCGACGCTAATGTCTCGCGGTTTGGGGCACCCTGCCCTGGCGTCGGGCAAGGCTCAGACCGGCGCCGCACGGCCAGGCAGGGGGGCGAGCGGAGGCCCAAGGTGGCGGCGCCGGGCAGTGTAGGCTGGGGGGCCGGGCAGGACCAGGGTGGCGCCAGGTGGGCAATGGGCGCCGGGCAGCTGGAGTCAAAATTTTCCCAAGCACCGGGCGTGACTGGCGTGGCCCAGAGCACGCACACATGGAGTGCATGAACAATTTCTGTAATATATACAAAAGTTGCTCAGTCCATAGGAAACTTATGGGTCAAAGCTTAGCTTTGCAGGAAGGTGTGTAAGTGCCTGGCAAGGGGGCTGATGGCGGGGACAGGCGGCTGTGATGCATTGGGGCGGGCGTCATCCTATGCGTCGGAATAATATACGAGGGTCGATGGGAGTACTAAAAGCAGAAATGGCGAAGCAGAAATTGATGCTGCATGCTGAAGCCTTGATTGATTGAAGCCTACAGTATTGCACTAAAGCAAGAAGATTGATTGGTGCAGCAAAAGCGGAGGTTCTTGAGCTCAAAGCAAGGAAGTTGGAATATAATTGCTGCTCTTTGAACGGAATGCTCAGCAGAAGATCACAGCTCAAGGATCGTTCTAATTGCTAGCTGCTGAATTTAGTGTAAATTAGCCTCTACGTATACCTACCGCAAAGTTTAAACAACTTGCTTGAAAAAACGCTGGATATGGAGACTTAAAAAGTAATTATTCCTAAACCCTAAGCTACCTCCCATGAAGGATTTCCCTTCGACAGTTCCAGGCACCTCCGGATATGGTCGTGCGATGCCCTAGTCACCTCACATCGCCTAAGAAAAGGCTCCCTGCCTGAGACCTAGGGCAATGGAGGTTAGGGTATATTAGGGTTGCCATCACACTGATTGATCGGTATTTGCATGTTGGCTCTTATGGACTAGCAAATATTGGGGAGATATTGATCAGTATTTGCACAGTGGAACTTATGGATTAGCAAAGCTTCTGCAGATAGTGCACTGGCTTTTTCTCTTGGCTTTCATTCAGGCTGAGATGAGTTCCGATCAGAAGTTGTAAACAATTACCTCATTACCTGGTCTTGGAACAAGTGCTGGTCCTTGTAGAGAGGCTGTCTTTACGAATATTTTTTCAGGATGCCACGCAAAGGTCGCCATAAGCTTTATGATGAAGATGACTACGATTACTACGACGACTACAAAGACGATGATGAATTTGATTATGCAGAACACGGACAGAGCCGTAAGGAGGATGATGCAACTTCATCGGCACCGCAGCAAAATTTTCTTGGTGGTATGTTATTATGTCTTACTACTGTTAGGTTGCAAACTTCCATACTCGTTTTTTCTCAATGAATCAATCACAAACCCAAGCATGGAGGTTTGTGTTGGTGAGAGCTTAATTTAAAGTTTTCAAAAGACATATAAAGTATTAGTTGGAAATTTTCTATGTTTTAGGTTGTGCTTCATCAGTGCTGGCTGGTTTCAAAGCAATCATCAGTGCTGGCTGATTTCAAAGAAATTTGCTACGTGCAAACAATCTTAAATCAATATTCAATGTTTCTCACGAGAGAAGTGAGCTAGCGTCTTAAATAAGAATTTCATTTCCATTGACATGCATTTGATGTCATCCTCTTCAAATCTTCAGGAGCCAGCAAAGCAGGAGAAACTGCATTAGGTGAGGCCAATCTTTGGCGTTGCTCTATCTGCACGTATGACAATCCTGAAGATTATCTAGCCTGCGACATTTGTGGTGTGATCAGGCATCCGAGTACAAGAGTAGATCAATTATCAACTGCAGGTACTTTTAGCTGGGCCTCTCTTATTAGATTGTAGAACTAGCTTCAACGTTCGTAGCTAGCTGAGGGTAGTTATTAGAAATTAGTATGCATTTTTGGGACAGTTTACCAAATGTCCGAAACACAAGGATCCCCTTCATGAACCACTGCTGTGCATGCCATGGAAAAGGTTGGTTAGAGTTTGTAAGCATCTCGGTTTCTTCTGCAGCTGGAGATGAACGTCGAGCATTGAAGGCCTCGAGATTGGGAAGGTCTCTTTTTGCCCAACTACCTCCACAGAAGCTGAAAACGCAACGAGTTGTGCAGCAAGTTAGAGAGAGTTTTTTCCATGACCAAGTTCATGATAGAAATGGAAATGGATTATCCAAGGACTTTTTGGAGCTCACGCTACAAACATCAGATTCTAGTTCCAGCCAAGGCCATTTTAAACTAGGTCGGATTGGTGTCCTAGTTGTATAAGTTCAATGCATTCAAAGGATCACACCTCATGTTTTGGCAGAATGACTATTTTATAATTTCTATTTTGTTTTGCATACTGTGAATCAAGGAATTCACTTTGTTGTGAAAGTGGTTCCAACATTTGTCTGAGGTCGGATTGTCCCATGAAATGTTTTTTCTTTGGTTCCTCCATGCTTGTTACTTATGCAACTGTTTTCAAAACTAGCTACATAGTAAACTTAAGTTTCTTGTTGCTTGGCAACATGTCAGCCTCCAGGCATATCAAGTGCATACATGATTTTCTGGTTAAGACTTGACTTCTGTAGCTGGTATAGGGTTGCAATCTTATGTACTTGCTGAAATACTTTTGGGTTTGGAATGGGCTTTGGACAGTTCCTTTCAAGTTTGATGGCCCTTCTCCTGATGACAAGGTGCTTGCTGGGAAGCAAAGGAATGCAAGAAGTGTTCCTGGTGAGTTGCTTTACCTTGAATTTTCATAGTAAGGTGTTATATGACAAACATGGAATTATTATCGTAAGAATGAGGCTGATTAGTTTGTATAATTCTATTTTTCAGTCCTGAGAGCCACTCGCATATTCTTTTTATAGTCTTCTCAGATTCTATATATGTTTGTAAGGGGATTTATGGACAGTTCATACTTTTCCCATTTCATGTATCAGATTTAATGCATGACAGTTGTCGTGTACTACAATGGAAATTAAATACTTGAATCAGATCCCTTATGGATCATGGAAACAATTTTGTTTTGAGAGTACTCTATTCAAATGCCTGTGCTTCACAAGACTCAAGAGGGTGTATTCAAAAGTAAGCCATATACGAGGGCCATTAGTTCATGTTGTCATGTATAACAATTAGAATATACACTGTGGCATAGATGCACTGTGTTCTGGAATGTAGAGTTCCGATCACGTTCCAGAATTCTGGTTCAAGTTGAGTACTTTTTCAGATTGAGGGAAAGTGTCAACATACATTACCAATCGTTAATCCATGTCACAATTTAGAGTTGTGTAACCAGATTTTTGCTCACTATATCCACCAATGGTATCAGTTAGTGCCATGTGGATCAATGTTTCCTGGACCAACTTGAACTGACAATTTGAATTGGCTGATTCATCCGGGTCTGATTGAGTCTCAAAAATTCGAACATGTAAATTTTAACCTCTTAAAAGTAGTACTCAGTGCACATTAAAAAAACTACCAACAAGTCAACGACATTTCACAGAATCTAGAATCAAAATTCCCAGCATAGTCTTATTGACCATGAATATAAGCACTCTTACTACTAACAATTTTTGTGTCGTAATCAGCAAGGAAGCATATAGACTACTAACCCCTGTGAGAGGCAAAAGGGACTTTGTCTAAAGGCAACCTAGCTGCATTAAACACTGGAAACATAGTTCAGTAAACTTAGTTATAAGTTAGCTATAAACATAGACATCAGAAGCACAGGCAGTCTAAAGGTATCTCTATTGTATACCGGTAAGGAGTTCATTTATCACTGAGATCAATAAATAATATCAACACAAATCTGTACCTTTTCTGAAGCTGTAGTTCATCAACATTTCAATAACCACCAAGTTAATTTCTTACTGTGCTTAGAACTCAAAGCAAACCTGTTGCGCCGGCGCCTCAAAGGGCGCTGGGACTTGAGCGGTTTCCCCAACACGCGCTTAAGTCTAACATTCATCCATCATGCACTTACGTAAAAGCCAACTCAGAAACGTAACAAGCTTAACCATTCAGACATAAGAAAACTGGAATCCCAACCAACCCGAAAGCCAACTCAGAATCCGTCCCCAAAAGGTAACCAAAGGCAAAGACAAGCCACACATGAAACCCAAGGCATAGTGGTCGCCAAACTGACCAATTGGCATAGCAGCAAGCCCCATGTCGATGACAGGGACCCTTAGGCGCCAGCGACGCAAAAAGGTTGTAGTAAGGGTCCTTCCACTTGGACCAGTCCCGGAGGCGAAATCGAAATGGTAATCATCCCCAAGGATCAACTTTATTAGATTTGGAAGAGGTTACATTCATACATAGACTGACCGGTCTCGGGGCCACCAACACGTGCTGGGCATTGTGCCTGGCTCGTGCTAGTAGAGGGAGCTGAGACCTGGCGACTAGATTCCTGGCGCTGGTTGAGCTGCCCAAGTTTCTGTCTGCCGGACTCCCCCTATAGTTCTGCTGTGATTCGGCGCACCCCCTCTGGTTTGAAACATAGTGCTTTCTGGTAAAGCACGCTTTTTAGGACTTAGTTTTTATTTTGCTGATTAAGCCTGACAAGCCTGGCAAAATCAGTCTGGCTCCCGGACAAGGGTCCCGGGAGCCGTCCCGGCGGCCAAATCAACTTGCTTTCCTGACTAGGCCATGACTTGAGCTCCAGAGCTAGCTCATGACTTGTGACTACTTGGCTGGCTCACCACAGGTCAGAGACTCAGTCCTTGACGTTCTAACTTGCTTTGGGACCTTAGAGAGTGTCTCCCCTTTGAGTCTTACAGGGCACGCTGGGTGCACCCGAGTCAGCTTTACAACATCCTCCCCTCGTTTGAGAAAGCTGATGTCCTCATCAGGGCCAAACTAGAACCTAAGACTCATGGCACGGGCTTAATTCACCGGCCAGACTTTATTCACATATACAAGGGCACGGGCTTGATTCACCGGCCAAAGGAGACCAACTGTAAAGAGAAGTAATGATATTGTGTTTGCACCCAGCACAGGAAAAGTGTGGATCTAGTTCACTTACGTAAAACCTGTGTAAATCTGCTGCACTTAGACATTAGACTGAAGCTCACTTCTCGATGAGAAATGCGGCTTACTTTATTAACATGAAAGAAAAAGGTACTTACGGCTCCTTTAAGCCTCAGATATGTCGTTTTCGTCGCACGTCTGGATGAGTCCCCTAGTACTCTAGATATTTCGTTTGGTCGCCCAGGTTGAGCTCCTTGAGCTCTGCATCGGCACTTAGATTCACCTCTGATGTAGAAGCTGCAGGCAATGTTGGCTCCATTTGACCTCGCGTCAGCTGGTTTGTCACTGTTGGATGTCCTTCGTTAAAGAAGTGAGCTTTCGCTTGGTCACACAAGTTGAGCTCCTTGAGCTCTGCATCAGCACTTGAATTTACCTTTGATGTAGAAACTGCAGGCAATGTTGGCTCCATTTGGTCCGTGTCAGTTGGTCTGTCACTGTTGGTTGTCCTTCGTTAAAGAGGTGAATGAGATTGGGAGGGATGGTTGGCTCAAGTTCATTTGTGTCGTTCTTTTCTAGTTGGTCCCCTGGCACAGCTCTGACAACACAAGGTCTCCTGCCATTATATAATAACACAAGGTTAACCCCTTTTGCCAAGAAGGCCACCACATGTTCGTTAAACCAGCTTAATCCCAAAATAGCGTCGAAGGCATCCATCTTCAAGATTGTGAACTTTAGTCGATTCTTCCAGGTTCCCAGGGAGATTGGTAAGTTGGTTGCCAATCTACAAGTGGTCATTGTACCTTTCGCGGTCTCTGCACAAATAGGAGTCACATTTTCTTCACATTGGATGTCCAATTCCCCTATCAGTTTTTCTGACAAGTAGTTATGTGACGCCCCCAGGTCTACCATGAAGTAAATGATCCTGCCTTGAATACAGCCTTTCAGGTACAATAACTTTGATCCTCTCGCAGGAGTCGCCATGAAATGTTCACGATACGCCGCAAGTGCCCCTATCTGTTGTAAGGCATTCAGGTCAAACTCCGTCAAATCCGTTTCTGGGTCCTCTTCGTCATCTTGTTCACCATCTTCTTGATCAAATGCCTCTCTCTCCATCCTATCAAATCCTTCAATGGCAGCCATGATTTGCTTGTTCAATGGTTTGGGGCATGACCTCCAAGAGTGACCTTGCTGATGACAGTTGAAGCAGCGCATGGAACTGCCCACTGTTGGTGAGCTGTTGCTGTGACTAGCTGAAGGTCCAACATTGTTTCTTCTCTGGAACATGTTCCCTCCATTGTTGCCTTGGTTGCCAAACCCTGTTTTTGTTGGGAATTTGTTCACGCTACTCGAGGCTTGGTTGCCATTTGAAGCTGAGTGCCCCCTTGAAAAGAAGCTCGGACAAATACTCTTGTTGAGGTTGCGGGAGCAGCTGGTGCCAATGTGCTCTCAAAATCACAAACCATTTCAGCCGCTCGAATAGTTGAATTGAAATCATGGGGCATGTAGCTGTCTATTGCACGCCGGGTCCAAGACTGCATTCCAGACAAGAGGTAATGAGTTTTGTCCGCCTCGGACATATCTTCAATAACCCATACACTCTGTCTGAATTTATTGAGGTACTCTCGCAATGACCCTTTCTGTTTGAGCCCCGATAATTCTGTCCTCAATCTCATGTGTGAATCCTTCGGTATGAACTCCTCTCGTAACGCGGTTTTAATGCGTCCCATGTCTGGAAATGCATTCCTGCCATCCGGTACCAGTTTGTAGTGTAGCCCTCAAAATATGCTAGTGCCAAGTCCGTTCTTTCTTCCTCAGGAGTGTTCATCAGACGGAAGTAATGGTCCATGTGAAACAACCAATCTTCCACAATTCGAATGTCACGCTCTCCTTTGAAAGTAGGTGGTGCTTTTACTTTGGCAGTCTTCTTTGGGCCTTCCGTGTTTCGCGCTCGTGGTTCTCTTGGTATCTGTGGAGGAGGCGCCACTGCATTCCCTCTAGTTGCCTCCAACTCTTCAAACCTGGCTTCGAGCTGTGTTAGCCCGTCTCTCATTTCTCTAGCAAGGTTAAATTGAGTAAGGTTCATGGTTCGCAGGGATGTTTGCCATTCTTTCCTTTCTGTTTCTCTGTCCTTCTTCACCTTGCTAAGCATAGCCGTCATTGCGCTTGATAAGTATTGCCGCATCTTCACTTCAAAGAGGTCTTGTTGTGCCTCTAGCAACGGTTCGTCTCTTGGTGTAGGTTCAGAAGGGCCACCCATCTCTTCTTGGAGAGGCGCCACTGTGGAGTGCATACGCTCTTTCTTTCTCGACTTGGACCTGGTGCCATCTCGATGCATGCGGGAGCTGTATTCTCGAGCCAGCTCTTCTCCGTCCGTCAATGCTCGTAACTCATCAAGGTGGTCCTCCATTATAGTAAGAGGTGTACTTCCAACAGATTATCGCCTCAATCCTTTTTATTTTTGAAACTCTCCCTTCTGTCGGCCGGGCCCCACAGCTCTCTTTTCTTCTTTATTAAATCAGCTTCAATGAAAATATCGCCTCCTCAAACTTAGCATGCCCACATCACCTGAGAGCCAAGTAGGAACCAGGTCATTTGTGTCCAAGCAAGCACACAACAAACGGAACATACCAACCAAAGCAAACACAGAGGATCCCTCTCAAGCCACAAACCCCCCTGAGACCGGACGTAGGACCTTTGCCTAGCCGCGCCCACACAAATCTATCACAGAATTAGCCCACAGGGAAACATCCATCCAACCATCCGTGCTTTCACCATTAAGCAGCACATTGCCTCAGTCACGCCCCACCACTTTTTGGTCGATAGCCCTTATAGCTAAACGATCGGCAGCTATCCCGCACCGGCAGCTAACCACCCGTGCTTTACACCCGAATTCGAGTAGCATCTCTGTATCAATGGTTAACCCATACAGTTCGAATATGTCACCCCGCACCCCACAAGGCACAGACCGTGCTTTTACCAACCTAATGGCAGCACATTGCCTCATCTGTCCTACGTGCAGACGGCGCCAGGCCCGAACCGCGGGAACTGACCGTGCTTACACCTCAAGGGCAGCACCTTGCCTCATCACGTCTCCCGTTCTGCCGACCACCCCGACCGTGGACGCACCCGTGCTTACACTGTCGGCAGCACCTTGCGCAACGGTTGTCCTGACAAATCCCAAAACGTGGCCATCCCTGTGAGACTTGCGTAGCTGACCGGCTAGTCGGCTCTGATACCACATGTTGCGCCGGCGCCTCAAAGGGCGCTGGGACTTGAGCGGTTTCCCCAACACGCGCTTAAGTCTAACATTCATCCATCATGCACTTACGTAAAAGCCAACTCAGAAACGTAACAAGCTTAACCATTCAGACTTAAGAAAACTGGAATCCCAACCAACCCGAAAGCCAACTCAGAATCCGTCCCCAAAAGGTAACCAAAGGCAAAGACAAGCCACACATGAAACCCAAGGCATAGTGGTCGCCAAACTGACCAATTGGCATAGCGGCAAGCCCCATGTCGATGACAGGGACCCTTAGGCGCCAGCGACGCAAAAAAGGTTGTAGTAAGGGTCCTTTCACTTGGACCAGTCCCGGAGGCGAAATCGACATGGTAATCATCCCCAAAGATCAACTTTATTAGATTTGGAAGAGGTTACATTCATGCATAGACTGACCGGTCTCGGGGCCACCAACACGTGCTGGGCATTGTGCCTGGCTCGTGCTGGTAGAGGGAGCTGAGACCTGGCGACTGGATTCCTGGCACTGGTTGAGCTGCCCAAGTTTCTGTCTGCCGGACTCCCCCTATAGTTCTGCTGTGATTCGGCGCACCCCCTCTGGTTTGAAACATAGTGCTTTCTGGTAAAGCACGCTTTTTAGGACTTAGTTTTTATTTTGCTGATTAAGCCTGGCAAGCCTGGCAAGCTTGGCAGAATCAGTCTGGCTCCCGGACAAGGGTCCCGGGAGCCGTCCCGGCGGCCGAATCAACTTGCTTTCCTGACTAGGCCATGACTCGAGCTCCAGAGCTACCTCATGACTTGTGACTACTTGACTGGCTCACCACAGGTCGGAGGCTCAGTCCTTGACGTTCTAACTTGCTCTGGGACCTTAGAGAGTGTCTCCCCTTTGAGTCTTACAGGGCACGCTGGGTGCACCCGAGTCAACTTTACAACAAAACCCACACACCGCCATACGCATGGCAGTTAAAGCAAATGCAAGCTCATAGTAAAATGTTAACCAAACACTTTTCGAAGAGAAACTATAATTCAACATTTTTATCTTAAATATCTGTTCAAAGAGTTCACTTTATATCTAGGCACCCAAGCAAGGAGATCTTTGAAGAGTAGTCACTGCCAAGCAATTTACAATAAGTAAGAGAAGCACACATGACTTTACAAAAGTTTTTTGCACAAAATGGCAATCAACATAAAAAGATCATTGATTCAATGCCTTCACTACATGATATACCATCATGAAGGGACTGCAAGCACAAAAGGCCGTTCATAGGCCATCGCTTTCACTTAGGCAGCCAATATCGCGATCTTTCGTGGTGGGACCAGGCCATTACAAACCTGCTGTTTTCTTTTCTGCAAACTCATCATCTCATTCTCCAAAATTGATTGGACCGTGATATATAGGTCGGCGTGTTAATGAGCCATTGCGCCAAAAAACGTTGGTAACTTTGGTACGGTTGCTATGTGTATGTTCCCCACCTCAAGTCATTGACCTTTGTATGCTACAGTAAACCCTTTATTGACTTTTCACAATGTAAGCTTATCAAAAGGAAAAATCACCTATCAATAACTCAAGTATGCTATAGCTCTCACATGCATTCATACTGACAATGTACAATACTCATGGTACATTATGGTGTCCCTAAATCTATAGCATCCTTTCATCTTTCATCAACATCATTCCTCAGTCCATACTCCACAGGTGCACGCAGGGACCATATTGTCGATGCTCAAGTATAGTTAGTAAAATATGATAGTAAAAGAAATAGCACAGTATTTGCGTGTGGGTGTGTTAGGTGGTGTGACAATCATGACATATGGTCAGCTCAGCATCAGAAATCGTATTGTCGTCATAATATCAACTTGGGAGTTTGGCACTTTTGGCACTTTGGCCTCATGTCATTAGATCTGTACATCCTCATGGTTGAACTCCATCTTTGATTCAAGTTAAAATTCTTTTGTACTTTGGGTGGGATGAATGTTATGTTTGAAATATAGAAAATCTTCATTTCCCTATGTGGTCTTCGTGTCATTCTCCTTTTATGTTTGAGCAAGCTGTAACCAGGATCACAAGTGTGATATTACATGTTTGCAGTGGAAGTGTCTTCACCATCCATTTTGTCGAAGACTAGTCTCAGTACGATGGAGACCAAGGGAGGGGTCAATACCAGTCATTCCAGCAAGCTGAAAGCAACCCTAGAATCCAAGGCACCAGCTAGAAGCAGAAAATTGGGCTACGATAAGGAAAAGAAAATTGAAAGTTGTCATGTCATAAAACCATCACAATATGAAGGAGAGTCTTATTTGGATGATGGTATGAAGCACATGTCATTGGATAACAACTTACAAGACAATGGGATTATCAATCATAAAATTGAGCAGTCCAGTAATAAGGGGCTTCCGCTTGATAACTACAAGCCCGAGCAATGGATGCTTGAAGACAATGAAAACGAAAAGAAGCTGTTTCATCTTGTTATAGTATGTTTCCCAATACACGGTATTCTTTCACAGTGCTTGTATGCTGATTAGTTCACCTGTAGGCTTGTTTTGCTAGTAATAATGACTAGCTCAATACTAGTCTTTGGTCAGTAGCTCTTGCTCAGCTTTCTTCCATTTGAAAAAATCTAAGAAAACGTAAACAACTATGTGTTTCTGAACAGGTTGGACATGTTGATGCCGGTAAATCCACGCTTATGGGAAGGATTCTTCATCTCCTAGGTCGGATTTCCCAGAAGGAGATGCACAAACATCGGAAGGAGGCCAATGAAATGGTAGGAAAACATTATCCCTTTTAGAATGCTGCATAGTGTAGATACTTTTGGGCTTGATTCAGTTGTCTATTCCAGCATCTGTTAGTTCAGACTCCAGTGTGGTTGAACTACTACTATGAACCTGTACTTTGATCTGATAATTGGCCTTTGTTGATTTGTAGGGAAAAGGATCATTTGCCTATGCTTGGGCTCTGGATGAGGGGTCAGAGGAGAGGGCCAGGGGAGTAACAATGACAGTTGCCATGAAACATTTTGAGACCAAAAAATTTAAAGTTGTTTTGTTAGATGCTCCAGGTCACAAGGATTTTATCCCTAACATGATTTCTGGGGCTGCACAAGCTGATGCTGCTGTTCTTGTAGTTGATGCCTCGACTGGAGCATTTGAAGCAGGGTTTGAGGGCCAAGGTCAAGTTGGAGGCCAAACCCGGGAGCATGCCCAGCTTGTTAAGAGTTTAGGTGTAAATCAGCTAGTGGTTGCAGTGAATAAAATGGATGCTGTCAACTACTCAAAGTCCAGATTCAATCAAATAAAGGGATCGCTTGCCCCTTTTCTGAAACAATGTGGTTTCAAAGACACTGCAATTCTCTGGGTTCCTGTGAGTGGAATTGAGGCCCAAAATCTTGTGACAGGGCCTTCAGAAACTCAACTAACGTCTTGGTGTGTTTCCTTGATCTGTATACTTTTCTCTTCCCTTGATGTTCTACATGTAATCCAGCTCTGCAAACTTTTTAAACAAAGGAGCGATTACTCTCATTTCTGTTCTTTTCAGATGGAACTCTCTGCTGGCTCTCTTTGTTTTTTGTCTGTGAACCTTTGGTTCTTATTCTTTGGTTTGTCCTTCATTATGGTCATGGCTGCTCTTTCATGTCTGCACTCTGCACATTAATTTACTTCATCTGTATGCATCCACCTTTTTCTTTTGATTAAACATAGAAAGAAGATTGTTATATTTGAATTATAGTACGCACGTGATAATCTTTTTTCTGGAATGTTCATTCAGGGTTAAAACTTAAAAGTTTCAATATGTCTTTTATGATACGTTCTGTACATACAGAACGATATGTTTTGTCCACTATGGTTTTGATGGCCAGAGAAAACAAGAAAAGCTGATCAAGCAGCAGTGGATCTATGAAATCTAAAATTTTTGGACCTTACTATGATAAGAGCAACCTAAAGTGAAGTTCAACAATGGAAAATTTTTTTAAGGAAATATTACATTGGTTCTTAAACTTTAGTCGAAACATTTTGATTCAGATCATCTTAGGCCCTGTTTGTGCTATCTCAGCATTTCATCCATTAGGCTACTAAATGTCACAAGTTCTATGATTTGAAGTTAATTCTGGATGGTTGCTATATCTTGAATGAGTACAGGTATACGGGGATTAATCTCCTTGATGCAATTGATACACTTGAGCCTCCTGTAAGGCTTACCTCAAAACCACTCAGGCTGATAGTAGCAGAAGTTTTTAGCAAAATAACGCTTGGTCCAACTGCCGTGAGTGGGAAACTGGAGAGTGGAGCTGTGAAAGTTGGCACCAAGGTCAAACCTTTATTATGATTGATGTGTTTTTTCTGTTCAGCACCTGGAGTTCTTGATAGTTACCATTGCAATGTAGTTGTGACCTTTCATCTGCTACTTTTTTGCTTTTGGTTTCTGAACAGTGCTTAACCTCACTTGCTGTCCGCTTTGCACATCACAGGTTCTTCTGATGCCCAGCAGAGAGATTGCAAGGGTGAAAAGTTTAGAGCAAGATGGTGAATCTGTGTCAGTAGGAAGGGCTGGAGATCATCTAGATGTTGGTTTACAAGGAGTTGATGCTGGTGCACTTATGGTTGGAGGGGTTTTATGCCATCCTGACTATCCTGTACCAATTGCCACCCTGTTAGAATTAAAGGTGCTTACACTTGGCATCACGGTTCCGCTTCTTCGAGGGACACAGGTGATGACTCTATAATTGTGCAGCCCTTCCACTTTTTATTTCCTCTTCCCTCTTGAAACTTCTATTACTTGTTACTGTTTTTCTTGCATCTAGAGCAAGGTGCCTTGTTCAAAATCTTCTTTCATGGATCATTGTGCAAAAGGAGGTTTCTGATTCCAAATCACAACTTTATTTTTTACAGGTCGTCCTCCATGCACATCATGCGAAAGATCCAGCAAGGATTGCTGAACTTGTTAGTTTACTAGATTTGAAGACTGGTGCTGTTATAAGACAATCCCCAAGGTGCCTCACAGCCAATCAAAGAGCTGTAATTCAGGTGAGTTATGTGTTTTTTCTGGTTTTGACATTCCATAATGGAGATCTTTAAGCCACTGTTCATTACTACTCAATGACAAAATATCTGGTAGAGGATATGCTTTTTGGGCCCTGGCTATCCCACAAGCTCCTTGTTCTTAGGTGTAGCCATCCAGTCATACTTTCCCATGTCCTTCCCTGAGTGAGTTATGAAGTCTTAAAAGATTACTGAAGATCACCAAATACAATCATATTTAAAGCCCTACAAGCAATGTAGTTGAGCTCTCCCATGAACAGCCCAAGCATCTCAATAATCAAAAAGCTATGAAATGGTTATTGTTAATCTCTATTTATAGTCATCTGGGGAAGCTTCCAGGAAACCTTTAATGCCTAACTTGGATAGCAAGGAGGCATCACATTTGCAGGAAAATAGTGCGCCACAATTGCTAGGTGCCCTTAAATGTATGTCCTTAACATTCTCATGCTCAAAAACGTTATTCTCAATGTGGGGTTTCTGAAAGGATCATATGGTAATATCAAAACTAACCTAGTGTAGTTGCTGCAAACAGATAAACTGGAAGACTGCATAAGACGGAGATGTTGTCGAAGAATGTTGATGCCGTGTACAAACTGCAATACGTGCATATACTAACAAGCTTCTACATTAAGTATCGATGTTGAAATACAAAGCCCAACATGAAGATTGTAATCCACTGAATGAAAACTTGAAGCTCTGTCAAGGAACACAATGGCCCACAACTGCCAAATGAAGGCATTATGATAAATGTCTTCTGTACAAATCTGGATATACCTAGCTAGTTGTATGGCCCAATAATAACACATGAGGGTTTCAGTAGGATCACCAAGGCAACAACCCTATGGAACAAATGTTGTATTGGTATCAATAGGTATATGATTATGGCTAATAGACAAGATCACTTACCAATGCTCCAGGAACACGAAAGGAAACTATAGATGAAGCATACAACTGCCAAATACCAAGAGAAGGACTACGGTTCCACATGTTAAGAAAGTAAGTGATGCCAGTCGGATGAACAAACTAGAGTTATCATCCATATACATCTTGTGCCAAGCCAAATTCCATTTGAGACAACAGGAGAGCCAGAGCTCATACCACCATAGAGATCCGTCAAAAAGGCATCAGTAGGAACATAAGGAATCCAACTCAGCAAAACCAATGCTACAACGTGGAGAGTAGTTGCTTTGAATAGAGAATGTTGTTGTATGTAGGAAGGTACTAGGAACCCATGGGCAGCGTATTATGCCAAATAGTAAGGCTGGAGAAGAGCAACAACATATAGATCAAGAGATTCCAAGCCATCGTGATATACGGAGAGTGCAACGTGAAAGAATTAGTATGAACATTAGAGCACCAACTTTACAACATTAATTGTGCATGAAGGCAACTGTCGCTAATAGAGTAGACATGAGCAGCAAGGAATGGAACCCAAGCTTTATGAAGTAATCAAGCATGTTGAAAATTTGCACCAGGAACTGGAACAAGTGCAACCCAAGCTAGGCAAATGATCCAAGATTGCCAAAGTAAGGCATCTCGGTGACAATCGGAGGAGAGAGCAACAGTTAAGGAATTCCTAAGGCGCCATCACGATCCCAAGGTAGCTGTTAAGGCCCATGAATACAAAACACCATTTGCAAGGATTATCTCAGTTGCTCCACAAGTACTACCAATAAAGCCATGGACCCTCACCTCTCGTAGCTGAGAAAACTCTCAAACGAGGCTTTTCCCTTATACATTATTTGTTGAGACTCGAACCTGGGACCCGAAAAACTTTTTTGGATTACAAGCTAACAAGTGAGTCAACCCCCTTGAGTTTAAGCTCATATGACTGGCCTGGCAGCAGCATGAATTATGACCAAAATTTGGCACTAACTTGATTGCCTCTCTCTCTCTCTAGAAATTTCTCTTTCTAGAAATTTCTATACACACATGCTTTCTCTCTAGACATTTCTAAAAGCACATGTTAGATTGTCAATTCACTTCAACTGCATTTCAACTGCCCTTCAAATACATTTTAGGGCACACGTGGGCCAATGAGAATAGACAAAACACGTTTTGTCTACCATTGCCTACTCTCTCTCTCTCTCTCTCTCTCTCTCTCTCTCTCTCTCTCTCTCTCTCTGATAAAATGCGATAAGCATGCTGCACCAGTGCATTTGGCGAGAACACACATCCGGCTTCGTGATATTGCAATGCCATCTATGTTAGAAAGTGAGCTGGATCATTGGGATGCTCATATGTAAAATCGCCACCTAGGACATGTGTAACAGCAGTGTCCTGAAGAATAAATTGCTGCACATCTGTTGGTACACTAATAGGCCAAAAGAACACAAGCCTTCTCATATTCCAAGGGACACGAGACGGCTAAAAAGAACACAAGCCTTCGCATATTCCAAGGAAGGAACCAGTAGCAGGTCCTGAACTATGCATGTATCGTGTCATAACTCGTCTCAACATCCAACTGAGTGGAACAACCTTGCTTGACCAATGGAATATGATACTAGATAGCACCATGCTAACCATAAATATTTGCATTTCATTGTGGCTTTGTCCTTGTTGGCCAGCTGACCCCCAAAAAGACCAAATTACAAGTCCAAGGTTTTTGAATCACCCTTGTGCTTCCTCTGTATGCAAGTGTGACAATGTTGTTACTCAGTTGAAGATGTGATAAGTTCATTTGTACAGTTCAAATTTGAAATTTTTTCAAGGTTTATGTCACCAGCAACTTACTCAGCTAATTTTTCTATATATTGAGGATATGTCTAGGATAATACCCAGGATAACAGAAGAGATGTGCAGTGATGAATTTCCCTCTTATACACCTGTATTATGAACACTTTGCTTTTGAATAACTCTTTGTGATGGTGGCTCGACTTGCTCATGACATTATTGAAGTTGTGTTGCCAACTTTTTGTCAAACATACATTTGAACATTCTAGTATTGTGCAAAAGCATGTGACGTTGGCTTGTTGACATTGAAATTGGAATGATACATGCACAGGTCGTACCTGAAAGGGGTGTTTGTGTCGAGGAATATACAAATTTCCGGTCCTTGGGACGTATAATACTGAGAGATGGCGGGAAAACTGTAGCTGTGGGTGTCATTTCTCGAATTATTTCTCAACAATAAGAGAAGGATTCAACAATGCTTGCGGAGGACTAGTCTGCTAGAAACATCAAACATGAGTTTATTTCTCTCAGCCATTTGAGGCATTTGTATGTACATAAAGTGCTTGGAGTTTTGTTGCTTCAAGAATAGTGTATTCATGGAGTATATGGTGTGAGATTCTTTCTCTAGAATTATCCAATTTGTTATTTGATGATGGCTTAAGCACAACTTAGAACAGTTAATCTTATTGTTGGATTACTTTGAAAAAATTTTGAAGGAAAAATCCTGAGTTTTGGCCCTATTCGCACTTGGTGTCTGGAAATGAGCACCTTGCAGCAAAAGGAAACATGCTCCTCAGTTGGGTTCTTTTGAATTATTTTATTTTGAGTTTTAAAATTTGATCTTATCATTGTTGACAAGTTTAAGAGCCTAGATACGACTCCATCCTCGAGAACAAGAAAACATTGCCATCCATGTATGCATCCAATCCAAGAGCTATCCTTGAATATTTGGTGGGCTCTTGGCTTATTCCTCAAATCCACCATCCTCTCAGAAGTACATCTCCCAAAAAAATTTTATTTATATTGAGATGCTTGCAGTATCATAACCGTAGTTTAAGCAAGGACATAATCAGATTATTGAAGTCATAGAAGCTATCAAGCAAAGCAGAATGTTTTGAATACTCAAAATGAATGAAAAGCCCACCTTTTCCCAAGTTTGGGTCAATCATTAATTCATGACAAACAATCACTGAAACCCCACCTTTTCCCAAGTACTCAAGTTCACATTCTCGTGTTTTATATGTATCTCTATCTTCACATGTAGTCATTCTCTTGAAGACCTCTACATCTGTTTTTATGAAATATAATGTCATTCTATGTAATCATAAACGAGGAGATTTTTTTGACTAAGAAATTTGTTGGAGACTTTTCTATTCTTGGAACTTTGTATGGAGTGGCCTCCTTATCTGGAATAAAAAAGATAACTCTCAATGAATCATCATCAATTAAACAGCAGAGTCACTCCTGTTGCATGTAAAGCACTAGATATCAAAGTTTGGGAGATTGTATATCTTCTGTTGCGCATGGAGGGCAGAGGAGATCTTGATCTAGCAAGTGTTTCTTGCCAA
This sequence comes from Diphasiastrum complanatum, assembly GCA_029204225.1. Classification (NCBI taxonomy): domain Eukaryota; kingdom Viridiplantae; phylum Streptophyta; class Lycopodiopsida; order Lycopodiales; family Lycopodiaceae; genus Diphasiastrum; species Diphasiastrum complanatum. The sequence continues at coordinate 39,296,500 of CM055107.1, read as the reverse complement.
CCCTCTTAGGTACTTTGGCTCTCTTGGGAACCCTTTGCTTTTTTTCTTTTGTGAAGACGCAGGACTTGAGGAGCCCTTCTCCAATGATTTTTTCCCCAAGGCTTGGGTTGGGATGAATGGAGATTATTAAGAGTAGGAGCTGTTCTAAGGTCTCTTGGAAGTTTCTAGTTTGCACCATACAAAACTTTACTAATGGCATGCCACCAACTAGCAAGATACTAGACCAGTGTGCAATAAAGAAAGGAAGGAGAACAAAAAACTCAAACATCGCATGTATTTGATATCATAGATGGCAATATTGCTAGTCTCTGTGAAGGTAGAAAATGGAAAAATGCTTAAGGAAGTGTTCACATTAATAATATTGAGAGTGAAAACCATGGAAATTAGACCAAGTCACAAAAGGTGGAAACAAGGAATTCTTATTTTAATGTTTTATGTTGTCAACCACTACTTGGACATAGTTGGTTCATTAAGGCTTATGGACTAGTTGATTGTAAAATGTTTGGAACTTCCTAAGACACCAACTACCCCAAGATTCGGAAAGAGTGTAGATGTGAGGAGTGTACCTTTTTGGCTTTATGAAGAATTACAAAGCAAGCACACTTGACAATGCAACATCTACACAAAATTTCATGAATGGTGTAGCAAGCTGCAAGGTCCAATCATCTTACATCGATGTAAGTAATTAGTACGCTTAGTACGATTATGTGGATGTAAGTACCTAGTATGTCTAGTAATACATGTTTGCATGTAAAAAGAAGCCAAAGATAAAAATGGGAAAAGTAATCAAGCATATTCTAAAATATAATAAGCATATATAAGCTACTCTATAAACATTTTAAAGAGCTTATAAATATTTAAATGATGCATGTTCCTTTTGTGTATTCTTAAGAGCTTTTGACTCGTACTAATTACGTCGATGTAAGTACCTAGTATGTTTAGTAATATATGTTTGCATGTAAAAAAAATCCAAAATAGATAGATAAAAATGGGAAAGGTCATCTAACATTTTCAGCAAGATAACAAGATCATAGAAGCTGCTCTATAAACATTTTCAAGAAGTTTTAAATATTTAAATGATGCGTGTTCCTTTTGTGTATTCTTGCTTTAGTCAAAACTAACTTTGGTTAGAATTGAATCTTTTCTATTTGATTTTTTTCATGTGTTGCTCATCACGTGGAAGTCCTTCGGCAAAGTTTTGGGCTACGCTTGAACAACTAGCCAAAGTAGCCATTATTTTTCAAACGTGTTTCTTTGTTTGAAATATGTTTCAATGAGACATTGCAAGTGTCCCAATGAGCACATGACATGTGTCTGGTTGACTAGTTCCCTCTCCTACTTTTTAGGAGGATAATCCAGCCACTCCTAATAAATGACCCAGTACCCCATGCCAAAGCTAAGCACTACCATCTGAGGTCCAATGCCCACTAATTACAATTTATTTACAATTCACTTACAAAGGTCACCACAGGCCGATGACTTAGCCATTTCAGTAAAAAAAAATTATAAAATGTGCATCTGTCTAGAGAGACTGTAGCGAAAGCGACAAAGTTGCAAGGATATTCAAACGCTGCTGAGCATTTGCTTTTCGATATGATAACAAAAGATCATTGAGGACTTTTTAATCCTGCATTCTATGTCATTATTTGTTTTACTATCCCAGCCTTGATCCATGAGATCTGACAAAGTCTCATCTGATAAATCCTTGCAAACGAATAAAGTTGGTGTCCTACGAACACTAGCACTCGAGAAAAAATCAACAAATGTATGCAATGAGATAAACCAACTTAGGTGAACAATTTTCGAGCCTGTGCTTATCTTCATAGCATTTTTAATATCAATGAGTAGCTTGCATTTCAAGGATTCAGAAACAATGCTGTCAGGAGTAGGCCACTCATCACTTTGAAAACCAGGCAATGGAATTGCTTCGAGCTTGCCTGTTCACACGATTTTTTTCATTGTTAACATGAAGAGTGTTGTACGAAGTCTGATCAAAAGAACTCAAGACAGTTCGTTCATTGTGATCATAGTGACCAAAACAAGCAAGTAAATAATGAGAGCATTTCTTAATTAGATGTGTGTGTGTGTGTGTGTGTGTGTAGTCAAAAAATAGACTTGTATGTGTGTGCATATGTATTGTATGTATGAATAGGCAAAGAGTAGGGTCTAGGTGTGACATAGGGAGAGTAGGGTATTGGCATTTGACAAATGCACATCACTTGATACGCAGAATTAACAAATCTCTTACACAACCCCAATCTTTGAGACACAACTACACTCATCTATAGCATCTAACAGTGACAACAAAAATCTAGTGAATGATTCTAGAAGAGCATGGTTTCAACACCCTAAATTGGGAACTTTCAGTGAAAGTCTTGAAAATTGGACTAATATTGGCCTCCCTTTTTTCAAAACTGCAAAATACCGGCATGAAAAACCAGGTTACTAGCAAAAAATCGGCATATAGTTGCCTCTGTAAAAGGGTCCCAACCTACCCCTAAAGTGGCAAGACATGTTATAGTAGACTTTTGTGACGGTCTCAAGAACCATAAAAAATATTTGATATATGTCAATTTTTGTAAAGCCGCTAATGAGGCTAGAGAAAAGTTTGTGGCCTTGGAAATGGCCTGTAAAAATGTTTTGCGGCTGTTGTAAAAATAGTCAGCATAGCCGTACTAAAATTTTGCCATGTACAAAGATGTCTTACTAATATATGTTTACCTAGTGTATTTGCAGAGAAACCGGTTTGTCAAAGGAGCCCTAGTCATGAATGTTGTAACAGCCAGTTTCAAGAAAAGAATCGGCAAAGAAAAAATACTGTGAAAATTTTGCCACCAAAAAAATATTATAACAAGTTCAAAATACCATGGAAATTCTAACGACAAAGTCAAGGTAATTTTGATCACTAGATAGACCAACGGGCCAAGCAGTACCAACATATGGAAGACCGTCAACATAGGAAACCGACAATCTGAAAAACCGACGCAAAGAAAATGATGGGACAACCACACCCATAGGGGTTGACTAGTAGCTACTAGGTTGGTTCGGGACAAGGAGTAAACGTTGTAACACCAAGTTCCCTCAACCTTTGGATAAGCATGTGTCTCGGAATTGAGTCAAAAAAATGGAAATTCACAAAACTGTCATGGGGTTCACAAAGAGGAGAGTTATGTTAGATGTTTAATAGGGTGGAGAATAGTAAATATGAGTGTGAAGATGACTAAAACATGACTATGGGCTCCTTCACTATGCATGATGCAGATGTAGATGAAAATATTGATGCATTATTGATGAAATTGATGATGACACTATTACATGACATTATTGATGAGGTTAATTTTGATGTATATGGTTAATGTACAATGGCACTATTATGTGCCATTCATTTGCTAATTAATATGATTCATTAATTATAGATTGAAATGCATTAATGTAATGATTTGAGTGTGTGTGTGTGTGTGTGTGTGTGTGTGTGTGTGTGTGTGTGTGTGTGTGTGTGAGAGAGAGAGAGAGAGAGAGAGAGAGAGAGAGAGAGAGAGAGAGAGAGAGAGAGAGAGAGAGAGAGAGAGAGAGAGAGAGAGAGAGAGAGAGAGAGAGAGAGAGAGAGAGAGAGAGAGAGAGAGAGAGAGAGAGAGAATAGTTGAAACTAGAGAATAAAATATTATCAAAATCCTAAAAAGCACACAATCAAAATGAAAAATATCTAATATAGGACCTGCAATGGTGGTGAGAAAATGGTGTTTGCAAGTTGCGCTTAGCATGTCATGTTGGTAGAGTTCTTTAGACATTTTCATGGAAAAAAATATAGTTTTTCTATTGTGGCAAGAAAGGCAATTTTGTCTTGAAAATGCTACAAGAAGAAGAGCGTCTAATCAAGCCAAGCTCATGTTGCTAATGAAGATCCTAAGGAGAATTAAGAGTCCTTGATGATGTCCTCAGTCTCATCATCAAATTTTCAAGGTGAACATCCTTGGTGGATTGATAGTGGGGCCTCTCATCTGTACATAAGATCAAGCAATGATATGCATGTAGTTCACTTAAAAATAGAATTTGTAATCGAATAATAGCACATGACATGGAACTCTCATTTTGTTTGTTTACGTGTCACCATGTTCTTAGGTCCCAAAGTTTTCTTCGTACTTATATTATTAAAGGCAATCTAGAGCTCCTTTTCAAAAAGGGACCGTGTAGTTGTGAAATCACTTTCTTTGCTAGGAAATTAACTGCAAAATGGCTAAGTAGTGTGAAAATTGTCAACATTTCCTTGTCTAGTTTTAGGCCAAAATTGCTAAAAATGGCACATAGTTTAGGATCTGACTTTTCACACGTGTGAAACAGGTCTAGATATTTTTAGTAAGTGTATTTTTTCAGTATGAAGAAGTGTCAAACTTCAAGACCTTCGAAATGAGTCCATTTTCATGTATTTTGGACATATATGCCAATTTTACCTATATAGGGCATATTTTAGGTAAGGAGGGTCTAGAGAGAGGAGAGAGAGTCATCTCTCTCAGCTATATATAGCAGGTAGGCCGTGGAGAAACAGGTTGGAGCAGATCCATTGTATTCATTTGCTTAATGAGAGATTTTTCTATTGGGTTCTCCTTCCATTGTTGGCATTGTGTAGTGATTGAGTTCAAGCTTTGTGTGTATGATCTTAGGTGCTTTCCAAAAGTGGTAGGCTGATGTATTATGGACTGTATAATGCTATTTTGGGCCGCACTTGATGTTTATGGAAGTTTCCATTTGTGATAAATGCTTTTTGATCAAGTTCTTTGCATTCTAGGTAGCATAGAATGTGTTGCCAATTCCTAGCTTATGTAGTTTGGAGTGCAAGCATTCAAGCCAATGATCTTGGAGTTTAGATCCACTTAGGATCTGTATTTTTCACATGGTATCAGAGCTGGTTGGCTTCTATTTACAGTAAGTATTCCATTTTTGGTGATATTTGGATGTTTGATCAAGTTCTAGCATGATTTTGCATTGCTTTGTTGATCAAATCTTACTAACCTTTGTTTTGTGAGTTGAACTTGTGGATCAAAAGCATATTTCAAGTCTATTGAAGATCAGAGGCTGAAAAGAAACTATTTTGGTTCAGATCATAACACCTAATCATTTGTGATTGTGAGGCTTGTGCATATTCAATACTAACAATGTTCTTTTCAATCCTATTGTTGACAATCTCCATTCTTGGATGAACACTCTCCTTAAGTGGATGAAACTTCTCCTTAAGTGGATGACAAATGCTCTTTTGAGTGAGTTGTAATTCTCCTAAAGGCTGAGCAAAGCTCCCATTTGGATGAAAGATCCCCTTTTTGGGTGAACATATTGTAAGCTCCATTGTGAAGAGCATATTGTAAAGATTGTCATCAATTTTGGCATAAATTTTGGTGTACTTTGTTGAGCATGTAAGTAACTCTCCTTATGTAATTTGATTGGAGCATTTGCTGGAAGGTGTTAACCATTATGCAAGTGTGTTTTCAGGTTCTTAACAGGTTGAGGAACATTCTCATGTGAAGTGATCTTAGATCTACATCTAAACACCAAGATTTGACAAGATAGTGAAGCTAGTCTTGTGATTCACTAAGTGTGCTCATTCATTCACCTCTAAATCTTGTATTTATCACTTGCTGGAGTTTATAAACTTTTAGAAGTGTGGTTTACATGTGGTTTTACAGGTTGAATCAATATCTTAGTGTGTTGATCATATGTTGATCAAGTTTGTTCATTACTAGGTAATCTTGGCATCCTAGTTTTGGGTATTTTCTAAGAATGCAAGTAACTCTTCACACCATAACTTGATTTGGTCACTTGCTGGAAAGTTTGAGAGCTTAAGCAAGAGTGTGTTCAGGTTGGTTTGATTTTGTAATCCATTCTTAGTGTGTGCAAAGTGTTGCATGTGTTTCAATCTTCCTTTCTATGCTTGGAAACAATCTAGGTTCAAGATAGAAGTGTTTTAGGGTCCTAAATCTTCATAGATCTCTTTATCTATCATTTGTTGAGAGAAAAGTGAGTGCTAAGTGCTTTAGGACAGAACCTAAAAGTTGAAGAAACATTAGAATCATGGCTTCCAATGGTGGGATCATGCTAGAGTCTAGTGAAAGGTTGAGTTCATCAAACTACTCTACTTGGAAAGTGAGGATGGAGTCCTTACTTGAGTTGAATGAACTCATGGACATAGTTGCAGAAATTGAAGAGAGACCTCTCACACTTCAAGAGCAACAAAGGTTTGATAAGAAGGCCAAAAGGGCTCTTCATATCATTAAAATGAATGTTACAAATGAACTTCTCAAGGAAGTTGGAAAGTGTCAAAGTGCAAGTGAGGCATGGAATGCCTTAAAGAAGCTCTTTGAATCAAAGTCCACATCTAGGGTATTGACCCTAAGGAGACAAATATTTTCTAGTAGGCAAAGAGAGGGTGAAAGTGCTCATGCATTTATCTTGAGAGTTAAGTCCCTAAGTGATGATTTAGCATGCATTGATGAGAACATAAAAGATGGTGAAATAGTCCAAGTTATGTTGAATGGTTTGCTAAATGAACATGCTAACCTTGTGCAAAGTTTTGCCATTCAAAGAGTCTTGCCAAGTGTGGTTGACTTGCAAGAAATCTTATTGGCTGAAGAACATAGGTTGCAATCAAAGCTTGATGGTGCATCCTTGCAAGGTGGAGGTGAAGAGGCTTTCTTCACAAAAGGCAAATTCAAGGGCAAAGGTAAAGGCAAAGGGAAATGGTCCAAAGGTGGTAACTTTGATCATGATGATCACTCTTCCTCTTCTACTAAGAACAATAAGTCAAAGTTCAAGTGCTTTTATTGTGGGATAAAAGGACATTTTGCAAATGAATGCCATAAGAAACAAAATGGTAGATCTAGGTTGAGATCTAATGTACTTCTTGGAGATGATAATTGTTGTGCTAACTTGGCAAGCTTTGGTGAATCTATGGTCAATTTTTTGGATCCATTGGATCTTGAAGATGCACTAGTGTTACCTACTAGTCATATGGAGTCATGTGGAGCTAAATTAGCATCATGTTTGTACTCTTCTACTCATGGACTTCCAAGGCTTGGTGGTTCTTCAATGGTGCTAGATGGCAAGTGCAAAAATGGAAAAGGTAAGGAAGGAGCTAACTTCATCAATGGAGTTGATGAAGATTCTTCTTTGGAAGTGATTGTTGCTAATGACTTGTTTGTTCATATGGAAAAAGATGGAGATGCTAAGTGTCATTCTTTGCAAGAAGATGGTTGTTCTTCTAATTCTTTTCATATTGATGTATGTAATCATGTGGGAAAAGATGATGGTGCTTTGAGCATGCTTGAAGGAAATGGTTCTTTTACATCTTTTTGTGATAAAGTCATTTGTGCAACAAGTGGTGTCACATTTCTTCATAAAAAGAGTAGATCAAAGGTTTCTATCATGAGACTTGGTGAGGGAGATCACAAGTCAAAAGGAAGAGAAGTATGTGAAGTGTTCAAAGTAGGATGTACTTTGAATGATGTTTTTATGAACGATAGTGAGGAAGAATCATTATCATATGACTCATTACCTAAATCATTGAGTAGAAGTTCATGTTTGAAAAGAGAGAGTACTTCAATCACTCTTATGTTGAAGGTACTAAGGATTCTTTTCTTGGCTTCTAATATTCAAGAGTCTTCTACTTCTTATGGTGCAACTATCAAGAGGGAGGTTTCTAACTTTTGTGGTGCTAGCATTAAGAGGGAGTCTTGTGAAGGAAAGGGCAATGGAAGAGTGGTTCTTGGGAAGATCCAAAGCATGGATCTAACATCTCTTCATCAACTCAAAGCATTCTATGATTGTGGTGGATTGTTCATTCATGGTCAAGATGGCAAAAGGTTGGTTGAAGAAGACTACATGGAGCAACTCAAGTGGCAACTTCTTCAAGGCAAGGGAGATATCATTGGTGAGCTTATTGAGGTTTGTTATGAACTCAAGAGGGCTGTTTTGATTAGGTTTGATACTCATCTTCACCTACTCTACTTCATGTTAAATGGAAATGTTGGAATCTATCTTTTGGTTTATGATGGTGGCATTGTTTTCACTAACTATAGTGAAGGGTCAAATTTGAGCATTGATGAGATCTTGTGGGATCTTAATCATGTGTTTGAGAGGGAGTATCTTCAGAGTTTCAGATCTGAAGATGTTCACATATGCAAGATCTTTGATGTCTTATTGGAAGATCAAGAGGTTGATCTTGGATTGCTTCATCAACACCAAGAGACAAGTGGCAATTCGAAGCTAGTGAAAAGCATCAAAGAAGAGACAAATGGTCAAGGCATTTTGGATCTGTTTTTACAGGTTCTTGAAGGTTCAAGTAAGGTCTTTGGAGCTGCAAGGAAGTGTCTTCTTACTCTACCTCACTTGCCTAATCTCATTTATGAACATTGTTATGTCAATGTGTTGAAATTGTCAAATTTCAATAAAACTAGTTCCATAGTTTTGCATCCTTTGGATCTTGGAGATGGAATAGTTATCATTGCTAGTTTGTATGATCAAGTACATGAATTCATTCAGATCTTGAAAGGTATTGAAGTGGTCAATATGTTTTCTTTTGAACAAAGTTCAAGATCTAGTATTCTAGTGTTGGCAAATTGGCAACTTGTTGACATTGTAGGATCAAGCGTTGTGTGCAAATCTTGTGGAGGTACTTCAAGTATTTCAAGTTCAGGTTTTGGTCATTCAAATGGAGTAGGGAACACATCTTTTTGGCATTCATTCACTCAAAGGCTTTCATGGATTGAAGATCTACAAAGGCAAGGTGGTGATGGAAGTTCATTCATGGAGATACATGTTGCATTCACTATATGTATAGTGAAATGTGGAGGAGGCATGCAAACACTTGTTGATCACTTTCATTTACAACTTGTTTGCTGCTATTTTACAGAGAAACCAGAGATGGATACATGGAGGAATTCATTAATTGAGATTCTATGTTCTTTTACATGTACCATTTTTATGATTCTATGTAAAATTGATGTAAGAAATAGTGAAGCATCCTATATGGACACTATTATCTATATCAATTATGTTGTGTCCTATTTTGTACATATTAGGATCCTTGAGAAGAGATCTATTCTGATGATGGAGATCATTCTTAAGTTGGAACAAAGTAGTGTTGTAAAACTAGCAAGTTAAGTTGAAGAGGGAGTGTGAAAATTGTCAACATTTCCTTGTCTAGTTTTAGGCCAAAATTGCTAAAAATGGCACATAGTTTAGGATCTGACTTTTCACACGTGTGAAACAGGTCTAGATATTTTTAGTAAGTGTATTTTTTCAGTATGAAGAAGTGTCAAACTTCAAGACCTTCGAAATGAGTCCATTTTCATGTATTTTGGACATATATGCCAATTTTACCTATATAGGGCATATTTTAGGTAAGGAGGGTCTAGAGAGAGGAGAGAGAGTCATCTCTCTCAGCTATATATAGCAGGTAGGCCGTGGAGAAACAGGTTGGAGCAGATCCATTGTATTCATTTGCTTAATGAGAGATTTTTCTATTGGGTTCTCCTTCCATTGTTGGCATTGTGTAGTGATTGAGTTCAAGCTTTGTGTGTATGATCTTAGGTGCTTTCCAAAAGTGGTAGGCTGATGTATTATGGACTGTATAATGCTATTTTGGGCCGCACTTGATGTTTATGGAAGTTTCCATTTGTGATAAATGCTTTTTGATCAAGTTCTTTGCATTCTAGGTAGCATAGAATGTGTTGCCAATTCCTAGCTTATGTAGTTTGGAGTGCAAGCATTCAAGCCAATGATCTTGGAGTTTAGATCCACTTAGGATCTGTATTTTTCACAAGTAGTTAGTGCATTCATTTGGTTGTGTTATGCTACTTTGGAAAATATTGTGACTTTGTGCACAAAATGTTTTGATGATAGTTTTTATGGTATTTGAAGCAATCTCTCTTACATCCTCTATTGAGTGTATGTTATTTCCTCTTTGTATGTCAATTATTGTAGTAGCAAGATGTATGTAGCTTGACCTTCTCACACCAATTGAGCATGGATCTTGATAGAAGACTTTAGACCTATGAGGTTAACTTTAATGAATCTATGTTGTACTTTATAGGACCTGTGAAAATGCAAAAATCATGCTTGGACAAAGCCAAAATCTTGTAAATAGGATAATCACACATGTGTGGAGCCTGTTCCCACGTGTGAAATTTGTGTACTTGTTATGTACCATTTTCATATATGTTGTACATATGATCTAATTCAAGTTCCAGTGGCTAAAAAACTAGTTTTCTAGATATATGACACATGGCATCAATCTATTGATTGCATGAGCCAAATAATTTGGTTAGGTGTCACATCCCATGTGTAGAGGACAGCTCACACGTGTGGAATAAGCTGAAGTAGGCAAGTTTTTGCTTCTAGAAGATTTCCATGAAGATCTCCATATAGTAGGAAATTGGACCAAAAATGCTCAAAATAGAAAGTTTGATCGAAGTGTCAAATTTGCATGATGATGACAAAGCATCCTCACACGTGTGAGATTTTATGCATGATCAGTACCTCGAGCTCCAAGAAGTGTATATATAGAGTCATATTTGGCCACAATCAATATGAAACATCAATCTTGATTTTGGAAGCAATTTTGTGTAATTCTCTCTATTTGTCTACATTTGTTTTGATTGTTTTGAGGTTCTATCATAGTGTACTTTGTTTTCAGGTTGGAGTCCATACTCTGACAGGGTTTCACACGTGTGAAACCAGCAAGTACATTTACCTTCATTAATGATTGTTCTTCTTAGGTTTTTATGTCTAGAATTGATTTAGATTGATCTTAATCTTATGTAGATTGATAGATCAAGTAAATCTAACATCCAATCCCTCTTGAGGATTAGATTAGGATCCACTCTTGGTCCATTTTGTACTTTTCCACATGGTATCAGAGCCAAGTACAAGAGGTTTTATTGAAATTGATAGGGTTGATCCAAATCAAAGCCAAAATTAGCAAGTTTTTGGAAACTAGCTAATTTTTGTGTAGCGAGTTGGATTTGATAGGCATTCTCAAATTTTTTGGACCAGAACTTGTTGTGGGCTGTAGGAACACTTTTCACACGTGTGAGGCCGTACATCTCCGATTTTGGCTGAGAAAATTCAAAAATTGTACAATTTGACTCACACACCCAATTTGAGAGATTCTTAGTGCAAAATCAAGCATTTTCAATAGAGAATCTAATCCCTTGATTAGTTTTTGGATTAGATCAGCCAAAACATTAAAATTGAAGCTTTAATTAGGAGCATTAAATGATCTTCTCTGATTTTTTGAGCGCATGTTGAAGTTGAAGAGAGATATTGCTAAAAATCATAGATTAAGGAGTGATTTTGCAAGTTTGAGACTAGAATCTAAATTTCCATCATTCTAGATTGGTTCATGAGTGATAGGATTGTGTCTATAAGCTTTCTAATTGCTAGAAGACTTTAGGTTCAGATCTCTTAGAGAAACCATAATAGTTTCTAGTGCTTTTTCACATTCAAAAATGACATCAATGGGTGGTTTTTTGCTTGAAGCTAGTGAACAGCTTACATCCACTAATTATGCTACTTGGATAGTTCGAAGGAGTCTTTGCTTGTACTTCATGATCTTTATGACATAGTACTTGAGGTGGAAGTAGAACCTCAAGTTGAATTGGTAAAGTACAAAAAGAGATGTAGAGTTGCATTACATTGTATAAAAATGAATGTAAGTAATGAACTTTTGAAGGAAATCTCATCTTGTACCACATCCAAAGAGGCATGGGATTCATTAAAAGCAATTCATGTATCCAAGAATACTTCAAGGATACTCAGATCTTTGACAAGATCTAACTCTCCTCTTGACCTTATACACTCGGATGTTCATTCATTTTCACATGAATCAAATGGTGGAGCTCTTATGTATGTCACTTTTATTGATGATAGATCAAGATACTCTTGGGTTTATCTCTTGTGAAGTTTTTGAGTCCTTTGTAAAGTTCAAAACTCTTGCGGAAAAGCAACTTAATACTAGCTTGAAAGTATTAAGAAGTGATAATGGAGGGGAGTACATCTCCAATAGGATGAAAGAGTTTTGTGAAACTAATGGCATTAGGAGAGAGTTTACTTGCACATATACTCCACAACAAAATGGAGTAGTTGAGAGAAAGAATAGGACACTATGTGAGTGTGCTAAAGCTATGAGATTAGATGCATTCCTTCGTATTTCATTTTGGGGAGAAGCTATTTCATGTGCAAACTTTCTATGTAATAGAATGACTAATACTGCCATTAAAGGACTTACACCTTATGAAGTATTGTTTGGCAAAAAGCCAAATCTTAGTGATTTGAAAGTTTTTGGATGTACTTGTTATGTACATATTCCTTTAAAAACAAGGAAAAAGGAAGATGCCACTTCTTTCAAAGGCATCTTTGTTGGTTATAGTGAAAGTATGAAAGCTTATAGGATATTTGATTCTATTACCAAGAAAGTTATTGTAAGTAGAGATGTACTTTCTGATGAATCTCTCCAAGCCAAAGAAAATGTAACCTCCAACAACACTCAACTTGTCAAGGATCATGCTATGGCCGAGGAGGAGCTTCATGAAGATGAAGGCCAAGTGGAACTTACTCAAAATCCAAGGGTGCCAAGAAGATCAACAAGGACAAGGATTGAGCCATCAAGGCTCACTTATACTGACAAAGGGGAGCAAAGAGAAGATTCTCAACTACTCAACTCTTATACTTTCTTGACTACTATGCTTGAAGAACCAACTAGTTTTGAGGAAGCAAATAAGTCTCAATATAGGAGGAAAGCTATGCAAGTAGAGTTTGATGCACTAATGGAAAATCAAACTTGGAAGCTTGTTGATCTACCTTATGGAAAGAAGCCTCTTACTTGTAAATGGATATATAGATTGAAATATAATCAAGATGGTTCCATTCATAAGTATAAAGCTAGACTTGTAGCAAAAGGTTTTTTGCAAGTCAAAGGCATAGATTATAATGAAACCTTTGCACCTGTTGCAAAGCCTGTGACCATTAGATTAATCATATGTCTTGCTAATTCTTTCAAATGGGAGCTCTTCCAACTGATGTGACAAATGCTTTCTTGAATGGATTCTTGGAAGAGGAAATCTACATGTGCCAACCCGAGGGCTTCATCAAAGATGGAAAAGAAAACAAGGTGTATTTCTTGAAGAAGAGTCTTTATGGACTCAAGCAAGCACCAAGAGCATGGTACTCTAGGTTGCATTCCTATCTTATTTCCATTAGATTTGTTGTAAGTTCTTATGAACCATCATTGTACTACAAATGTAATGATGGAAAAATCATTATCTTAGTTTTATATGTTGATAACATTATACTCACAGGAAAGATCTACATGGCATCAAAAATGTAAAAGTTTCCTTGTCTAGTGAATTTAGAATGGTAGATCTAGGACTTCCTAAAGTTATACTTGGAATAGAAGTCACTAGAAGTAATGATTTTACTTTCATATGTCAATCTAAGTATGCTAGATCGATCTTAGCAAAATTTGGCATGATTGATTGTAAAGGAGTTGAAACTCCCCTAGAACTAAGTGTAAAAGTTTCTAAGGAAAGTGATGAAGCATCCTTTGAGGACATCACTACCTATAGAATGCTTATTGGTACCTTGATTTACTTAACCATCACTAGACCAGATATTAGTTTTTGTGTTGGCAAATTGAGTCAATACATGCAAAGTCCATTAATATGTCATTGGAAAAGAGCAAAAAGGGTGTTAAGGTACATCTCGGCTACAAAAGAATTTGGCATAGTTTATGAAAGGACTAATATTTGTTTACGAGCATATTCGGACTCAAGTTTTGCAGGTGACAAGATGGATAGATGATCCATAAGTGCATTTGCTACATTCTTATGTGGAGGAGCTATATCTTGGCTTTCCAAAAAGCAAGATACCATCTCTCTTTCATCAACAGAATCTGAGTATTAAGCTATGACAACAACAACAAAGGAGGTTCTTTGGCTTAAAAGGCTTTTGGAGGAGCTTCATGTGATCAAGGATGAAGACATTCCATGCATATATTGTGATAATCAAGCAGTTGTTGATGAGAGTTGTTGACGAGAACGAGTTCCATATTGGGACAAGGTGGTTAGTAGTTTATTAGAAAAGTCTACGTGAATTTGTCTTTAAAGCACTTTTCCAAATTTTTGGAGCTAAGATTCAAACCTTCCGACATGAATGCCAGAAGAAGCTTCACTACTTTCCTTACTTCCCCACTTTAATCCATTGCTACATTAACATTCTATTCAGTGCATCTCAAATGTGCACAACATGCAAAACTTTCAACATAGATTCCAAACGAAGTGATAAATTTTTTGGATACCGAACTTGAATAAACCAAACCTTTTCTTTTGTTTGCTCTTGGATTTTGTGTGTCTTACACAAATCTCATTATAGATTATGCTCAGTATTCGGTTGCTCTAAAATCTTGGGCAAATGTGGGGTTCCACCTTTTGTTTTAAGAGAGTACCAAATTGTAAAACCTCTAATTTGAAAAACAAAATTGGTGGTGCTAATACGAGGAGCAAGATTGATAATTGTAAGTGATAAATTTTTTCACAAATTTTTTAGTTGTATCTTGTACACATTTTTCAATACAATCAACTCTAGGTATTGATATTATAGTCATCATATTGATTCATAAATAAGTAAATGTGTGTATTTTAAAAAAAAACTAACAAATGATTGATTTTAAAAAATTTAACAAATCACTAAAATTTCAATTGTTTTTCCAAAAATTAAACTTGTAAAATTTGAAAATCTAAAATTACTCAAAAACTAATAATCAATAACTTGTTCACATTTGGAATTTTGCAATAGAGACAAATTTGGAACTGAAGAAAAATAAACAGCTTATGTTTTTTCATATTTGTAGATTATAACAAAATGAAAAGTTTTAATAATTTTTTAAAAACTACATTTAAAAAAATGAGTGTCTAGGTCATTGCTCTTTTTTTTTGTCACTGTGCTCATATTGTAGAAAGTGAAAAGGAAGCTATCTTCTTTTGTCATATTTAAAAGGTGTGTCATGCTTGTAATGAGGTTATAGGCAATAGTAATGCTAAAGAAGTTAAGTACATTGTTTTCTACATTATTATGTTCAATCTCAAGATATTCAAGAAGATAAACTTAGAAAGGATTATCCATAGATCTTACCTATGACTTATCAAGAAAACATTCAATATGCAGGTTATTGATAAAGTATATATCATCAATGTATCTAAATGAATGTTTATCAATCATATAAGTTCCTTGTCCAAGTTTAACAAGCCTTTTAATAAAGGTATCTCGAAAAAGGATAAATACTAGTTACACCACACATGTGAACAAGAAAATCCCATAAGTATGCCTCAAATTTGTTTCCAAGTTCTATTATTGAGTCTAACAATGTAGTGATTTATTAGGAAGGTATACCATTGGCAAAGTAAATCCTTATCAACAAGTTTCCATTCATTGGATGGTCGTTTAGACCATGACCATTTGAAGTTTTCTGATTCATGTATCCATTTGTATATGGGTTGAGAAAAATTGGAATGTTTAAAAGCTGATAAAATCAACTTATTCATAACAATTTTTAGCTTGTAACAACAGTCTAAAGGCATATTTTCATAGCATTTAGAAATGTCAGTAGCCACATATACTTGATACTCTTAGGGATATTAAGATAGAAGTCTATAGAAAAATCGCATTGTCAAAATAACGTTGTATCCACATTTGGGATACTCTTGTATGTTTTTGCCTTAAGGCTAGCTCCTTCCATTAGGAATCGATACAAGATACTAAGAACGAAGGACACCAATATAGGTATTAGGGCAAATCAATAGCCTATAGGAGATGGAGATCAACTACATCTCATAAACCTATAGATTCGATCGGGGCACCTCTCCACATTTTGGGTCTTAGATTTAGATTATTCACCGCTTGTGATATGTGTGATGCGTGCGTAACTGCTATATGTGCATCTCTACCATGATCATCTTGTCTACTACCTCATCCGATGTTTGGAGGTTACTTTGACATACAACCATCTGTACGTCATTTTTGAGCCCTTGGAAAAAAAAGGTCAGTAATAGAAGAGGTGGTAGTGCATTGTAGGTTCTCCTTTCCATGACAACTCTATCAATCTAATACTTTTTTTCTCCCTTTGATGTAGGGATGTCAGGGTGAACAGTAAGCCATCGGCTATATGGGGGGAGAAAAATTCAATCAGAAAAAGTCTCTGAAATTCATCAATGGTATGGATCGACCCTTGTTGCAAGCTATGATACCAATGCCTTGTGGCTCCAGTCAATGTGGTTGCAAAGAACACCATTTTGTGATATGGATCTATGATCCGGAAGCAAGCTGTCCAAAATCCATCTATGTGTTTCTCAACAGCCCCATGGAATTGATATGTGTAGGGTTTTGACAATCTGAGGAGTAAATGTTTTGCAAGTTTTGAAAGTTTCACTCTATCCATGGTTCATTGATTATGTAGCACATGGCGTGCCATGTAATATTAATTGCATTTTGTCTCTAACTACAAGAAGCTACTAAAAATCTAAATGAATTTCAATGTAAACAAACACGTCACTTCTGAGGACCTCAATGTGAGACAACTTTGGAAGTGACATTGGGTTGTCTCCACCTTATACTACTAATAATCCTCTCAATGTCTCTTGATAGGTGTCATGACAATCTCTAGCACATCTTCTTTCTATGGTGTTGTGTCCACATTCATTTTTTTATTTTTTTGTGACGTATTAGAATTAGCCTTTCATTTTCCAATCCCACAAAAGGATGTGACACCATTGCATGAGCCACTATATCATGTGAATCATTCATTGCCTTTAAACTTTCTCATGTATTGTACAGTCTATGTGATAATGCAAGTACCAAACTGCTTAGTCTATATGGCAACTCAGATATCAAACCATTTTGATAGGTTGAAAAATTTAAATTATAAAATAGAAAAGATATTTTGACACATTTGAGAACCAAGTTTTGGATAAAAAACATTATTTCAAAATATTTTTTGTAGCCTCCAAACATACGATGTGCTAAGTGAAATAGCTAGAACCTTTTTTTTTGTAAGATAGCATGCCGACGTGCTAAGTGAAATAAAATAGCACACCAGTGTGCTAGGCGATTTAGCCGCAAAAGAAAAAAAAAACAAATAAATAAATAAAATTTGGCTAAATCGCTTAGCACGCGAGCATGCCATCTTTGGAAGCTAAAAAAAAATCTTCGTTTGGGACTTTATTATGGGATTTTTATCTATGTACCAAACCATATTTTTTAGTGATAAACATTCAAGTAGTGGCATAAAAAAATAGCACACCATGTGCTAGCAACAAAATTACCCTTGATAGAGTGAGGTGCTCCTGGGTAGAAATTGCCATTACCCAATTTTCGTAGGCTTCAGGTAGACTCGATATTAGAGTCATGAGTGCATTGGAATCTTCTATGACTGAGCCATTTGCAGTCATCTGCTCCATAAGATTTTTGAACATGTTGAGGTGACTCGAAACACTATCTGCATCAAACATTCTGAGGGTGAAAATTTTTTTCCTCAGATGAAACTTGGATGTAACGTCTCTTATGTCATACAGAGTTGCTAGGATGTCTCATGCATCCTTAGCGGTCTGAGCAGCACGTATGTGGCTGATTTGAGTATCCTTGATGTTGAGGGTGATCATGAAAAATGCTTTGCCATCTCTCAGTCTCTACTTGGTGATGATGGCTGCATTACCTTCTGGTTTGAGCTCTGTGCCATCTCTTAGTCTCCACTTGGTGATGATGGCTGCATCACCTATTGGTTTGAGCTCTATGCCATCAACGATGTCCCACAGTTCTTTGGCTAGAAGTATAACCTTCATCTTGAATTTTGAGAGATGGTAGTTATCTCCATCAAGTTTGTCAATGAGAGATGGACTAGATGATGAATCCATTCTGGTTGAACGAGATCGTTGGTAGAAACAACGATTGTTGAAATATTGTTGGCTGCGTGTTTGTTGCACCACATTTCCACTGATTCCTGACTTGGTATTAGAGAATTTGTCTCTATCAGATCTCTGCTAATCTGATACTAGTCGATCATCTCTGAATCCACCGATCTACTACATGGTATCAGAGCAGGTGGCTCAATAATCTGCATTTCCATTGCGGATTCAATCTTGTTTCTACCAATACTTCATCTCAGCAACTGTGTAGCCAACAATGTCTCGTTATTGTTGTTTCTACCAACGATATCACTACTACACCAGAATTGATTCTACTTCTAGCTTTTCTCTGATTGACAAGCTCGATGGAGAGAACTACCATCTCTAGATGTTCAAGATAAAGGTCGTTCTACTAGCCAAGGAACTGTGGGACTTATTTGATGGTACTGAAATAAAGCCATAGGTTGATGCAGCTAGCATCACCAAATGGAGACAACGAGATGGCAAGGCACTTGCCTTACTCACTTTCAATATCAGAGACTCCCAGAACAGTCATATCCGATCTACACAGACTGCTAAGGATGTCTAGGACATCCTAGCAACACTCTATGACATCAGAGATATTACTTCCAAACTACATTTGAGGAATAAATTCTTCACACTTAGAATGTCTGATGTAGACACTATTTCTAGCCATCTCAATACATTCAAAGACCTTATAGAGCAAATGACTGCAAAAGGACCGAACATTGAAGATTCAGATGCAGTAATTGTGAAAAATGCAAAAATAAGCTTGGTAGAGGCCAAAAATCTTGTATATAGATAAACACACATGTGTGGAGCCTGTTCCCACGTGTGAAACTGGTGTACTTGTCATGTACCATAATCATATAGGACGTACATATGATTTAATTCAAGTTCTAGTGGCTAAAAAGGCCAAAAACTAGTTTTCTAGACATATGACACATGGCATCAATCTATTGATTGAATGAGCCACATCCTTTGGTTAGGTGTCATATCCCATGTGTAGAGGACAGATCACACATGTGGAATAAGCTGAAGTAGGCAAATTTTGAGTTCTAGAAGATTTCCAAGTAGATCTCCATATAGAAGGAAAATAGACCAAAAGTGCTCAAAATAGAAGGTTTTGTCCAAGTGTCAGTTTTGCATGATGAATCATCATATGACAAAGCACCTTCACACATGTGGGAGCATAGGGATGATCAGTACCACGAGCTCCCACTTATTGTATATATAGAACCACATTTGGCCATAATCAATGTGAGACACCAATCTTGGTTTTGGAAGCAATTTTGAGTGATTCTCTCCATTCAGACAGTGTTTCACACGTGTGAAACCAAAAAGTACACCTACCTTCAATTAATGATTGTTCTTGTTAGGATTTTGTGTCTAGAATTGATCTAGATTGATCTTAATCTCAAGTAGATTGATAGATCAAGTAATTTGACAACCAATCCCTCTTGAGGATCAGATTAGGATCCACTCTTGGTCCTTTTTGTACTTTTTGCACATGGTATCAGAGCCAAGTACAAGAGGTTTTGTTGAAATTGATAGGATTAATCCAAATCAAAGCCAAAATTAGCAGGTTTTAGGAAACTAGTCAAATTTTGTGTAGCGAGTTGGATTTGATAGATATTCTCAAAATTTTTGGACCAGAACTTGTTGTGGGCTGTAGGACTTTTCACATGTGTGAGGCCGTACAGCTCCGGTTTGGGTTGAGAAAATTCAAAAATTTGTACAATTTGACTCACACATCCAATTTGAGAGATTTTTGGTGCAAAATCAAGCATTTTTTATAGAGAATCTAATCCCTTGATTAGTTCTTGGATGCTAGGATGGTGCAAAGCTCTCAAGTTCATCAAAGAAGCACTATCATGGATATGGTGATTTCAGATCAACATCAAGCTCATTGGCTGATCTTCACACCTCTTGAACCAGCAAAGACCAATTCAGCCCATGGAGTCAAGTTCAAGATCATCATGTTTTCCATCAAGCTAAATTTACCAAGCTAGATTTTTGAGGAATGTGAAAAATGCAAAAATAAGCTTGGTAGAGGCCAAAAATCTTGTATATAGATAAACACACATGTGTGGAGCCTGTTCCCACGTGTGAAACTAGTGTACTTGTCATGTACCATATACATATGATTTAATTCAAGTTCTAGTGGTTAAAAGGGCTGAAAACTAGTTTTCTAGACATATGACACATGGCATCAATCTATTGATTGCATGAGCCACATCCTTTGGTTAGGTGTCATATCCCATGCGTAGAGGACAGCTCACACATGTGGAATAAGCTGAAGTAGGTGAATTTTGAGTTCTAGAAGATTTCCAAGTAGATCTCCATATAGAAGGAAAATAGACCAAAAGTGCTCAAAATAGAAGGTTTTGTCCAAGTGTCAGTTTTGCATGATGAATCATCATATGACAAAGCACCTTCACACATGTGGGATCATAGGGATGATCAGTACCACGAGCTCCCACTTATTGTATATATAGAGCCACATTTGGCCATAATCAATGTGAGACACCAATTTTGGTTTTGGAAGCAATTTTGAGTGATTCTCTCCATTTGTTTTAATTGTTTTGAGGTTCTATCAATGTGTACTTGATTTTTAGGTTGGAGTCCGTACTCAGACAGTGTTTCACACGTGTGAAACTAAAAAGTACACCTACCTTCAATTAATGATTATTTTTGTTAGGATTTTGTGTCTAGAATTGATCTAGATTGATCTTAATCTCAAGTAGATTGATAGATCAAGTAATCTGACAACCAATCCCTCTTGAGGATCAGATTAGGAACCACTCTTGGTCCTTTTTGTATTTTTTGCACAGTAATGACTCTTTTATCAAGTCTCCCTAAAGCCTATGAAACACGGGTCGTGGCTATTTTGAACCAACAACAACTTACTCTATCAAGAGTCATTTCAATGATGTTACAAGAGGAGATCAGAAGAAATGCATTCTCCTCAGGCTCAAGATCGGATCCTCAAGTTCTATACACAAACAAAAAACTAAAAAAAAATCAGAAGAGATCTCCAAAGTCAGATTCTCCTGACAAAAAGATCAACTTGTAGTCTAGATCGAATTTTGACTCTGGGTCAAATTTGAACTCAGGGTCAAATTCTGGCTCAAGGTCAAATTTGAATTTTTCTTCATCATCCCAACACATGTTCTACAGATACTGTAAGAGGACTGGCCATCTCATCAAGGACTGCAGAACACTCAAGTACAACAATGAAAAGAAGATGCATTCCCAACAACAAGCAAATGTTGTCTCAATTAGTTACTCGATCCAGCATGAAGAGGAAGATGAAGCTGCCTTCTTGACCAAGGTCGAAAATCTACAGGACCTGGTACTTGGACTCCAGAGCAACACAACACATGACTCACCATCGGGACTGATTCCAAAGCTACAAGCCTTTCACCCATTCTAGAGTTGTGCAACTTGGAGACAACTCATCTCACTCCATTGAAGGTGAAGGAACAATCAGGGTCAAATTTCAGAAAGGTGATGTTAGGTTGTTGGCTGATGTTTTACATATTCCGAACCTTACTAAAAATTTGCTCTCAATCAGCAGAATTATAGTTTTGGATCGAAAGGTCGAATTCGACACAAATGGCTGCACCATTTTTGAGAAGTCCCGAAAAGTTTTAGCTTTTGGGAGAAGAACTGGCAACCTTTACAAACTCAGCGACTACAATCTTCTATTTGTCAAGCACTATATACAACCACTTCTGAATCATCTGATATGCTTTGATAGTTGTATTCAGCAAATGTCAAAACAGAATTTAGTAGAAGATCTACTTTTCATTAGCAAATCCGATACTCCATGTAAACGCTGTATTTTTAGCAAGCATGTTAGAAGTTCAGTCACTTCATATTCAATATGTTCTTCTAAAGATTTGCTAGATCTTGTACACATGGACATTTATGGCCCTATGCAGACTATTTCCACAGGGGGAGCTGTCTATTTGTTGACTTTCATTGATGACTTCTCTCGGAGGATTACAGCTTATTCTTGAAGAACAAATCCGATACCTTCAAGTTCTTCATGTAGTTCAACACATCAACAGAAAAATCGACCCAGAGAAGAATCAAAGCTCTACACTCTGATGGAGGGAGAGCATTTATCTCCACCGATTTCAAAGACTTTTGCAAGGCAAATGGAATACACCTTACAAGCAACTACTCACCTCAGTCCAATGGTGTAGCTGAGAGGAAGAAGAAGATACTAATTGAGAGTGCCAAGAGCATGCTGGCCCATGCCTCTCTTCCAAAGAAGTTATGGGCAAAAGCTGTTACCATAGCAGCCTATTTACATAATCGATCCATTTTAGAGGCCTCGAATGGCAAGACACCTTATGAGGTGTGGAAAGGATTGAAGCCATCACTCACAAACCTCAGAGTGTTTGGATGCAGTGCTTTTAGTAAGATCTCTACTTATCTACAAAAATTTTCGACCCAAGAATCGAACAACAAAAATCCGACCCCAAGGTCGAACAGTCAAATTCCGATCCAAAGGTCAAACAATAGCAGATCTATTTTCATTGGCTATTCCTCATATCTGAAGGCATACAAGCTCTACAACCTGGACACTCAGAAAGCATACACATGTAGAGACGTCATTTTTGTGGAAGACCAGTTTTTCAGCCACAAGGGAAAAGCTACAGCAAAATCCGACCCAAGGGTCGAACTTCCATAATTTGATATTGACTCAAAAAATGAGTCAGAAACTCAACGGATTGAATAACATCAAAGGATCGAATTTCAACTCGGAAGATCGAATCAATCTAGACAGCCTCCATCCCGATTCACAAAAACTAAATTCTGGTACATCAAATATTGTATAGTTTTGTTAGTTAAAATATATAGCTTAGATATTAAAAAGTTAGGCAACTTAATATATATCCAATCATGAGCAAGTTTCTAAAAAATTCATAGTCATGTCAATATGGCAATAATGTGGTAGAATTGCTGGGAAACTACGAATGTAGATTAGAATTAACACAAGTTTGAAATGACTAAAAATTAATTTTAGTGAAAGAACAATAAATGTAACTAATTAGTGAATTATAAAACATGCAACTAGGTTGCAACTCTTAGTCAAACTAAGCAAGATGATGTAAGGACCGCTCTTAAGATTGCAAGGTGTTAGTTTTTTCCAGGATATGTAGTTCTTGTAAGTGAGAACCAAGATCTAGAGACAATTTTTTGAGCATCAAAGTTAATCTTTGTTGTAGAAAATGGATAAAACAATAGTTGCACTTGTCACATTTCTAAACTAAAATAAAAACCAAAACCTTAAAAGAATAAAGGCTTCTTAGAAAGCTACATACTCAAGAGAAGCTTTTTGCTTCTTAGGTCTTGAAAATAAGTTATTTGCCTTTTGCATCTTGGCTCGTTTTGATCCCAAAGGAAACTCAAGAAGTGCTCTGTCTCCAAATAATAGCTTGATGAATTCTCACTTTCATGTACATATGTCAATATCACTCTAAATAGGCACTCAATCCAATAGGTAGATAAACAACAAACTCCATGAAATATGAATGATTTCAAATGCAAATACAAATACATCAAAAAACAGTAGCAATCAAATTCAACACAATTTTTGCTAATCAAAATTACACACGAATTATATTTCTTGATATTTATAACATACAAGTTCATAAACAAATATGGAGATTTCAATTTCAAAGCTTCAAATGAATAGCAATGTAGATTTCGTAACTGATGGTGATATCATATTTTTTATTTTGACTTTGTAGTAATTCAAAATGTCAATAGCAAATAAGAACAAAAATCTTTTACTATAGCTGATGGTAATGTCGCAAAAATATTTCAAAATTCAAAATCTTTTTAATACAAGAAAACAAACATTCAAGTAATATTTACAAAAGTTGAAATTTAAATATGAATGCAATAGTTATCTGAATAAATTGAATGTGCAAATATGGAAGGAACAAAATTATGCAAAGTAATACCAACAAAAGAAATATTCATGATTAGTCCTACTGATATCCCTTATATTCCTATTGAACACCATAACTTGTCTGAGCAAGGTATGGAATCAAATACATGTAATATTTAAGCAAATATGAGCAAATCCAATTTGAATCCACTACCACATCTCTCAAAATGCAATTCCACAACTCTATATAAACAGTTACCGTCATGTGATTGAGGAATTTACAAATTCTATAGAGAAAAATGAAATTCATGCATTGTGGTGGCATACACATTTTCTCACTTTCCAAAGTTCTCTTTTAGCATCAATAAAGATTGATGGATCTTATGCAAAGTCTAACAAGCTTCCTTATGCTAGATCTAGGCCAAGATCTAATATGCTTCTTGGAGATGTCCATCTTTGTGTTGGCTAGCTATGAGGATAATGTTGGTTCTTCAATGGTTTTTCGTGGCAAGTGCAAGCATGCAAAAGGTAAAGAAAAAGCTAACTTCATCAATGGAGGTGATGAAGATAACTTTTAAAACACATCATAGAGACATTCATTCTACCAGTGCATATTTTGAATACAATATGAACATGAATTTTACAAAGATAAATCATGAACCATTTTGTATATTTTCATTATCGAAAATTCGTAAACAAGAAATTGTTGTGCAATAGTGTAATCCAATTACAAAAAAATGTCTCAAGTTTTCTATATGCATGAAAAACAGTCCATCACAAAAAATAATCTTACTAATATTGACTAATCTTCCATAAATATATTTGTGCAGATCAAACAATATCGTACTATCAACTCTAGTAGTCAATCTCTGTCAAATTATCCATGGACAGATGACATCCTACTACTGACTTAAAAAAAACGCTCTAAAATTTATCCATTTGTCAACAACAGATACAACTACCATCTTCCAAGAAAAACACCCCAACATTATTTACAAAATGCCTAATATTTTGGATTTTTATACAGCAAATTACTCTACATCATACCTAAACCAAAATGGGCGATACAACTTCCAAATCATTCAAGCATGCATTCCAAACATGTCTACAAAATCATTATGATACAGCAACGAGATTAAAGACCACAAATAAACACACAACAAATGAGTGTTCATCTTCATTTGTTGTGTATCACTTCCAGTACACAACTTCACAAGAACTTTCACCTTCATAATACAAACCCAAAACATCTACGTGCATTTGTTTTAAAACAAAAAGTAGAACTGCAACAACTTGAACCAGATTCCATTGACATACATTACAAAACTAGAATTTCATAGATATATTGCACGCCCAACATGCTTTAGCAGAATACATACCGTGTTGTCGTGACACAATTCAGAAGATTTCTAAACGTAAAACACATATCAGTTCACATGGTTACTATAATATGCAAGGTCCAGGCAATTTAAACACGTCTAACATTTACTCTAACCTTTCACTTTAAGGCTGTATTGATTTCCACCCTCTACCTTGCCATGGCACAAGGTTAATGCAATAATAGTAGTGAACAAACATAACATCCCTAAATTTTCTGCAAACTCTATTTTGAGATCAGCGCAAACAGAACAGTGGATCTTTTCACTGAGCCATAATAACCACCATAAGCTTATTTCTCAAAGCCCTGCATCCTCCTCAATACTAATATTGACCCTAGGCTTGGCTACCCGCCAGGTTAGCTGGCATCATGCAAGGTCACGAGCAGGCGCAATCTGGTATTCCAACACCCAAAACTTTTGACAAAATAGTTGCAGTGGAGTTTTCTGTGATTAATGCAGTGCTCGAGCAACAGACTTACTAAGAAAAGCCCTCATTTGTACATTGCTTTTCATTTCCAAGCAATTCGGGCTTTTCTTAATAAATCCGTTGCCCGACCAAGGCTTAACGAGCCGGCCCTCCCAACTGAACACGTCGCTACATTATAGCCTGGGTAGATCATAGCATAAATTTGGCAGCCAACACCCACGATGTGCGATCTGGAGGATCGATTTCAACTCCCATAGAAGTGTCCAGAAGTCCTGATGGAGCATTTGCTGGTGCTTACTATTCGCAGCATGATATATGGTATGGATCGTCTCCAGGGGTTGAAGCTCTGTCTCCTTGCTCGCCAGCGGATCGTTACCAGATCAGCGAATGGAGGCTAGAGTTGAACTCCTTTGCAGATTTGGTGTGTTTTGGAGGGAAATATAGAGCACCAAAGGAAAACCCCTAAAACATGAGTTGTTTAGAAGGCAAAACCCTAAAACATGAGATGCCCTTATTTCTTTTATTTTGGGGTGGAGAAAGGTTGCCATGTTCTCAAGTGTGGGCTGAAAGATTTAAAGCAACTGGTTTGTTAATGCCCTTGGAAATTTTTGAAAGAAAGTGGAAAAGCATTTCCATGGACTTTGTGGTACCTCGGACGGGGAAGCAAATTGATGCCATTTGGGTAATAGTTGACAGGTTAACCAAAATGGCGCAATTTCATACCAACCAAGCAAACTGTTAAAGCTTTTGAACTTGCACATCTTTTTGTGAAAAAGTTGTTCAAGTTGTTTGGTTTGCCGAATGACATTGTTAGTGATCGAGATCCAAAGTTCACTGGCAAATTTTGGCAAACGAAACGGTCTTTGAGAAATTAGAGACCACTTTGAGTTTGGAGTCATCAGATCATCCTGAATCGGATGGTCAAATAGAGAGGACAAACCAGTCTATGGAAGATATGCTTCAGGCATATGTTTCCAGAAGACAGTCGGATTGGGAAAGGTACCTTCCATGATTGAGTTTGCGTATAATAGCGCAAAGCACTCAGCGACGGGTTTTAGTCCATTTTCTCTTATGTATGGTTTCCAGCCTAGGGCTTCCATTTTAGTGGGCCTCAGAGGCCTCAAGGTTGAGGCAGCAGTAGATTTCCTGCATGATATGCAAGAAATGTTGCTTGTTGCTCGCGAAACGGCTCAAGATAGAGCCCAGTTTTACGCTAATCAAAAGCGACAATCTAGGGTCTACGAGGAGGGGGCGTGGGTATATATCTTAAAATCCCAAAAGACTCTAAGGTATTAAAAATTGGGAAATGTCCTAAGTTATCACCTCGTTATGCAAGGCCATTCCGTATAGTAAAGAAACTCCATCGGAATGCGTATCAGCTAGAACTTTCTCAAGGTGTTAAGGTACATCCAGTCCACATTAGTCGTTTAAAGGAACGACTTGGTGGAAAGGATGACTTGATGCCTCAGGAGGACTTAGTTCAGCTGGAGGACCTATCATCCTTTGTACCTACTAAACCATAGGCCATTGTTGATATATGTCAACGTGGGCTCATAAACCGGTAGGTAACTGAGTACTTGGTTCATTGGAAAGGAAGTTCCGAGGACATGATACTTCAGAAAAGGAACATGACCTTAAACTGAGATTCCCTGGATTCCTTCCTTAGATAAGGAATTTTTTAAGAAAGAGGGAATGTTAGGGACCCAACTCCCTTGGGTCCCAAACCCAAACTTGAGACTGAATGATGACTAGGCCTGTAGACTTGACCGGTGACTCGTGAACCTGCATGGTTGCCACGTGTCATGATCTAGGTGTGCACATGGCTTGTTGTCTCTCTCCTTGGAGGTACACAGGGGGGGGGGAGGACTCATTTGCCATCCATTCTATCTACCTAGGAGGAGGTGGATGGAGAGCGTGTGCACGACCAGGATGTTTGCTAGCATGAGGCAAGAGATGGCTGAGAGCCTATGCGGTGGTATAGGACGCCGTCTAGGATGGAGGTCAGATCCAACTTGATACGATCACAGGCCAGGGCACGGTGGGTGGACCCGAATTAGGTCCTACGGTGGGGTGGAACGTGAAATGTTCGGTCTCTTGTGGTTAATCGGCACCTGGAGGTTTGCAGTAAGTAATGAAATAGTCTCTTTATATCTTGTCCTGTGAGGAGAAATCTTGGAATCTTGCATTCCAAGCTCATCACTAGATCTAGAAGAACCTGCCAGGACGTCTAGCCAAATATGACCGAAGTACCTATCGGTCTTACACAAATCTCTTAAGGACATGTACAACTCAGATTGGATCTCATAAAAGCTTAACTGATTAACCTCTCCAATCCGGCTTAAGTCATCCACGACACTATTAGAAGTACCCTTCTTGTACTCAATGTCATAATGAAATTCTGGGAGCATCTCTGACCATCTGGCCTTACGACCCCTAAGGTCAACCGCATCGTTAATATACTTTAACGCTTGATGGTCAGTAACTATGGTGAACTGAGAGCCATACAAATAATGTCTCCAAACTTTCAGGGCATGAATAACAGCAAAAAGTTCTTTGTCATAGGTGGAATATCGCCTTTGAGC
Source organism: Diphasiastrum complanatum (assembly GCA_029204225.1). Classification (NCBI taxonomy): domain Eukaryota; kingdom Viridiplantae; phylum Streptophyta; class Lycopodiopsida; order Lycopodiales; family Lycopodiaceae; genus Diphasiastrum; species Diphasiastrum complanatum. The sequence continues at coordinate 39,268,241 of CM055107.1, read as the reverse complement.
AGGGTCCAACTTCTTGCTTTCAAAAGCTACCGGTCTACCATCCTAATATAGGACGGCGCCTATAGCATAGTCACTGGCATCTGTTTCAAGTACATACGGCTTGTTAGGATCCACTATGAGTAGAATAAGCGTTGTAGTTACACAGTATTTGAGATTCTCAAAACTCCGATTCAACTCCTCAGTCCAAGTAACCGGAGGACTGAAGTTACTGTGCCGGCTAACTCTTTTAGCCCCTCTGAGGACATTCGTCAAGGCCAATGCAATTAATGCATAGTTCAAGATGAATCTATGTAAAAATCTCGTAGAGCCCAAAAAGGACTTAACCTCCCGGATGGTTTTAGGAATAGGCCATTCACGTACTTGTCGGACTTTATTTGGGTCAATTTCCAACCCGTGGTCCGAAATAATGTGACCAAGGTATAACAACCTTTTTTGATCTCAAATCTATTTTGGTGAAGTACTTTGCACCATGCAATCGATCAACCAGCTCATCCATTCGAGGCAAAGGATAACGGTTTTTAATGTTTAATTTATTCAACTTTTTAAAGTCCACACAAAGAAGTGCCTCCATCTTTTTATCAACAAGGAGCATAGGTGCACCTCAGGGAGATTTACTAGGCCTAACATGGCCCATCTTAAGGTAATTTTGCAGTTGCTTATAAACCTCATCCTCTTCAGTTGTAATCATCGTATATGAATACAGTGATATAGGAGAGCTACCAACAATCAGTTTAATACCATGGTGAACACCCCCTGAGGGCAGAAGGCCCTCAGGAAGCTGCTCAAAAAACACATCGTTAAATTCTTGCCTAAGTTTCCTAAAAATTTCACCTTCTGGTAAGTTTTCTTGCTTTAGGTTATTAGACATTAGTTCCATTTGAAGATTGTAAAATTGCAAACTACGTTCTTCATGGTGAGTAAAGTCTTTTAACCAACATAAATAAGAACTGCAATCAACAATATCCATGCCAAGGTATATATATGGAGTAGAAATATCAACATTTCCATTCAATTCTGTGAGTGAGCCATTATGTAAAAACGACAAACTGTGTGTTACATAGTTTTTCTTCATAGACTTGTTCCTCTCATAGAACCACTCCTTACCAAGTATAACATCTACCCTATCTAGATTCATAATATGAAAGTCTAATTTATCCTGATAGGCTTGAATCTCCATTGGTAGACGTGGGACTATCCGGTCCCAAACTTGGCGTTCTACTCTCGTTGCCAGCTTCACTGTGTATCGGTGGTTACTTTGCCTTGTTTCCACCTTTGTGTAAATAAATAAAATCCTCCAATAAAATGTGTTGCGAGGGCATGGCATCCTGCGTGTATAAGCCCATGGCCCAATGAGCACGCAATTGAAGTTGTAAATAAAATAAACTTGACTTGGGCCTTGTAATTAAAATAAAACTAGAGGCCCAATGTCATTTTTAAACTTAGAGATCACTTTTTAGAGTTGGGTCCAAATTGGGACTCACATGAATCTTGTGATTTCTAATGTATTTTTTGTGGACCCTTGGATCAAGTTGGGTCCAAGATGAATGGTTAGGATCATTGTGAATATTAGCCAATAAGATTGAGGGGCAAGGGCCTTCCCCATTTTATAAAAAGGCACCATTTGTACACTATTTCCATGCTTAATGAGAAGAAGGAAACTCTACCATTTTTGGAAGAGAAGCATCCTCATTTGCTATTCACTACTTGCTATTGCTCTTGGTTGTGTTTTCCATTGCTTTCCATTTCCATGTTTAATTGTTTGCCATAGTGAATGTTTTTCCATTAGCAAGCATAAGGAGCATTTGAGCTAACCTCCACCCTCACTCTCTTTCTCTCTCTTTCTCTTCTCTTTGCAATCTCTTCTTCAAGTTGCAGGAGTTCACCATTTCTGACAATGTCTGTGTGACGGATATAGGCAGGAGGACTACATGAAGAGATGTGATCTATTTATAGTTGACCTGCATGGAGATTGCATGGTTTCATGCATAGGACTCTACTCTCTATATAATGAGGTGGGGATTCTCCTGTCGACATATTGAGTTTTGGTTACCAGTTTCTCTCTTCTCCTCTTGCTTCACATGGCATGGCTTGGGGGCTAGATCAAGGTTTGATCTAGGTTTGGTTGGGCGGTTTGGCTCCATAGTCTCTCCTGTTGTGTTCTTCTATACTCATCTTAGGGGTAACCTTGTGGGGTCTTTACATTGGTATCAGAGCCCGACTAAGATGCGGTCTTGGATAGGAGTGGACGCAAGCTCTACATCGAATTGGAAGATCAAAGCACTTGGAGTTACATCCCGGTTTGGAGTACTGAATTCTCAAAGGAGGATTGGAATTGGAATTGTTAATTCTTGGAGCTCTTCAAAATTGTCGGTATCGTGCCTATCGACATGTTTTAATTTTGAAGGAGAAGTTGAGAATTAGTCTTGTAATTTCATTCTGAATTTTTTGGTTTTTGAGAAGAATTCCAATTCATGTTTAATGTTTTGCATGTGTGAATCATTAGGCTTGTTTCTTAGACTCACATACTTTGGGGATTTGGATAGATGCAAGAATTTGTTATGTTGGTGGTGGTATGGATTCATGCATGACTAACTTTGTTTAATGATTGATTGATAAAAATCAATTTTTTCTAGAAGAATTAAACTATTAGTGATGCTATTACATGAATCTATTTACAGCCAAAATATAACATGATGTGAACTGCAATTCTGTCATTTCTCTATATAGGTGTTGAGAGTAAGTTGTTTTGGAGTTGAATATTGCAAACCAGGCCATTTCATCAGTATGATTCCTAGTTTATCTTGGATATAAGTTGGTAAGTTTTTGAGGAAAATAGGGACAGTATTTATATTGTTTGAGATACATCATGCATGAGTGTTAGAAGAGCAGTAACGCTGGTTAGTGAACCATTATCAGCGTTTAGGCCTATTCACAAACTCGTTTTGAGATTTGAAGCCATGGATTGCTATTGAAAGCCATGAGACAGTAGGTTCTAGCACTGGTGGGTATTCTCAATTTTTTTTGTTTTGCATAGGAGTTGCAGATAGAAAACCCAGGGGCTATGTGGTTGTCAGACTTTGCTCTGCCCTATAAGTCATATTTGAAGGCGGTAGGCAAACTGTTGTCTATGTCTTTGTCTCCTAAGTACCTGGGATTGGTGATGTCTTGACACTGCTGCTCGCCCTTCCTAACATTTTAAGTCTTCTTGATTTGTAAAAATACCCTTTCCCATGGTTGGATTGTGGGTAGAAGATGCATCTATTCGATTATTCAAAGGATGGTCAACAATTCGGGTAATTGCTTGGTTGTCTGTATCAATGCAATTACATGTCGCCGTACGAGGAGATTTTGACTTTTAGTAGCTTTGAGTTGGTTTGAAATGGATTTTTTATATCAACTTCGAAAGTTCAAGCTACTAACACCCAGTTTTAGAAATTTCGGTTTCTTGGTGTCGGATTGTCAAAGTTTGAACTTGGAGTTAAATATTATTCTCGTATAGTGAGTTGAAGGAATTTGAATTTCCTTTCTCTAGGGACAATATGCATGTTTTTGGACTTTATTACTTTGATTTTCTGCTAAGTTAGAAAAATTGGACCTTTAGTACCGTGTTGGATCTTTGGTCAAGCTGTATAGTCGGTTTTAGAAATGGAGTTTTTTAAGCCGATCTTGACGGAATGGGATGAATGGTACAGTTCTCTGGCATATAACCAGTTTAGGAATTCGATTCCTTAGTACGATGCTATTTAAACCATTTAACTCTAGAGTATTGGTATTTCCATTAAATGGAGTTAAAATGTGCTTTTTTCGATTTTCTCCTTTTCAAATCAGTGGAACACCGATCAGTTGGTTATTGTGGTTTTGATGATTTAGGTCATTAAAATTGAACAAACCAAAAGCTTTTGGAATACTTGTTAAATAGTTAATGGTGGAAATTTCATAGTATTTGGAGTGAATACAGTGTAGAAAGTACCCGAATCCAAATCTTTTTTTCCATTAATTACAGATAATTTTAACGAAGTAATTCTTAAGCCAATAAGTGAAAAGGACAAACAGTCCAATTTTATTGAAAAAACTGTAATAATAGGAATTATAAAACTGATTTCATTTCCAGTTAAATCCTATGGTGAATTATATTCAAAAGATCAGACTTTTACTAGTAGTTGATTGATAATTTAGCCCAGGTATAGGATAGAAATAAAATTGTTTCAGATTTTTTCCTATAGTAATCAATTTTAGAACATTTACTAATGTCGTTACGTCTTCTTTGTACCTTAGCTGAAAAAAAAATTTCAGGGAACTGAAAATTTTAAAGAGAGAAGAAGAGTGGACATTAGGGGTAGTAAGTGTGCTCGGGAAATGTATTTCACAATCAGGATTTTGATAATCTCAGTAAATAATTGGGAAAAAAAGAAAACCATTCGATCAAATGTGGGGTATTTTGAAAATTTTTGAGGTTTAATCTAGATCCCAATGTGGTATCTCATTATTTACAAAATCAGAGGCCCTCAAATCTATTTCTTGTTTTCTTAATTAATCCATTACTTCTTAGTAATTTCTTGAATATAAGACATCAGACTGGTTTATATGATTCTTTCCAACATGAAGTTATTTTTCTGAAAGACTGTTATGTCATATAAAATATTACTTGTGCGAATAGACTTAGAATTCAGATAAATTCTAAGGTTAACATGTTTCAATTTCTTAAACCTAGAATATCTCTTTATGCATAAACATGTTTCAATGGAATGATTGTACTATCACTCGGGTTGAGAATATTTGAAGGAAAGTCTTGTTTGTAATAGAGTGAATCCTTTATTGGAATGCACTTATTACTGACTTCTTTTGGATTTAGATATTTTCATATATCATTTTTCCAGTTAACTTTTATTGAAATTTATAATTTCTTTAAAAGGAGGGGTGAAGTGGTGGAATAAAATTCTATTTAGAAATCTGTAGATTGCATAGTTTTGGAAGAGAACCAACTGTGGTATAGAAATGAGATTTGATTTGAAAGTAATTTCAGATAGATTCAGAGTAAGGTACCTAATTGGAACTTTTTGAATAAGAGAAATTCTCTAGGGATTGTGTGGACAATCTGGATCTAGAGCAGGTTTGAAAGTTGAATCATTATCTATAAGTAGTACATTGAATGGTCAAAGGTTACTAATTCCATTTTGGTTGGAATAGAAGTAAGTTTGATCAGAAATTAAGTCTTAGAGTTCTGTATTGGATCAACCTAATTTTAGTTTGGGTACTAGGATCATAGAGGGGTTGATTGAGTAGATGAAATTATGTAATTAGAGGTAAGTTAGATTGGAAAACTGTTGAGATTGAATGTTATTCGTCTCAAAGATTTCTCGGATATGTTATTTACTCATGAGAAATAGAAAATCTTTTGTAGTTGAGTTACAAGATCTCAGTGAGATATGTGATTAACATATGTGGGTTCTGGAGGAATCTGCTAGATTAAAAAATGTGTTTATGTACTAGGTCATAGTGAAATTATTCACATATGTGCACGATTAATCTTGTATGAATCTACTGTATATTCCTAGTTACTAGGGTTATTTGGTGTACTTAACCTAGTCGGTGAACATAAACATATGATCAAGTATTGTTTTGACAGATACTTGCAGAGTTAACGGATCTTTCTATGGAAGATTTATGAGTTAACTAATAAATGATTTGGATAAGGATCTAAATGTGGTGTTATACTATTATACTTGAATTCTTCACCAAGACATTTAAGATTTCTGAATCATTTGCAATTAACTTGAGTAGTTGATTACTCTAGGATGAAGTTAATTGGTGAAATGATCAGTGTGATGTGGATTCACCGAGAACTGATGGTTTTTGAATTATATTGCTTGTAAGATGCATGCTTAGTGAATCATTTGGGTTCATCAGTTAAAAGTTGTGTGCATTGGATATACAATATTCTTGGGATAGAGTATTCCTTAGTTAAAGAATGGACTCAACTCATTAGTGATTGTATCCCAGAGCGCTCAATTGGATAACAAATCATAATGGATCCAAGAATAATATCTGAATTGATATTCAACAGGACTTTGGGTATCTAGATGTGAATCTGGATTGTAATCTAAAGTTTTTTTTGTAGTTGAAGATGATTGTCATCTTGGTATGCGTTCAAACTTTAATTACCAGTGATTCCTAGACCTTGAATCTTGCATTTCAGTTAAAGAATCATGTTTTGGAAGTATTCCTAAATCCAGTATTTTCTTAATAGAAAGATTTTGGAATGACTCTTACTTTTCTTGAGTTATGTTAGACATATATTCCAGTATCCTCTAAATGATTAAGTATGGTTTTGGATTCCATAAAATTATAATTGACAAATCATACGAATCTAAATATTTATGGTTGATGGATCGTAAATAGATACTTAATTGTTGTCAGAGAATTGTAATGATTCTTAAGTGTGACGATTAAGTCTTGGTCTGTTAAATTGAGTAAGAATTCAAATCAGTGTTTTGAATCTCTTTACTCCAGTATTTTAATTGAGAACCTATGGATCTCACAGATATTATCTTATTTATCTAGTGGATGCTATTATACTACAGTTTACGGTCGTATTTAACTCAAAAGAGTATCAAGGATACTCAAAATTGAGTTTTAATTATTCGATATCTTAATGATTCTCCTAGAGTTTCCTGTTGAATGAATTATCATATCTTAGAATTGGATTCTAAGGATAGTTGTACTTGGAAGTTTTTTATAAATTATCTACCAAAGTTTGTGGATAATTTCAGACTGTAATTATTATTTCTTTTCTTTAACTTTAATTTCCTAACTTAGTGAATATTTCACTCAGTGGTTCATGTAAGTATTTTACATCAAGGTAATTTTACTAACTTGTGTTGAGTGTAACCTAGTTGAGAAATTTATTGCTTAGTGTATTTTTTTTTCAAACTTGAGTCATACTCCAGAACAGAGATTAACGATTGGAAATAGGTTTATCTCTGAGTACTTGTTTGATGTGAAAGTCAAACTAAGGATAATGATTTCCTAGGCTAATATTGAAAGTTAAAGGAACTGTTCTTGTAATTCTTTCATGTTTTAAGGAGCTTCTAAGGACAAAAGCAGTTTAAGGAGGGAAGAATATTACGGCCATATTCGGGTAAGGACCTGGACTAGTCCTAATATGGTAGACTGGCCCTTCAATATTCAAGATTATTGGTCACGCCATGATTTAATTCCATGTCAAGGCCTGTTTGTGACTAATTACCTTGAGAGGACCCAAACATTCTAATTGAGACATACGGATTATTGCATGTCTGTGTGACGGATATAGGCAGGAGGACTGCATGAAGAGATGTGATCTATTTATAGTTGACCTGCATGGAGATTGCATGGTTTCTCTATATAATGAGGTGGGGATTCTCCCGTCGACATATTGGATTTTGGTTACCAGTTTCTCTCTTCTCCTCTTGTTTCACATGGCATGGCTTGGGGGCTAGATCCAGGTTTGATCTAGAATTGGTTGGGCAGTTGGCTCCATAGTCTCTCCTACTGTGTTCTCCTATCCTCATCTTAGGGTAACCCTGTGGGGTCTTTACAACTTCTAGAGAAGAAAGTGTGATAGAGGTTTGCTTACGACTTTTCTATGAGATAGGATCGTCGTTGAAGAAAAATGTAAATCTAGATTACGATTGTCTACATCTTCTCCCCAGCTTGCATTTGAATATCCACTGAGCTGATGAAGATTGTCATTGTTGACATCTCCATAGCAGATGCACTGGTCCATGTTAGCTCGAATATACCTCATGACTCTTATGAGAGCCTTCCAACGGGTAACGCTAAGATTAGCCATATATTGGCTGAGTGAGCTTATTGTAAAAGAGATATCTGGTTTTGTACAAACCATTGCGTACATGAGAGATCCAAGTATCGATCGATAAGGTTACTCTCTCATCTACTCGTCTTCCTGCTTGGTCTGGGGACATTGGTCCTTTGACAAATATTGGTCTGGATCCATCGGTGAGTGAGCTACCATCGGTGAGTGAGCTAATTTACAACTCATTAGATTGTATCTATTAAGAACATTGTAAAGATACCTTTTTTGAGTGATGTAAATTAGTCGTTTCACTTTGTCTTTGTGGATTTGAATACGTTGCAATCAGCAGTGCTTGGTTTTAATCCTTGTTCGATGAGGAATGTGTTGATTCTCTGAAACCGAGCCCTGGCAGACTGTTTCAAGCTGTAAAGTGCTTTGTGGAGTTTATAGACATGATTATTCATATCTTTCAGAACGTATCCTTCGGGCTGGATCATGTAGATATCTTCTTGTATAACTCCATTTAGATAGGCTGTTTGTACATCAAGTTGATGTACTTCGAGATCGGCAACCGCAGCATAATACAGGAGCATTCAAATCGATGAATGTTTGACTACTAGACTGAAAGTCTCGTTGTAGTCAAAGTTGGGGATCTGAGTGAATCCTCATGCTACCAGTCTTGCCTTCCTTCGATCAATTGTTCCATTGGCATTGTATTTGATCTTGAAGATCCATTTGCAATCAATGATATTGTAGCCAATAGGATCTTCGACTAGTGACCATGTCTAGTTCTTGATCAGAGAGGAATACTCTTTGTCCATAGCTCCAGAGATCAGAGTTTGGTTGGCTGAGTGCCTCTTCGACTGTAGTCGGTTCTTGTATCAAAAGACATGCAGACTCAGGAGTATACCTTGTGGGCTGTGTGCGCACTCGACTTGATCTTCTGGGAGGATTCGATTGATGAACCACTCCTGGGACTTGTTGCTGGGTAGCAGCAATGTCTTCATTTGATTCGTTGTCACGAAGTGGGTCGACAATAGACACGTCTGAGCGAGAAGCTCGGACAGTCATGTCAATGGCAGGTGATGAAGGTTATCCTAGAGCAATATCCTTGCCTTTGATGTCGACGAACTAATCCTCGATAAAGAATATATCCCATCTATACAAGATTTGCTAGGTATCAAGACCATACAACTTGTATGTATCATCAGATGAAGTATATCCAATCATGATGGTCTTGAGACCTTGGAAGTCCAATTTCTTCCTTGTGTCTTTTGGGATCTACGCATAGGCAATGCATCCAAACACTCTTAGGTTCTTCACAGAAGACTTAGAGCCTGTCCACACCTCGTGGGGTGTCTTGCCTGAGAGGGCCTTGGTTGAACATCTGTTCTGGACATAAGCTGCAGTGGAGACAGCTTCAGCCTAGAATCTCTTGGGCAGCGATGCTTGTGCTAGCATACATTTGGTTGATTCAACCAAGATACGGGTCTTCCTCTCGGCTAAGCCATTAGACTGAGGACTGTAAGGAGTGATGTCAATGTCTTGGCTTTGGGAGTACTCTTGAAACTCGATAGAGATATATTCTCCACCATTGTCTGACTTTACAGCCTTGATCGTTCATCCAATCTCATTTTCTGCACCCTCCTTGAAGATTCTAAAGTAGTTGAAAGCTTCTGATACTCTTGGTGCTCCAAGACCTTTATGAGTTCTTGATTGAAGATGAAGATGAACCTCTAGGTGCACAAGAATAGCTAGATACAAGAAGAGATCTAAGCTTGCACTTCTTTGTCTGAGAGAAATATCAGTATGTACTAGTGCTAAAGAGGCTTGGGAGTCTTTAAAATCAATCTATGAATCTAGTAACACTTCAAGAGTACTCATGCTTAGAAATCAGATTTTGCAAAGCATGAGGAGAAGTGAGGAGAGTGCACAAGATTATGTACTCAGAATCAAGTCTCTAAATAGGGAGTTGGATTCCATTGGAGAGAAGATTCATGATGGAGAGCTTGTACAAATTGTTCTTAACGGTCTAGGAGATGACTTTGCAAATTTGGTCGAAAGTTTTGCCATCCAAGACACTTTGCCAACTATAGAAAAACTTCATAGTGTATTAGTGGCAGAAGAGTGTAGGATGCTCCACACCAAGGCAAGAATGCAGGATGGAGACGAAAAAGCCAATTTCTCATTCAAGGGCAAAAAGAAGACCAATGGAAAGAAGAAGCATCCCAAGGAGGCCAAAGAAGAGGATGATGCATCAAGCTCAAAGGACAAGTCAAATAAAATTGCTTCTTTTGTGGAAAGAAGGGGCATTATGCATCCAAATGCTACAAAAGGCTAAGAGAAAAAGACGAGGAGGACAAACAAGGGAACCTTGCATATGAAGAGGATGGAGATGAGGAGATCTCATCTTTGATGGCATCTACATCCACTCCAACAAGCAAAATCAACTCAAAGGACACTTGGTGGATTGATAGCGGGTCTAGCTCCCACATGACTTTTCAAAAGGACACATTCTCAACCTTACACTCTTTCAATGGTGCTAATAAATTTGTTTCTTTAGCAAATGATCAAGAATGTAAGTAGATGGTATTGGTACCATCTCATTAAGTCTAGGATCTAGCAAAAGGATGGATCTAGACAATGTCCTTTTTGTACCATCAATTACCAAGAGCTTGCTTAGTGTTGGACAACTAATGGATGATGGTTTAGATGTTCACTTCAAGTGTGGAGTTTGTTCCATCATGAAGAATGATAATTGCATAGCAAATGGTGTTAAACAAGGTAGTTTGTTTAAGTTGGATGCTACAATTGCTATGGCAAAAGAGGAAATCATTCGTTCAAATGTACACTCTTTTTCTCATGTACCAAGTAGTGATGATAATATGCATGAAACATTCTTAAATGTTTATGCAAGAGATGCTTGGATCCATCCAGTGTCTTGTGTGAATGAAAGTGAAATCAACAACCTTGGTGTCAATGATCTTGCAAGGATTGAGGAGGAGCAACAAAGTGATGGAGATCTTGAGGATCCACCTCAAAGATCAAGTGCTCCAAGAAGATCCACAAAGGCAAGGGACGAGCCTTCAAGGCTCACTTATCTTGGCAAAGGTAATCAAGGGAAGGATTCTCAACCATTCACTTTCAACACTTTTCTTACTTCAATGCTTGATGAACCATTTTGCTATGAGATCTACATGAGGCAAACTGAGGTATGCTATGAGAACTATATGAGGCAACTTGAGGGCTTCATCAAGAAGGAAGTTGAAGATAAGATGTGTTGTAATGACTCATTTGAAAACAAGTTTTTATGTCTTAGTGATCTAAAAATGCAAGAAAACAACATTCATTCATCTTAATAGACTTGTCTGCCTCCTATGATAACTGGAGATCAAAGTAAATGAAGAACTGTACTTAATCACTCATTGTTTTGAAAATTTTGTTTTTTATTTTGGAGAGGCAAATTGTAAGCTTCTTATGAGAATAAGTGAAACATTTTTTAAGGACACTTATAGTTTGTGGACTAGTCATTTTAGCATGATAAATATTGGTAATAGTAGCAAGTATATGTTTTGTGATCTTGATCAATGTGATTTTCACAAGACATGGAGACATCAAATTTCCTTCAAAAAGAAGCATAAAGATTAAGGAGGAGCAAGTTTCAAGTTCATGCATCTTCACTCAACATGGAAGAAATCAAGTGCAAAGGTGCAAGGAAAAATCAAGACTCTTCAATTCATCTTGGAGGAGATCAAGATCAAAGAAGCTCTATCTTGGATATGGTGATAGATCATGTGCTCATCTTTGGGGGCTCATTAGTCATCTTCTAGACCTGAATATGATTTATTTCTGATGTTAAGATCAAGTCTTAGAATTGTATATAGTTACATTATTGTTTCCAAGGCTAGATTTGAGGAGGAGTGTGAAAAATTGCCTATGCTGGCAAATCTAGCCATGTAGAACTTTGTAAATATTGTGTATATTTGGGTTCCACACATGTAATGCCAAGATATAAGTGTCATTCAAGGATATTTGAAAATATATGGTTTATAACAATTTGAATTGGTTCATAACAATTTTTTGATTACTAAGACATAAATTCATCAAATATATTTGAATTGGTTCATAACAATTTGAATTGGTTCATATATATGTCTTATATCATCAAATATATCCTCAAACAATTTCAGGTAATAAATATATATTTGATGATATATAGGTAATAAATATAAACGCAAGCAATTTTTTTCGTATGTCATTGTTTGAGGTGGTCATCCCTACTTTATATTTGAGGATATTTGGTGGCCATCCCTACTTTATAGGACCTACACCTAAGTTTAAGGTGAAAATTTGACCAACTAGCTACCTACCAAGCATAACTCTAGGATCTAGGCTAGGGTTTCATTTTAGGACAAAGAGAGTCAGTTAACTTCCTTATTACATGTTGGAAATCCACCTAACTTCAAGAAGGAAGTCAAATTTGCTATATATTCCCTCTCTCCATAGTGAGGAGATAGATTATTTTTGGAGCTCATTGGCAATCTCAAGCTAGTTCACTATGTACATTGAGTTTTTGTGATCCAAATGAAACCAAATCAATTTCTACTTGTTTCTCAGGTTGGAGGCTGTACTACAGCCTGTCGTACACATGTGTGGGCTCGGATTTCAATGTTGATCAAGTCTTTTGATTGCAAATGCTTGTTGTTTGTCAAATTGCCAATCTAGATCAACTTTTTTGTGTCTAGTTTTTTGATAGGTTGTTAAGCAAGCATCCATTCACTCTTGCGGATCTTTTGTAGATCCATTTATGGTCCTAAAGTACAGTACTTTCACATCATAATGGCTTATAATCGATTAGATAGATTTTGCATTAGCTTTTTCCTATTCATTGCATAGATGAAATTCCAACACACCATGGTCCTAAACTACAACCATGTGTTTAATATTTATAGGGGATCATCACAGTCGAGTGATGCCGGAAAAATTTTCATTTGCCACCCCTTCTCTAGGATTTCATTCAATCCATTTGCATAGGAAAAAATCGAAAAAAATTGATAAATTTTTTTGTTCGGTTAAATCATTACAGGTATACTTTCCTAATCGAGCAATGTCCACAAAAATCATAGCGTTTTAATGGACAATAACTTGCTCATGGAATTTTTACCGATGATTTTGCAAAATAGAACCAATGCAACAAATACACAGAAAAAACCTAGTATGCATCGGAATCTAATTCACACCATATTTTTAAGCCATTATGATTTGCGAGTACCTTAACTGCATTCACAAAAACATAGTCTAAGAAAAGCCCATGGAATTTCTAAAAAAACAAAAAAACAAAGAACCTCACCAGGCCCACCCCTCCTCCCTACCTACAATGCCTGACCAACTCACAGTTTCAAAAATAATTTAAAGTTAAACTAAAAGTTCACTAGAACCCCCCCCCACACCCCCCCCTCCCCTCTCTATTTTCCCCTCCAAATTGGCCTCCTGCTGCTCGCAAGCAGAAAAAGGAGAGGCTCGAGCAGCCCGAACAGAGAGAGAGAGAGAGAGAGAGAGAGAGAGAGAGAGAGAGAGAGAGAGAGAGAGAGAGAGAGAGAGAGAGAGAGAGAGAGAGAGAGAGCCCAACTAGTGCGTCCCTCCGTTCCAAACCTGCAATAGTTCTGTGAAAAGAGAAAAGCGACTTCTTAAGACACCTTAACTCTCTCTCTCTCTCTCTCTCTCTCTCTCTCTCTCTCTCTCTCTCTCTCTCTCTCTCTCTCTCTCTCTCTCTCTCTCTCTCTCTCTCTCTCTCTCAGTCCTAAATAAATATAAATCTAACAATCTATTACTACCATAGACTATGTATTTATCTATAATCTTAAATTCTAAATCAATGCAAAATGTTAAACACACACACACACATATACTATCTTAAATAATTCTAACAATCTATTATAAACACTATAAAAAATCAATCTATTATAAACACTATCACAATCTATTATAACTCTCTCTCTCTCTCTCTCTCTCTCTCTCTCTCTCTCTCTCTCTCTCTCTCTCTCTCTCTCTCTCTCTCTCTCTCTCTCTCTCTCTCTCTCTCTCTCTCTCTCTCTCTCTCTCTCTCTCTCTCTCTCTCTCTCTCTCTCTCTCTCTCTCTCTCTCTCTCTCTCTCTCTCTCTCTCTCTCTCTCTCTCTCTCTCTCTCTCTCTCTCTCTCTCTCTCTCTCTCTCTCTGCTTTATTTTTCAAAAAAAGACTTCAAAATCTTTCAATATCTTCAAGCATACATCTACACTCCACCGCTTCTCTCTCTTTCTCTCTCACAAATTACAAATCTAATAATATATTATCACCAAAGTATCCTGAATAATACTAATAATCTATTACAAGACCATTCAAAACTATTTTAAAACTCTCTCTCTCTCTCTCTCTCTCTCTCTCTCTCTCTCTCTCTCTCTCTCTCTCTCTCTCTCTCTCTCTCTCTCTCTCTCTCTCTCTCTCTCTCTCTCTCTCTCTCTCTCTCTCTCTCTCTCTCTCTCTCTCTCTCTCTCTCTCTCTCTCACACACACACACACACACACACACACACACACACACACACACTCACTCTATCTCTTCTCAAAACAAACAAACAAACACCAACCTCAAACAAACAAACAAAAAGCAAAACAAACAAAAATCAAGCACCAATCTCAAAGACTGATCTTGAAGCACCTTCAAGCACTGATCTTCAAGCCCTCAAGCACGGAACTTCAATCGCCCTCAATCACTCCAAATATGCTCCAACCTACAAAAAATAGAATGAGAGAGAAGGCACTGGATCGCGCAAATTCGAGGATTGAAACGGACGTCGGAATCCGACGTCCTCCAAACACGTCAAAATCTGACGTCCGTGACCATTCAGGCCTAGATGACAGGTCCCAGATGTCGTGGATATGTTTTCGGATTGTCGACGTGGACGTCGGATTCCATCAGACTAGTTTATATGAATTCTTTCTAGCATGAACTTATTCTTCTAAAAGATTGTTATGTCATATAAATTACTACTTGTGGGAATGGACTTGGAATTCAGATAAATTCTAAGGTTAAATCTAGAATATCTCTATTGCATAAATAGGTTTCAATGGAATGATTGTACTGTCACTCAAGTTGAAAATATGTGAGGGAAAAGTCCTATTTGTAATAGATTGAATCTTTTAGTGAAAGCACTTAATACTAACTTTTCTTGGATTTAGATATTTTCATATATCATCTTTTCAATTAACTTTTATTGAAATTTATAATTTCTTTAAAAGGAGGGGTGAAGTGGTGGGATAAAATTCTATTTGGGAATCTATAGGTTGCATAGTTTTTGGAAGAGATCCAATTGTGGTATAGAAATGAGATTTGGTCTGAAAGTAATTTTGGATAGATTCAGAGTAAGATACCTAATTGGAACTTTTCGAATAAGAGGAATTCTCTAGAGATTGTGTGGACAATCTAGATCTAGAGCAGGTTCGAAAGTTTAATCATTATCTATAAGACCAACAATAAACTAGGCTTGCTAAGGCTTCTCAACTAGCAAACCGTAAAACTAATACGGGTTACTAATTCATTTCGGTTGGAATAGAAGTAAGTTTGATCGGAAATTAAGTCTGAGAGTTCTGTATTGGATCAACCTAATCTTAGTTTGGGTACTAGTGAGATTATTCACATATGTGCATGATTAATCTTGTATGAATCTACTGTGTATTCCTGGTTACTAGGGTTATTTGGTGCACTTAACCTAGTCCGGTGAACATATGATCAAGTATTGTTTGACAGATACTTGCTGATTTAACAAATCTTTGTGTGGAAGATTTTTGGATTAACTTATAAATGATTTGGATAAGGATCTAATGTGGTGTCATACTAGTATAATTGAATTCTTCACCTAGACATTTGAAATTTCTGAATCATTGGCAATTAACTTGAGTAGTTGATTACTCCAGGATGAAGTTAATTGGTAAAACGATCAATGTGAACAAAAAATTGATGGTATTAATTTATATTGCTTGTAAGATGCATGATTAGTGAATCATTAGATTCATCAGTTAAAATTATGTGCATCAAATATACAATATTTTTGGGATAGAGTACTCCTTAGTTAAGGAATAGACTCAGCTCATTAGTGATTATATCCCAGAGTGCCCAATTGGATAACAAATTATAATGAATCCAAGAATAATATCTGAATTGATATTCAACAAGACTTTGGGTATCTAGATTTGATTCTAGATTGTAATCTAGAGTTTTTTTTGTAGTTGAAGATGATTGTCATTTTGGTATGCGTTCAATCTTTAATTACCAGTGATTATGGAACTCAAATCTTGCACTTCAGTCAAAGAATCCTGTTTGAAGAATATTTCTAAATCCAGTATTTTCTTAGTGGGAAGATTTTGGAATGATTCTTATTTTTTTTGAGTTATGTTGGACATATACTCTAGTATCCTGATTAAGTATGATTTTGGATTCCAGAAAATTATGATTGATAAATCATATGAATCTAAATATTTATGATTGACGGATCCTAAATAGATACTTAATTATTGTCAGAGGATTATTTGCAATTGTGATGATTAATTCTTGATCTATTATTTGAGTAAGAATTCAGATCAGTATTTTGAATCTCTTTACTCCGGTATTTTATCTGAGGACCTATGGATCTCACAGACATTCTTACAAGATAAGTATTTATTTGTTGAGAATTTAATTAGTCTAGTGGATGCTATTCTACTACAGTTTATGGTCTGCAGATGCTTGAGTACACTTTTTCTTTTAATTGGATCTCCAGTTATTGAAGGAGACAAACAAATCTATTGAGATGAATGAGTGCTATTTTCTTGCATTTGATGCTAGAAACAGGTGCATTTGACTCAAGAATATCCGAGATACTCAGAATAGAGTTTTAATCATTCTATATCTTAATGATTCTCCTAGAGATTCTAGTTGAATGAATTATCATATCTTAGAATTGGATTCTAAGAATAGTTGTACTTGGGAGTTTTTATGAATTGTCTGCCAGAGTTTCTGGATGATTTCAGACTTTAATTATCATTTTTTCTTTAACTTTAATATTCTAAGTTAGGAACTATTTCACTCAGTGGTTCATGTAAGTGTTTACATGAAGGTGATGTTACTAACTTGTGTTGAGTGTAACTCTGTTGAGAAAATATATCTCTTATTGTACTTTTCAAACCAAAGTCTGTACTCCAGAACAGAGATTAACGATTTGGAAATATGTTTATCTTTGAGTACTTGTTTGATATGAAAGTCAAACTAAGGATAATAATTTTTCTCGATTAATATTGAAAGTTAAAGGAATTGTTCTTGTAATTCTTTCCTGTTTTGAGGAGCTTCTAAGGATAGAAGCAGTTTAAGAAGGGAAAAATGTTATGGCCAGATTCGGTTAAGGACCTGGAATAATCCTAATATGGTAGCCCGGCCCTCCAGTATTCGAGATTGTTGGTCATACTGTGATTTAATTCCATGTCAAAGCCAATTTGTGACTAATAACCTTGAGAGGACCCAGACACTCTAATTGAGACATATGGAGTATTGCATGTCTGTGTGACGGATATAGGTAGGAGGACTGCATGAAGAGATGTGATCCATTTATAGTTGACCTGCATGGGGGTTGCATGGTTTCATGCACAGGACTCTACTCTCTATATAATGAGGTGGGGATTCTCCCGTCGACATATTGGGTTTAGGTTACCAGTTTCTCTCTTCTCCTCTTGCTTCACATGGCATGGCTTGGGGGCTAGAGGGAGAAGGTGCAAGCCAAGGAAATCAAGCTCCAACACGTGTCTTGATCGACTTGCTTAGCTGATTTGTTTACTAAATCCTTGCCTAAGGATTCATTTGTTAAGCTAAGGCCATTACTTGGAGTAACTAATAAGTGTATCATAATTTCCAAAGCTAGATTTTAAGAGGAGTGTGAAAAATTGTCAAATTTTGCAAATCTAGCTTAATTACATCGTGTAAATATGTATATTGATGGGTCCCATACGTGTGAGTCTATGTTGCCACATGTGAATCTACTCTAGAATAGGTTAGATCATGCTCATAGGGTTGGTCAAGTTTGTTGGTGATGATTCCTACATTATAGGACCAAATCCCATCATGGAGTTGGTTGATCAATCTAGCCACCAACATGGCAAAACTTAAGGGCTAGGCTAGAATGACAAATTAGGGGAAAAATGCATAATCATCTTCCTTATTACATGATGAATTTCCATCTAGAGGTGGGGAAGAGCTTTTGTATGTACAATTACATCTCCATAGTAATGCCTTAGAAAATTCTTGAGAGCTTATTGGCAATCTTGACGTCTATCACTATGTACTTGATGTTTCTTGTGATCTAATTGAAAACTAAGTGTTCTTAACTTTTTTTTCAGTCCACAGGCCAAACTAAAGGTCCTACCACAAGTGTGGGGGTCGGATCTTCAAGTAGATCAATGATTTATGGTTGCTCTTGATTGATATGTGTAGAATTGCTAATACATGTAGTTTTGCATTCAATTGATAATCAATCAATCAATCCCTCTTGGAAGTCATTAGTAGGCTCAAGTAAGGTCCAAAATAGTGTACTTCAACACAAAGAATGAACATAGCTAGACTTCAACAAAACTTAGAGAAGATTCTTACATTAGGTTTATTCGAGTTTTATAGAAAACCATCTACCTTTAGAGTGAGGAACTATGTTTTTTTTTTTCAAATACGGTGGAAAATTTGTGGGCCTTGGATCTTGAAATCACAAATGGAAGAGGTTTTTTCAAAAATGAAGACCACAAATATCTCTTGCATCATAAACCAATTGTTTTAGGTACAAAAAATTAATTTTTTTTGTTTAGTTTGAGTGAATCCATTTCATGGTTTAAAAACTACCACCAAAAGAAGTCTTTGGAAAAAATAGAATGTAAAAAAACTCAAATTTGAACCACTAGGTTGGGAATTTTCAATTTTAAAATTTACACTGGCTATTGTTTCTTTGATATTTCAAGTTCCTAGGGACTATTTTAAAAGCTTTATATATGTAAGACATTAAGAAATTGTTGAATTATACTCAGAGTGAGAAAGTATTGCTTATGCTATTTTTCCTTGTCCTTTATGAGTGCATGGGTAGATATAATAACAAGCTCTAGCCCTGGGGCTTTCCACGTTATAGGAATCCACTCAAGATTCTTAAAGGTGGAAAAACTCCATGAAAGTCTATCTATACCATGGCTATGTTGTTATTGCTTGTCAATTATGAACTTAGGAGAGAATTTGGTAAATCTCAGGGGTAGTGTGTCGAGACGCCAAGGGATGGGGGGGAGCATTCCTAGTACTTAGGTGAAGTACCCATGGGCAATGTGCCTTCCCTTCCATAGTTTTTGAGGTTACTCTTTCTTTTAGGAGAGTTTTGGAAAAACATATCTTCTGATAGAACATTGATGTGTACCCAATGACTTACTGCTACAGTGGAAGGTCCATGTGCTATGTATATCATTGGTTTTCAAACGTAGATTTTATTATGAGCAAGGATGGAGGCAAAGTGTAGCGCAGGCATCCCAAAGGGAGCCGGGAACCACGACTTAGCTTCCCAGCCTTCAACTCTTGCCATCCAAACCCACTTGACATACAAGCAGCCAACTCGCCAACAACGATCAGACTTAACCAACATGAAGTTCCGAAAACCAACATTGAGATCCAACCTGGCGCCATGCCAGATCGGGGGTCCCGATGTGAGTGACTTCCCTCCAAGCAAGCCGCCCGACATACATCAAACTTAACCAACTCGAAGCTTCGTTACAAACGAGTAACATCCATTCCAAGCAAGCGGTCTGACTTACATCAGACTTAACCAACTGAAAGCTTCGTCACGAGCGCTGGAAGCCAACCTGGCGCCACGCCAGACTGGACAGCCATAAACAGGTAACATCCACCCAAGCAAGCCATCCAACTCAGCCGACAGGTTAGAGCCCGTTCCCCAAGAGCTTAACCCATTCACGTTCATGCAAGGAACACTCAGAACCACAAGCCGCGACAGATATGGAAACAACCAGTTCCTGGACCAAATGGTCCCGACAGCATACCGCTGGCGCCACGGACCGAATGGTCCCGACGGCATACCGCTGGCGTCCCGGGATACGACCCTCAGCTATGTGCCAAATTAAAAATTTGGAAAGCGGCCTTACAACTGGCGCTTTTACCGAACACTGAAACCCAGAAGGTAATCAGAGTCAGTTTGAGGAAAATCCCACTTTATTGATAAATCTGAGAAGGTTACATTTCAAGTGTGTGACCGACCCTAGTCTCCGGGGCGCTAGCATGCCAAGGCGAGAGCCATGACAACATTCCAGCAAGGGAGGCTGAGACTTGGTTGGAGCTCGCCCTGAGTCGCAACCCGCACTCCCCTATAGTATTGGTGTGATTCGGCACCTCCCCTCATAACAAGCACTCTACCTAAGCTGGTAAAGCACGTTTTTCTCTCTCTAGGATTTTCTCTTTCTAGAAAGTCATTTTCTCTCTCTAGATTTTATTGATCCCCAGGCTTCCTTTAATCATGCCTAGATCGTGTGAGGTGATTGCACATCGATCTGAGCTCTCTGGACTCCGCTAGAACCGATCAAAGATTTTCAGCCATAGGAACTTGGCGCCGGCTGGATTCTGGTCACAGTGGCGCCGGGAGCGGCGCCGGCGCCGTTGGCGCCGGGAGCAGCAGTGGCGCTGCTGGCGCCGGGGACATAGCTGGCGCCAATGGCACCGGAAGTAAAGCTTGTAAAGGTAGCTTTACAACATCCACCCCACCTTTATAAAATCTGATGTCCTCATCAGATGTCAGATTAAAGTAAAGGTGTCTCCCAATTAAAATGACTATACATTTATGCTACTTGGCACAGTAATCAATTTACTGGCCACTTTTTATTAACATTGAAGCTGGCACACCACAAGTCGGAGGCTCAGCTCTTTGTACTGAAAAATTACATAACTTGAAACAAATATCTTTGTCTGGGAAAAGCGTAGATTTGATATCGCTTTCGTAAAACCCGAGAGCCTTATTAACTGGTGACAGAGGCCTTTCTTTGAAATGTTCGCCCCTGTCGCTTCTGACTTTCGACTTTGGAACTCCCTTGAGCTCCTGATTTGTCCTTGATGCACTTTGTGTTGAGCTCCCTGAGCTCCAGATTTGTTCGGGTTCCGCACAGGTATCAAGGCTCCCTGAGCCGAAGGATTTATCGTTTGATTGCCCACTTATTGGTCCACTCCGTGCCTTGTTGCTTCTGCACCTTGATTTCTCTCCTTGTCCCAGCCTGATCTTGATACTTTTCCATCTTGGCTCTTTAAAGTAGGCAAAGATTGAGTACTCCGCAATGCACCTCTCACTTAGCTTGAAGTAGCTCTTTGAATCAGCCCAAATGTAACCATTGACCTCGTGGAAAGCCAAAGGGTCGCACCAGTTTGATCCGCATCCGAACTATCTCTTCGCGTTTGTTTGAAGCACCATGTCCGTCGCGCAAAACTTGACTTTCACAATTCCATCACTGGACAGTTGCCTCACATTCAAAAACAAGAAGTGTACATCGAGCTTGGCTTCAAGTAGCTCTCTTTGATTCAGACACATGCACCCAGAGTTTGCACTAGTCCGATCTCAACGCGAACTATCCCTTAGCGTCCGTTCGAAATACCAAGTCTCTCATGCAAGACTCAACTTTCACAATTCGTTCATTGATCAGCTGCCTTACACATAACACAAGCCAGCGTACTCATATGTTTCCTCATCATTGCTGGTCCAGAGAAAGCCTATAACAAACTTTCCTTTCCACAACAAAAACTTGTCAACTTATTAGGTCCAAAGTTCGCCAGTCTCCTCGTGTGAGTATGGCTAGGTCACCTTGAATTTGCCCCCATTTTGATCAACTTTCATTCAAAATTTGCCCCAAGAGAGAGGTGTGTGTGATAGTTCCCCTCCACTTAATAAATCAGCTGATCGGACTTAGAGTAGAGTTCTTCGGACAAAAAGCCTTTCCAACACTTTGCTTCCCATATGCTAGGATTATGGCTCGATCCAACTTGTTGCCAATCTCTGAAGAGGATCCTAGTCTTTTCCCCTTTGAGGAAAAACCCAACTGATACTGGATATCACCCATGCTCAGTGAGTTTCAGTTCCGAAGGTGGCCGTCCCAAAATGAAGACCAACTGCTATAGAAGATCTCCCCTGAAATTGCCCTTTCCAACTTTTGACTTCCTGCTTGCGTCTGGTGGGCGTTGTCGCAAATGAAACTAACCCAAGAAACAGGCTAGCCATCCATCCTTTGCAAACGTTGAGTCATTTCGTTGTCGTTCACGTGCGAGTACTTGAACTGCAAATCCGCCGCACAGATTCTGGATATCGCTCATGCTCAGTGAGTTTCAGTTCCGAAGGTGGCCGTCCCAAAATGAAGACCAACTGCTCCATAGAAGATCTCCTCTGAAATGGCCCTTTCCAACTTTTGACTTCCTGCTTGCGTCTGGTGGGCGTTGTCGCAAATGAAACTAACCTAAGAAACAGGCTAGCCATCCATCCTTTGCAAACATTGAGTCGTTTCGTTGTCGTTCACGTGTGAGTACTTGAACTGCAAATCCGCCCCACAGATTCTGTAGTCCTCTTTGTTTGATGGTATCAGCCTTCAAAAGAAAAGGTTCCTTCTCGAGCCATCAGCTCCTTGTATCACAAGCAATCATGCAAACCAGGCAAAGCACGAGTATTAAGACTCACCACGAATACGTACAAGTAAGACACTCAGGCAGGTTTACTAACAAGTAACAAAGACAAGGTCCCCCTTTGAGATGGTCCTGCCAACGGACCTTTGCCTGGCCGCGCCCATACAAATCGATCACGGAATCAGCCCACATAGGACACCCCTCCAACTATCCGTGCTTTCACCATTAAGCAGCACATTGCCTCAGTCACGCCCCACCACTTTTTGGTCGATAGCCCTTATAGCTAAACGATCGGCAGCTATCCCGCACCGGCAGCTAACCACCCGTGCTTTACACCCGAATTCGAGCAGCATCTCTGTATCAATGGTTAACCCGTACAGTTCGAATATGTCGCCCCGCACCCCACAAGGTACAGACCGTGCTTTCACCTCCCTAGGCAGCACTTTGCCTCATCCGTCCTACGTGCAGACAGCGCCAGGCCCGAACCGCGAGAACTGACCGTGCTTACACCTCAAGGGCAGCACTTTGACTCATCAAGTCCCCCGTTCTGCCGACCACCCCGACCGTGGACGCACCCGTGCTTACACTGTGGGCAGCACCTTGCACAACAGTTGTCTTGATGAACCCCAAACCGTGGCCATTTCCGTGAGATCCGCATAGCTGACCGGCCAGTCGGCTCTGATACCACATGTAGCGCAGGCATCCCAAAGGGAGCCGGGAACCACGACTTAGCTTCCCAGCCTTCAACTCTTGCCATCCAAACCCACTTGACATACAAGCAGCCAACTCGCCAACAACGATCAGACTTAACCAACATGAAGTTCCGAAAACCAACATTGAGATCCAACCTGGCGCCATGCCAGATCGGGGGTCCCGATGTGAGTGACTTCCCTCCAAGCAAGCCGCCCGACATACATCAAACTTAACCAACTCGAAGCTTCGTTACAAACGAGTAACATCCATTCCAAGCAAGCGGTCTGACTTACATCAGACTTAACCAACTGAAAGCTTCGTCACGAGCGCTGGAAGCCAACCTGGCGCCACGCCAGACTGGACAGCCATAAACAGGTAACATCCACCCAAGCAAGCCATCCAACTCAGCCGACAGGTTAGAGCCCGTTCCCCAAGAGCTTAACCCATTCACGTTCATGCAAGGAACACTCAGAACCACAAGCCGCGACAGATATGGAAACAACCAGTTCCTGGACCAAATGGTCCCGACAGCATACCGCTGGCGCCACGGACCGAATGGTCCCGACGGCATACCGCTGGCGTCCCGGGATACGACCCTCAGCTATGTGCCAAATTAAAAATTTGGAAAGCGGCCTTACAACTGGCGCTTTTACCGAACACTGAAACCCAGAAGGTAATCAGAGTCAGTTTGAGGAAAATCCCACTTTATTGATAAATCTGAGAAGGTTACATTTCAAGTGTGTGACCGACCCTAGTCTCCGGGGCGCTAGCATGCCAAGGCGAGAGCCATGACAACATTCCAGCAAGGGAGGCTGAGACTTGGTTGGAGCTCGCCCTGAGTCGCAACCCGCACTCCCCTATAGTATTGGTGTGATTCGGCACCTCCCCTCATAACAAGCACTCTACCTAAGCTGGTAAAGCACGTTTTTCTCTCTCTAGGATTTTCTCTTTCTAGAAAGTCATTTTCTCTCTCTAGATTTTATTGATCCCCAGGCTTCCTTTAATCATGCCTAGATCGTGTGAGGTGATTGCACATCGATCTGAGCTCTCTGGACTCCGCTAGAACCGATCAAAGATTTTCAGCCATAGGAACTTGGCGCCGGCTGGATTCTGGTCACAGTGGCGCCGGGAGCGGCGCCGGCGCCGTTGGCGCCGGGAGCAGCAGTGGCGCTGCTGGCGCCGGGGACATAGCTGGCGCCAATGGCACCGGAAGTAAAGCTTGTA
The DNA here is from genome assembly GCA_029204225.1 of Diphasiastrum complanatum. Taxonomy (NCBI): domain Eukaryota; kingdom Viridiplantae; phylum Streptophyta; class Lycopodiopsida; order Lycopodiales; family Lycopodiaceae; genus Diphasiastrum; species Diphasiastrum complanatum. The sequence continues at coordinate 39,243,843 of CM055107.1, read as the reverse complement.
AAGGTAGCTTTACAACACAAAGCCCCACCCTCATCCAAAGATCACTAATAGTTCACAATGTTGGAAAGATTGTGATATCATCTTTCATGCATTCTCAAATGTTGGATGAGGGTGGGGCCCATGAATGCACCCATATTTACAATTGGTATGGCACTACATTCAGATTTTTTAACATAACCCTTTCGAGACGAAATTCTTTTCATAAGCCTCAATGCTAGGTGTCGACGTCGCGTTGCGTTGAATGCCACACAAGTTTTTGAGATGTGGGTAAATCTTAGCTTGGTCAAATGTCAGAGGCCTAGTGCAACGCCATAAACCATGGGTACCACAAGGGGATTAACAACACAATATGCTCACCCTCTCACTTAAGAGCCAAAGGGATGAAAATTCACACCTTAAACTAGCATGTGAGTATCTATCAGTTGGTCAATTATTGGAACCTTGATGTTCCACATATAAATCGTGCTCTCATGTATTAGGGCTTTTCCTTCTGTAAAATTACTTTTTGCTTTTTTACAAAGGAAAGGGAGGAGCCTCTCTGCGCGCAATCTGTGTCACCATTTTTTTTCAAAAAAAATTACTTGCACCTTCGGCCCAGAAGGTTCGTGTAACCCAAGGAAGGGCTTCTGCCCTTGGTCACGTCTTTCCTGAGCGAAATCCCCTGGGAGGGCAACCTTTCTCCACTCCAAAATAAAAGAAATAAGGGGCATCTCATGTTTTAGGGTTTTGCCTTCTAAATAAGATAGAACAAATGCGGGGCAGCATCTCATGTTTTAGGGGTTTTCCTTTGGTGTTCTATATTTCCCTCCAAAACACACCAACTCTGCAAAGGAGTTCGACTCTAGCCTCCATTCGCTGATCTGGTAACGATCGAGCATCCTCTGGCGAGCAAGGAGATAGAACTTCAACCGCTGGAGACGATCCATACCATATATCATGCTGCGAATAGTAAGCACCAGCAGGACTTCTGGGACACTTCTATGGGAGTTGAAATCGATCCTCCAGATCGCACATCGTGGGTGTTGGCTGCCAATTTTATGCTATGATCTACCCAGGCTATAATGTAGCGATGTGTTCAGTTGGGAGGGCCGGCTCGTTAAGCCTTGGTCGGGCAACGGATTTATTAAGAAAAGCCCGAATGTACAAATGAGGATCTAGATCTTTATTTTCCAGGTACTTTGGGCTTTTCTTAGTAAGTCTGTTGCTCGAGCACCGCATTAATCACAGAAGTTTGGAATACCACTGCAACTATTTTGTCAAAAAGAGGATTGAACCTAGGGTCAATATCAGTATTGAGGAGGATGCAGGGCTTTGAGAAATAAGCTTATGGTGGTAATTATGGCTCATTGAAACTGATGTGGGTCTTGGCATGTTGTAAAGATCCACTGTTCTGTATGCGCTGATCTCAAAATAGAGTTTGCAGAAAATTATGGGATGTTATGTTTGTTCACTACTATTATTGCATTAACCTTGTGCCATGGTAGAGGGTGGAAATCAATACAGCCTTAAAGTGAAAGGTTAGAGTAAATGTTAGACGTGTTTAAATTGTACCTGGACCTTGCATATTATAGTAACCATGTGAACTGATATGTGTTTTACGTTTAGAAATCTTCTGACTTGTGTCACGACAACACGGTATTTATTCTGCTAAAGCATGTTTGGGCGTGCAATATATCTATGAAATTCTAGTTTTGTAATGTATGTCAATGGAATCTGGTTCAAGTTGTTGCAGTTCTATTTTTTGTTTTAAAACAAATGCACGTAGATGTTTTGGGTTTGTATTATGAAGGTGAAAGTTCTTGTGAAGTTGTGTACTGGAAGTGATACACAACAAATGAAGATGAACACTCATTTGTTGTGTGTTTATTTGTGGTCTTTAATCTTGTTGCTGTATCATAATGATTTTGTAGACATGTTTGGAATGCATGCTTGAATGATTTGGAAGTTGTATCGCCCATTTTGGTTTAGGTATGATGTAGAGTAATTTGCTGCATAAAAATCCAAAATGAACTGGATTTCTGTATTAGCATACCACATTTATATGAGGATTGAAAGCATTTGTATAGCTGTGGTTGGGAGTTTCTATGCAAAAAGGCAGTAGGTTTTCTTAGATTTTGTTACACTTAATTATTCCTCATTTGTTTATTTGTGGTCTTTTATCTTGTTGCTGTATCATAAGGATTTTGTGGACATGTTTGGAATGCATTCTTGAATGATTTGGAAGTTTATCGCCGGTTTTGGTTAGGTATGATGTAGAGGAATTTGCTGCATAAAAATCCAAAATGAACTGGATGTCTGTATTAGCATACCACATTTATATGAGGATTAAAAGCATTTGTGTAGATGTGGTTGGGAGTTTCTATGCAAAAAGATGGTAGGTTTTCTTCGATTTTGTTACACTTAATTATTCCTCATTTGTTGAATCTTTTTTTTTGCAAAAATTGAATTTTTGGTGCAACTAAGCATTCTTCTAGTTTATTGAGATTTTTTATGCAAGGTACTTCACATGTAGTTGTTATATTGTTTAGACACATGAATTTTGGTATTTTGTCAATATGTATGACATTGAGAGCAAATGTATTTTGGAAAATTTTCTCCTAAATCTAGGGGTATTTGTTTCAACTCTAGGGACACATAGATTTTGGTATTTTGTCAATACGAGTGTTTTTGCAACATTGAGAGCCAATTTATTTTGGAGAGTTTTTCTAGATCTTATGGTTGTTTGTTTGAGAGTTCAAATGTAGCTTTTGTTGCAGTTTGTAAGCAAATGAACTCAAATTCAAAATAATTGTTTTCACAACTGATGCAAGTGCATGTTGTCACGTCATGTATCATGTATACAATTGTAGTATTTTTTAGTTACAATGCTATTTTTTTTGCATTTGATTCCATCATTTTTGGCCTTGCCTTGCAAAGGCAATACTATGTGGTGATGTTGGTCAATGGACTTTGGAAGAAAGTCAATGTTAAGGGACAGATTGTGAAGGCGGTTTTAACTTTTGGGACATAGACCTTAGGGTTAGGTTTCATAATTTTGTGAAGGATTTTAGGGTTTTTTTTTTTTAAAATGCAACTGCCATAGAGAGTGCAAACCTTACAACTTCATGTAATGTGTTTACCTCTAGACATGGATGTCAGAAGTTGGGCCCAAACGTTTATTCTGTGATTCCCAATTTGATACGATGTTGATTGATTTTTGATCCTTGATGTATCGCAAATCATAGAGCCATGGCATGTTTGGCTCAAATGGTTTATGATCGGTCACCTTTGAATGAACGTCCTGGGTATGGTACATAGGACTTTTCAAACCTGCCTCTCTCTCAACCACAAATCTCGCTCTCCCCACCAACATCATGTGCATTGCACTATACAAATAATATCATATAAACTTTATGTATACAGACTTTTTGAAAGCTTCTTCTCCCTTTGCTGCATAAAACTTCTCCAAAAGATAGGATATTGTAGACATTAGCTCACCTATGGATAGAATGTTCAAGTTATTAAGTCTTATCAAAAGAAGAATCTAGTAGAAATATAAACTCACCTATAGATTTTACAAAGCTTAAAAGGTCAGGAACAAACTACTTGCTTACTCTTTGCATCATATGTGAGCCTTGAAGGTACTTGTCTCTCCCTTGATGTTTTCCTTGGCTTTTGACTTGATGAAGGTCCATCATCATCACCATCCAAAGTAAGATCCTTTTCATCAACATCAAGGATGTTAGATCCATCCACATTACCATCAATCATGCTTGAATACATTTTTGGAATGTTCTCTTCATCAAAGATGACATCTTTACCAATAATCACTTTGTTAGTAGAAGGAATGTAAACCTTGTAGACTTTACTCACCTCATTATATCCAACAAAAATATTTCTTCTTGAAGATGGATCCTCCTTGGTCCTATCATCAAGAGTAATGTTGACATAGCATGTGGATCCAAAGGTTCTTAGAAAGTTGACACTCGGCCTCTTCTTGAATAGCCCTATTTCTAGCACCAAATACAAGAAAATAGCATTCATTCATCTTAATAGACTTGTTTGTCTCCTATGATAACTGGAGATCCAATCAAACGAAGAATTGTACTCAAGCATCTGTAGACCATAAACTGTAGTAGAATAGCATCCACTAGACTAATTAAATTTTTCACAAATAAGATAACTTATCTTGTGAGAATATATGTGAGATCCATAGGCTCTCAATAAGATACTAGAAGACCATAAACTGTAGTAGAATAGCATCCACTAGACTAATTAAATTTTTCACAAATAAGATAACTTATCTTGTGAGAATATATGTGAGATCCATAGGCTCTCAATAAGATACTAGAATAGAGAGATTCTAAACACTGATCTGAATTCTTATGCAAATAATAGATTAAGAATTGATCATCACACTTAAGAATCATCACCACTCCTTTAAATCCTCTGACAATAATTAAGTATCTATTTATGGTCCGTCAATCATAAATATTTAGATTCATATGATTCGTCAATCATAATTTTTTGGAATCCAAAACCATACTTAATCATTTACAGGATACTAAAGTATATGTCCCACATAACTTAGGAAAAGTAAGAATCATTCCAAATCTTTCCACTAAGAAAATACTGGATTTAGGAATGTTCTTCAAACAAGTGCAAAATTCAAGTTCTATAAACCACTGGTAATTTTTATTTTTAAACCCATACCAAAATGACAATTTTTTCAGTTCTTCACACTCCTCCTAAAAAATTATCTATGAAGATTTGAGCATTGATCTTGATATAACTCCAAGATTAGATCTATGCTTGATGAAAGCACTTTTGCTCAAAGGCTTGGTGAGTATATCGGCAATACAAGAGGACGAGTTGACATGCTCCAAATAGATTTCTCCTCCAATAAGCTTTTCTCTCACAAAATGGTGTGCCACTTCTATGTGCTTGCTTCTTGCATGAAACAATCTAGAATCAAATCTAGATACCCAAAGTCCTGCTGAATATCAATTCAGATTTTATTCTTGGATTCATTATTATTTGTTATCCAATTGAGTGCTTTGGGATATAATCACTAATGAGATGAGTATTGCTTAACTAAGGAATACTTTATTCCAGAAATACTGTATATCCAATGCACACAATTTTAACTGATGAATCCAAATGATTCACTAATCATGCGTCTTATAAGCTATATAAAACAAAACTATCAGTTCCTGGTGAATCCACATCACACTGATTGTTTCACCAATTATCCTGGAGTAATCAACTACTCAAGTTAATTGCCAATGATTCAAAAATTTCAAATGTCTAGGTGAAGAATTCAATTATACAAAAAAGTTAACTGGAAAGATGATATATGAAAATATCCAAGAAAAGTCAGTAATAAGTGCTTCCACTAAAAGATTCACTCTATTACAAACAACTTTTCCTTCGAATATTTTCAACTCGTGTGATAGAAACTACCATTCCATCGAAATCCATTTATGCACAAAGAGATATTCTAGGGTTAAGAAATTGAAACACTTTAACCTTAGAATTTATCCGAATTCCAAATCTATTCACACAAGTAGTAATTTATATGACATAACATTCTTTTAGAAGACTAACTTCATGCTGGAAAGAATTCATATAAACCAGTCTGATGTCTTATATTCGAGAAATTATTAAGAAGTAAAAGATTAATTAAGTAAGCGAGAAATAGATTTGAGGGCCTCTGATTTTGTAAATAATGAGATACCACATTGGTATCTAGATTAAACTTCAAAATACCCCACATTTGATCAAATGGTTTTATTTTTCCCATATCGCAACTAGGTTCTAAAACACACCATTGATCATCAGATCTTTACAATCCTAGAATTTCCTTTCCAAAATTACTGAGGTCCTATACCATCAGCTTTTCCTTCCAAAAAATCCTTAACCGCCTTATCTGATATTCTAGAGGTCCACTGATCATCTAGCTGTCCTATAATCACTATAGGATATTATCACTTGTTCCCAACACTAGAGAATTCCTTTATTTGGATGACTGGCATGCGTATCAGATTGATATCCAAATCCACACCTGATCTTGTGATCTAAATAGAAGAATTAACATGGTTAAATATTATATTTTGATCCTTTCTGGTTAATGATAAGCTTCGAAACCCTACTGATGCATCAAAACTAGGGACAAGCTTTTGACAATTAACAGATCCAATGTAATCCATGTATTAAATTCTACTTCTAAATCACAATTGAAATCCAAAACTGTGGATAACTCAATGGTTACAAAGATATAAGTTATGAATTCAACTAAATGAATTCTCTCCAAGAAATTAATATCTGGTATTAAGCAATTATTTACCAAGATTAACAAAATCCTGATTGCGAAATACTTTTTCCGATCACACTTACCACCATTGATGTCCACTCTTCTTCCCTTCTTAGAATTTTCAGTTCCCTGAAAATCCTTCAACTAAGGTATCAAGAAGACATAATGACATTGGTAAATGTTTAAAAAATTAATTACTATAGGAAAAAGTCAGAAACAATTTCATTTCTATCCTATACCTGGGCTAAATAATTGATGCATAAAAAATCATCTACTAGTATGTGAAACAGTACTAGTCTGATTTTTTGAATATAATTCACCATAGGATTTTACTAGAAATGAAATCAGTTATGTATTTCCTATTACTACAATTTTATCAATAAAACTGGACTGTTCGCCATTTTCACTTACTGGCTTAAGAATTACTTCGTTAAAATTATCTGTAATTAATGGGAAATAAGATTTGGATTCGGATACTTTCTACATTGTATTCACCCCAAAAATATTGTTGAATAAAGAATTACCACCAAATACTCTGAAGTTTCCAACATTAATTATCTAACAAGCATTTGAAAAGCTTTGGTTTAATGACAAAAATCATCAAAACCACAATAACCAACTGATCGGTACCGATTTGAAAAGGAGAAAAAACAAAACACAATTTAACTCTATGCACCTGGAGCATCAATACTCTAGAGTTAAATGGTTTAAAATGCATAATACCAAGGAATCGAATTCTTATACCGGGTATATGTCTGAGAACTGCACCACTCCTTCGTTCCGTCAAGATCGGCTTCGAAAAATTTCCTACTAGAAACCGATTAATATTGCCTGACCACGAATACAATGGTACAAAGGTTCCACACAAATTCTGGGCTTGTTAGCCGAATTTTTAATGACATAATTCGGGGCTATTTGAAATTTATGCGATTCCTATAAGAGGTTTCATAATGGTTATTTACTATTTTTAGTAAGTAAATTGACATGGCACTAACAATATTGCTATATTTAGACATGATGCCAGTTTTACTCTTTAAAGTTTAGAGATGATATCTACAGTAATAAGTTCTTCCAATTGGCATAATTAACGTTAAGTAAAATTTTTGGTTTTTTATTTCGGCATTGTCCAGACTGCAATATGACAATGTACTCATTTTACTTCCGTTAATAAAAAAATGCTCAGATAATTTTAGGTACTGTCTTAAAGTTCAAGAGGTTATCCTAAGGTTAAGGGTTTGAAGACACGTTCAGTTGCAGTTTCGAGCAGTTAAAAATTTGAAATGTATTACCTAAAGAAACGGAACGAAATTGACAGTTCAAAATTGTTGATTTGAAGTACTGAACTGATTTTCAAATTGGAATCGATGAGCTAATGATGGAAATCTCTTACCAAATTTGGAAGCCTGGTCATCAGACAAGTTGCCTGATGGAGATTATGTTTTCGTTTATGAAGTTCCAAATGGAAGCAAGGGTTGATTGCTCATTAATGATTATCTGAGTTTCAATTGAAAACAACAATCGAGGATGTAAAGGCTTAAGACAGGGTATGGGGAAATAGAATGGATGTCAGTTCAATTTATGAAGACATAAACCGTTCATATACCTGAATCTTGGAAGTAAATCATAAACATGAGATGGAAAATGGTTTTTGGAGGCGAATATTCTCTAAAGAGCCCTTTTTGTCAAAATGAAGGGTCAAATGGGTTTCAAAAAGAGACATTGCGCTTTAATGAAAGTTGGTTATGGAGAGGAGGCTCTGTGGCTTTCTGAAGGAGAGAAAAGGAGTGAGAGAGAGGGAAAATGTAGTCAGACAAGTGAAGAGAGATTAGAGAAGTGAGAGCCAGAGCTTGCATTTCCCTCTCTGTCATCGCTGGTCCACAAAGAGTTTTTGCTATAGTTATATCCGATGTGTGAATCTTACATGTAATTCTCTGATCATTGAGAATGGTTAAGGAATTTGAAGAAGATTGAAAACAAACATCTGTGTGAAATCCGCTTACAGTTATGCTGAACCAAATCTGATATTTGTTGTTGAAGCAAATCTGAATTCTATTGGATATTGAAAGTTTGGATCTCTGTGAAATATTGTTAAACCTGCTGCTGCTCTGAGATGGAAAGAGTCGCTGCGGTTCTGATCCTTGGAGAGATCCATTCCATCGCTGCCTGTTGTTCTGAAGGAGGGCATTATTACTGTCATTGCCGCTTGTTACTCAAAAAACAACCTGGAGTAGAGAGGAGCGACCTGCTCCCTAACGCGACCTGCTCCTGCACATCCCTGGAGCGACCCTCTATGAAAGCGACAGAGAGGGGCGACCTATTTCCGAAGAGAGAGAGTGAAGAGAGAGTGGAGAGAGAAGCCACGCGACCCACCCCACGCCTACTTCTTGGCGAGTTGGGAGGGACAAACCGTGAAAGATCTTTGTACCCACACTACTAAAACATTTGAGTGCATGCTGACCAAAAGCAAGGGACCGGTAACAGTGCAAAAATTGAAGATTCGGTTACCTGTTGACTGTCTGAGAAGCTTTAACCTTTGGATAAATCCTGAGAAGTTATGGCATACTCTCTTTGATTCTCCGAGGTAAGTTACATTTTCAGACTGTGATTAAAATTATACTTAAGAACTCCTAATTGCTGTGACGATTGTTCTACTATAATTTGTAATAACTCTACTTGAAGGCCTATTTTTAGAATTTATAAAGTTACCTGAAAAAATGACAATGTGCTTATGAATTTAACAGTCTGAAGGGCTCTTGAGCATAACTGAAATATATATATAATTTTTGAACAGTGATAATTTGCAAAGCTCATAAGTATATTCACTGAAAGCAGTATTTACGGGTTTCAAAGTTTATAATTTTGTGAGGCCCCTTATATGATTTTGTATAAGAAACATGATCTAAATCTTATAGCGGCCATAACTTTTGCATTTTAAGTCGGATTTGAGTGAATTAAAAAGCAAAAGTGAGGAGAATTATTGATACATCTACTTTTGTTGGAAGAAACAGTTTTTGAATGACTGTTTGGAAGTTATTAAGCTATTAGTAAACTAATAAAAAACAAGTCCTAAATTCTGATATATAATAAGTCTTTATTATATCTATATCAGTTTGTTGGAACATACAAGCTGAATACTATACCCAATATTGTTGGAACATACAATTTGGGATATTACTGTAAAGATAAAAAAGAGGGAACATTGTTGGAACATACAATGTTAACGCCATATTGATATATGTACTTATGTGATTTTTAAAAAACAAAAGTTGAGTAAATATACCATGAACTAATATGGAGATATTGGGAAATAAGGATGGTATGTCTGTTTCTATACATTGTTGGAACTTTTATCAAATTCCTGAACATGATCGTAGAAGCATACTCAATTTTTCTATCAGAATTATATGATCAAGAATCAATCATTCACGTATATATTGACATTGAGTACATGCTAGATGAAGAGTGTTGGGCTATTGTAGATAGTGAGATTAGTGAAACTATTACTGAATTGTTATCTGAAGGTAGCTATTCTATTTTAGCCCCATTACACTTATAAAGAGCTTGGAACTCTCTTCTAGATAAAATACGGTGTATCCTATAAAGATTCAGGATTGACTGATAGAGAATCATTGATACTCGCGTAAAGTGAGATCTGATATTTGATTTCGCTGATTTACCCCTTTGAACATTTCTAGTTAGTTCAATCTCTTGCTAGAAAATAGTTTAACAAGGCTTACTGGCAGTTGTTGATGTAAGCCAATTATCCACCAAATAAGATCCTAATACATGCATATTGTTACTAGGGAAACAATATCTAAACCAAGGTTTAAATTTTTGAAAACTAAGCACCAGGAACCCAAAATTCCACTTACTGGGTGCTAGAACTTGAGTTCGAAAATCTCATTTCGAACAAACATCAAAGTTTTGACAAATACTATGGTCATATGGCATGCATCAATAATCCTATCAACTGAAGGCCATGCAATTTTTTAAAATTACACACACTCAACATTCCACCTTACCTCATGAAAAACATGCATTAAAAATAGCCCAAAAAGGAAGTCGAGGAGTCACCATTTTCTTTTTCCAGGCAAGCAAATACTTTCCGAATATGCGTATTACAGAACTTTTCCTCAGTAGCAATTCGTTCAACATAGTTTGAGAGGTCCATATAAATTTTTTCAACCATGCTAAGGGTTTCCTTCTTTTTAATAAGATCCGTATAAATCTTGATCCAATCCAAGATGCACATCAAATCAAGAAGGCAAAGAATTTTTATCATCCGGGCCAGCAGCATTACAAGTAGTCATATCATAAGCAGTATTCAATTTGTGAACTTCAACAACCTTCTTCATGCAACATATAATAGTCTGAACAAAAGGACTATGAGGAGGAGGATTCACACCAGTTACAAAATATCTGCTCGTGCCTTATCATACCAAGTAAGACAATTTAAATGTTTCTTGTTGTTTATAGCTTTATCATTGACATTATCAATGAAAATAGTTCTCAGAATTGCAGCTAATGGACTCTTTATCTTATTTTGCAGTGAGCACTGGAGTTTAAACCTAATCTCTATTCAGAGATCTATAGATAATGGTATTAAAGTGTTTTGTGTAAAGATGAACTCAGCTTCCAATACGCATAAGGATATCGATTTGATCTTGCCAAATATGTGCAAATATATTCATGCAGGTGTTGGCTAGGCAACTGAATGGCATATCGTCGGTCTGGAGGTAAATTCTGTCCTTTTTAACAGCATTTTGAAATCTGCATTTTAATGTATTTATTTCATTCTAATGCATTCAGTCTCTTAATTGATGTCTTGTGTGCTGAACTTTTTGTAGTCACCCCAACAAAATGATTCATTCAGCTGTGGGTGGTACACTTTGTATAATGCAAAGTTATTTTTTTAGTGGTTCATCCTTCAACAAGATGTTAATATTTCAAAGGTAATTTATCATGTTTATTCTTGGTTTTGAAATCATGATTAGTTTTTCTATTCTGTAACTTTTACAAACAGTAACTAATATGTGAATATTCTATCTTGTAGTTTAAACTTCCTGAATACACACCAAGCCAGGTGTACAAATTTAGGCAGGAAATTATCCTGAGCATACTCTGGCAAGGGCAAGGCTTCAGACACCCATTGTTGATGATGGTCCTAAGGATGATGTTACTAAATAAAGATTAGAAAAATATAGATAGCGTAGAACAAATATAGATTGCACATGTATAGAATTGATAGGAAAATATACATTGATATATCAAATGCTAGTCCATTTTATGAATTTGAGAGCCCAAAATACATGTATTGATGCCCAACTTGGGCTTCATTTATTGAATGAAAGAGTCTGTACACAGATTTTTACTGAACTTTATTTGAAGCTATTGTTCTTTCACAATGGTAATTGTTGTAGGTAAATCTTTGCAACACGTTATCAGCTCTTTTTTTTTTTCGCAACTGTGACAAGACAAATATTACTGAATGTGCCATTGCAATTAGTGTATTTTCCATTATTTTGTACTATTTTGAAATGGCAATAAAAATAGAGTACTAACGAGTCTTCCGTTGATGATGAATCTGAAATAAGTTGATAGATTGGTTTGTAATAACATGAGTTCCGTTCTGATAAAATAAATCGTTCAATGCTCTTCCACCTCAACCGTAGTCAAATATTCTTCATTGTAAATAATGCTTATCTCCATTCGGTTTGTGTGACCATTTAGTTCAAAGTCTTGATCTAGTGGTAGCCATGTACCGTCAATTTTCTTGTATCTCTAATAGCTAAATGTGAGACCGAGCATTTGTTTTTCGATATGATAACGAAAAATCATTAACGACTTTTTTTATCCTACATTCTATATCATTATTTGTTTTACTATCCCAGCCTTGATCCATGAGATCTGACAAAGTCTCATCTGATAAATCCTTGCAAACAAATAAAGTTGATGTCCTTCGAACACTAGCACTTGAAAAAAAATCAACAAATATATGCAATGAGATAAACCAACTAAGGTGAACAATTTTCGAACCCGTACTTAACTTCATGACATTTCTAACATCAATGAATAGCTTGCATCTGAAAAATTCAGATACAATACTGTCAGAAGTAGGCCACTCATCACTCTAAAAACTAGGCAATGGAATTGCTTTGAGCTTGCCAAAACCTCCATCCGTTTCTAGTATATGTGAAGATTCATAAAAATATATACCACTATCTAGAAGTTCCTTTGGACTTCTTCCTTAGAAGAATTTTCTACTAAATGCATTTGCTCTCAATGTCACAAAAACATACGTATTGACAAAATACCAAAATTAATGTGTCTAAACAATACAACAACTATTTGAGAAATACCTTGCATAAAAAATCTCAATGAATTAGAAAAACGCTCAATTGCACCCAAAATTACATTTTTGCAAATAAAAGATTCAATGATGTGTAACATAAAACATTGTCAATGTTGTTGTAAATGTCCAAAAAGTTCAAACTGTACTTCCTCATTTCATTGATAAAGAGACATCTTTTGCAATAGCTTTGGAAAAAAAAATTGAGCAAAAGTCAAATTTTATAATTGGGCAAGTTCGACCTCAATGAGTAAGACCACCTTGTTTCATTTGTGCCAAACACCATCATATGCTACAATACTTGTGCAAATAAACCCAACTTGGATATCACACCATCAAATTATCTATCCATACACCTTTTCTCAAATAAACATGATACATTCCACAATACCTACTCTTGAATTGAGATGAACGATGAAGACAACATTGAAACTGACACAGCTGTACACCCAATTTTATCACACGAAACACATCATCTATTATGAGAGTAGTACATGCAAGGCCATTGCTCATTGTAAATGACTCAATTCCATTAGCCTATTACAAGACAAAGGCGTAGAAAAACTAAATTTTTCATTAATATATTTAGGTCATCCAAGACAAATGACAATAAATGCTATTAAAACATACCAAACCCTTGCCACATTAAAATTGCAACACTAGAAACACATTTGCTCAACATACCACAAACTTAACTTTTAAAGCGCTAAAAGTATTAATTTACCAATACTAAATTCAATATACACATATACAACAATTTCTCTCTCAGAGCTCCCCAAGTTTTAATCTTCTTAATTTATGACTTATCACAATAAGCACTAAAGCCACTAAGTTGGAGATAAAAAAATGAGATTAGATATATCTACTTAGTACTAGTGACATGCCTAAACCCCAAAAAAGTTTCCCATTTCAAACTTGGACAACTCATTTCAAACGTGTTTCAAACGCGTATAGGACGTACTAAATGGGATGATAAAACATTACCCACAACCCTTCTCTCTCTCTCTCTCTCTCTCTCTCTCTCTCTCTCTCTTCTTTGAATCTTGGAAAATGCCTAAACATTATCCAAGATTCAAAGATAAAACAATAACCACACTGAAACATTGATTATAAAAGATTTTGAACATGTAAGCACCTCTCGAAATTACAAATACAACCTGCAAAATGTGTTTTTGCCATGATGTAACAATTAGGTCCACAAATTTTTGTGACACTTTAATGTGCAGAGAACAAATGAAAACCTCTTATTAACTTAATTGAAATAACTTAACTCAAATATTATACAAGCAGCAAATCACCAAAAAAAAAACATTATACAACCACATTCAAGAAAAAATTCATGACATCAATACATGAGAACATCAAACATCAAACATTCCATGCATGGTTTGACTCTTTGCAACTAGCAACACAAGATTGACTTTACTCTCTACAAAGTACTCAAAAAAACCTGCCGTCGTTTTGCATCGAGACTCCCAACCACATCTATACAAATGCTTTTATTCCTCATATGAATGTGGCATGCTAATACAGATATCCAGTTTCCAAAGACGTACAAAATCATTATGATACAGCAACCAAATTAAAGATTACAAGTACTAAGAGACAACAAACGAGTGCTCAGCTTGCAACATTCATTGTATCACTTCCAGTAGACAACTTCACAAGAACTTTCACTGTTATTAGTACAAACCCAAAACATCTACGGGTATTTGTTCACCCAATACCTCGCAGTGGAGTTTTCTGTGATCAATGCAGTGCTCTCGAGCAACAGGTTTACTAAGAAAAGCCCAAAGCACCCCGAAAATATAAAGATCTAGATCCTTATTTGCACTTTGATCTTTATTTCTGGGTACTATGGGTTTTTCTTAACAAATCCGTTGCTTAACCAAGGCTTGATAAGACTGCGCTCCCAACTAAACACATCACCAGATTATAGCCTGGGTAGATCATAGCATAAATTTGGCAGCCAACACCCACGATGTGTGATCTGGAGCTGGATCGATTTCAACTCCCACGGAAGTGTCCAGAAGTCCTGATGGAGCAGTTGCTGGTGTTGATGCTTACCATTCGGGATATGATACGGATCGTCTCCAGGGGTTGAAGTTCTGTCTCCTTGCTCGACAGAGGATTGTCGATCGTTAGCAGAAGATGCAATACGCGATCAGCAAAGGCTGAATGGACGCTGGAGTTGACCTCGTTCCGAGATTTTGGGAGTTTTGGAGGGAAATATAGCGCATGAAAGGGAAAACCCTAAGATGCCCTTATTTGTTCTATCTTGGGAGGAAAAACCCTAAAAAACGAGAGCACGATTTAAATGCGCGCTGGCAAGATTCCAATCTTTTACTAATAACTAGGGACCCGGGTAGGGACCCGGGTGGAGCTCAATCCAAAGGGTCAACTACTAGATAATTCCATGCAAGTTGTAGGTGTAAATTTTAGACCCTTGGGCTCTTAAGTGAAAGGGTGAGCATAGTGTGTTGTTGGTCGCCTTGAGGCAGTGTTCGGGAAACCTTTTTTGGGTTCTCCTCCAAAAATTTGTATTTTTTGAACTCTTTTGGTTTTCTCAAGGATGACCCTTTTTGACAAAAGTTGTCGGTTCCATTCCTGAACTTTGTCGGCTTTCCTAAACACTGGCCTTGAGGTACCCATGCTTTATGGTTCCACATATTTTCAGCACCCAGACAGGTGTTGGCACGCGTCAGGGTGCGCCAGCCAAGGTGTTGGCCCACCGCATGTCGGCGCTGCCGATTCCCGTAAAAAAATTGAATGTGGACATCGACTAGACTGCAGTGGCGTCAGGCAGCCTGGGTGGCGCCGGGCAACACAAATTGGCGTCGGGCAGCCTGCAATGGCGTCGGGCACCCTCACACACACACACACATGCAAGGTAATGGAGAAGTTTGGTTATATATTAACTTTGAGAAATCTCAAAGAAAACCTTATGGGATAAATACTGGTTGCCCACACGTGGCAGTTGGGCAACCAGTTTTTCAAAAAAAAAACCTTGACGCGTGCCAGCACCCGTCAGGGTGCTAAAAATAAGCGGAGCCATGCTTTATAGGGTTGCACTAGACCTCTGACACAAGAGCAAAAACTCGTGTGTGCAATCAATGACAAGTTAAAACCTAGCACTGAAGGGTATGTTCAAAAAAAATCCTTCACAAAAGAGTGATGTTAAATATTTGAATGTAGCACCATCTCCAATTGTGGATATGGGTGCACGCATGAGCCCAACCCCCCCATCCAACATTTGAGAATGCATGAAAGATGATATCAAGATTTTTCCAACATTATGAAGCATATTGGATCTAAGGATGAGGGTAAATAGCAATTATTCTTCCATAGAGAACACGATGCAAGTTTGAATGAATCAAATTAATATCAGTGTCTTCAATCAGGATTGTATCTTATTTATGTACTAATAGAACAATATTAGTTTTGATTGAATATGCGTGCAGAAATTATATGCGAAAATAAGAGACAACTTAAGACAATTTAGACAATAAGAAACTATTGATCAAAAAAAAAAATTATAACTCTGAATTTGATTCATCAATATACATCTCTTGTTGTCTTATCTCGTTGTTGTGTCTCTGATTGAGTGAGTGTGTTACAATGAGTAGTGCACATGTATTTATATTGCTACAGGACAGGTCTTTTGGCCTTTCAATGCTGTAACAATATATATTTAACCATTTATGACGGTTGATATTCAAATAGATGCTTTGTTTTCAGGCTCGAATAAATTTTGTTCGTGAATTATTCGTGACAGTCCATCTCTTCGTCTCAGCTTTGTGTTTCGCGGATTGTTTGCGACACTTGTCTCTTCGCGACATTTTTGTCTTCGGCGAATTGTTCGTGACAGATGACAATTCTTGAGTTTGAAAATTAAGAAATCTAGAATATTTTGCGAACTGTTTGAGATAGTTTTGAAGAACATTCCAGAGGATTTCGCCAATTGTTTGCGTCAATTTCGCGACATCTGAGGCGTGAACAAGATCTTGATTCTACTAACAAAGCAATCTATCTTATGAAAGTCTTCTTCACTGCTTCTCGAACAAAGCTTTACTGAGTGGCTTTGTAAAGATATCAGTTGTCATTTCCTCTGTGGGTATGAAGACTGTCTTCAATATCTTCTTCTTGACTAAGTCCCGAATCACATGATACTTGATAGCTATGTGCTTTGTTTTTGAGTGAAATACAAGATCTTTCGTAAGATAGATTGCTGAAATGTTATCCATTAACAAGACATAAGGTTCAGAAACAGATTCATCAAATCCTTCCAACATCTGTTTGATCCAGATCAGTTCGTTTGCCATCTTGGCTGCTGTTACATATTTCACTTCATAGGAAGATTGAGCTACTGTTGTTTGCTTCTTGCTAATCCAGAGTATGGCTATGCCAGATGCTAGAGTACAACCTCCTGAAATAGTTTTGCTATCATCAAAGTTTGATTAAATAAAAGAATCTTGCTCAGTTCTAATTGGTCATCGCGTTGACACATATATTTAGTTGTACAATTCATTGTAGCAAGAGCTTGATTCCAATAAATGACATTCGTTTGAGAGTCATAATGAACTCCTAAAGTTTTTACTTGTCAATCACAAGTATGATCCGTTGTTGATGAATCATCATTCTTTTTTGAAAAGAGCTAAGAGAGGGCTTCGCAATGGCACAAGAATGACCTAATTCCGAGCCACGGTTTAAAAGTTATAGGCAGTCAAAGTTACGACACCATAACTTTGACTGCCTATAACTTTTGAGTTCGGAATTAGGTCATTCTGGTGCCATTGAGAAGCTCTCTCCGAACTCTTTCCAAAACAAAAATTTAAAAACCGTAATATCGGTTCAGTGCGTGCCTTAGAGTTTGGGCCCTACGGTTCAAAAGTTATAGGCAGTCAAAGTTTTGGTGTCGTAACTTTGACTGCCTATAACTTTGAAACCGTAGTTCGGAATTAGATCATTCTGGTGCTGTTGAAATATCTCTCCAAACTCTCTTCAAAACAAAAACTTAAAAACCCTAATATTGGTCCAGTGCACGCCTTAGGGTTTAGGCCCTCTCAAACACTAAGGAACGCATTGAACCGATATTAAGGTTTTATTTATTTATTTTTATTTATTTATTTATTTTTATTTTTTTTTTTGGGGGGGGGGGGGGAGCTTGGAGAGAGCTTCGCAATGGCACCTGAATGACCTAAAGCTTCGCAATGGCACCAGAATGACCTAATTCCGAGCTACGGTTCAAAAAATATAGGCAGTCAAAGTTTTGGCACATCAAAACTTTTGACTGCCTATGACTTTTGAATTATAGCTTGAAATAAGGTCATTCTAGTGCCGTTGCGAAGTTCTCTTCAAGCTCTTTTTGAAAAAGTAAAATTTAAACTCTAATATCAGTTTTGAGAGTAAGAAATGCATCCAAAAACTCAAATATGTTTGAGTGATGCTTTCGATCCTATCCATACTTCATAAGGTGTTTTTTCATTTAGAGCTCTTGTAATGGATCGAATCTGTAGATAGGCAGCAGTCATAATAGCTTTTGCCCAAAATTTCTTAGAAAGAGAGACGTGGGCCAACATGCTCTTGGCACTTTCGATCAGTGTCTGATTCTTCCTTTTAGCTACACCATTGGACTGAGGTGAATAGCTAATTGTGAATTGCTGGTGTATTTCATCCCTAAACCCTAAACCCCTTGAATTCGATGGAGATAAATTCTCTCCCTCCATCAGTGCGTAGAGCCTTGATTTTTCTCTGTTTGATTTTTAGCAAATGCTTTGAACTGTTTGAGAAACTTAAATGCTTTAGATTTGTTCTTCAAAAAATAGGTGACATTTCTTTTAGAGAAATCATCAATAATAGTTAGAAAGTAAATGGCTCCCCCTGTGGAAGTAGTCTGCATAGGGCGACAAATGCCACTATGTATAAAATCTAGCAAACCTTTAGATGTATGAATTGAATCAAAATTAAATGGACTTCTAACATGCTTGCTGATAATACAACTTTCACAAAGAGAAGTCGATTTGCTAATAGATGATAGGTCTTGCACTAAATTCAGATTCGACAATTGTTGAATACTTTTGAAATTCAGATGGCCTAGTTTGAAATGCTATAGCATATTAGTCGATTGAGAAGTTGAAATATGAAGAGCTTGACTGTTTGTAAAATAACAATTGCTTAGTTTGTAAAAATAGCCACACCTCCTACCAAAAGCTAACACTTTCCTAGATCTGTCAAGAATAGTGCATCGAGTCTATATCGAATTCTACCCTATGACCATAATCAGTGAGTCTACTAATTGAGAGCAGTTTTTTGATAAGATTCTCAACATGAAGAACATTGGACAAAAATTTTACATCACCTTTCTGAAATTCGATCATGATTGTTCCTTCACCCTCGATAGTATGAGATGAGTTGTCCTCCTAATTGCACAAATCTAGAATGGGTGAATGATTTGAAATCTTGGAACTAGTCACAGTGGTGAGTCATATGTTGTATTGCTCTTGAGTCCAAATACTAGGAATCAATATCATGTAGTTCTCCAACTTTGGTCATGAAGGCTGCTTCATCTTCCTCTTGTGGTTGGATCGAGTGATTGGTAGTTGAAGCATTTGCTTGTTGTTGGAACTGCTTTTTCTTTTCATTGTTGTATTACAATGTTTTGCATTCTTTAATGAGGTGGCCAGTCCTTGTACAATATTTAAAAAATAGTTTTTGTCTTGGCTGGAATGATGAAGTCTATGAATTCGATCATGCATTAGGGCCTTTTTTGGACTCAAAAAGGGCCTCTTCACTAATTATAATTAGTCTTAATGATGACATGTGTACCAATAAGAGAGTGACAATTGAGATGGAATGGTCCATATGACATGGCACATCCAATGGTGTAGATTCGATCTTTAAATTCTAATTGACCCACTAACCCTCCTCTAACTCTACTTCCTCAACTCACATTAATGACAGTATTGCAATAGTACAATTGCTATTTTTTTTCAAGTGTCAAACAATTTATTTTTCAACTCAGAGTGAGAAAAAAGGGGGCCCAATATTTCTTTGGGCCCCCATTTTTAAAAACAAATTCAAAAAAGTTTGAGAGAGAGGGGGGCTTGAAAATGACAACCCCCCCCCTCTTCTTACATAAGGAGGGGGCCGTGCACCCACGCACCCCCCTCCTCCATCTTCTCATCCACTCCGGGCCGCTGGTCCATTTTGGGGTGCAGCAGCCCGAAGGACGCCACCCGCTCCCCTAGAACCCCCACTTGCCTCCCTTAGGTAAATAGAGGGAGTGAGGTGGGGCCCGCATAGGCGCGCTATGCACTGAACCAAGCCAGCGGCCCGGAGTGTGCAGCAACAGTGGGGGTTCTAGGGGAGTAGGTGGCGGCCTCCGGGTTGTTGCGCCCCAAAATGGACCAGCGGCCCAGAGTGGAGGAGAAGATGGGGGAGGGGGGCGCGTGGGTGCACTTCATCTTTGTGTCTCGTAAATCCTAAAGCAATGTGCTACTCTCCTTCACCAGATATTCGTAGTGGTTCAGAATCAAGCAAGCACTCAGTTAATGATTATAGTTAGTCCACCATCCCACAACAAGGAACTCTTTTTTTGAATAGTTCAAGGCAAGCACGAAGGCCCATTCCGTGCAATGTTGTGAAGTCAAAAATATCTATATTTTCAAATGTAGTAGAGATTTCCAAAAGCTCAGAGCCTTCATTAAAAACCAAGATAATGAAATGATAGAGAATCAACACACACCTTTAATAGGTACGGATTCATTGCCACTATTTCTAGGTGCCAATGTCGCAAGTTCCACATACAAAGCAAAATCCAAAGGCAAAATTCAAAGACAAAAAATGATCAAAATTTTTATCTTTGTTCATCCGTAAGGCCTGATATGAAAGGTTTCGCTCTTTTTAAAAACAATCAAAGTTTGTCACAAGGCTTTCAAGGTTGTCAATGGAATTGGAAATTTGAGACTTGCTCGTATTCACACAAGATTAGAAAAACGATCATGTTCAAGGTTGCATTGTTTCTTCGGACTCCTTAACTGCAAAAGCATGGTTGATGAATTTCATAGACGTGCATGTTAAGAAACTTTCAAATTTTTTATATTTTCAACTTCAGGTCAATTTTCGCACATTAGAGACTACTCAATATCTACTAATTGGATTGGACAAACTTGTAGGTGAAATCCATGGTTAGATGATGACCCCATAGACAAATTTATTGTAGGAAATTTTATGATAGTGTATTTGGACAACATATACACACTTGATACTCTTTGGCAATCCTGCTAAGAACCACATGATCATGGTCATCAATAAAGAACAGATAACTTCAAGTTGAATATTTTTATATTTTCTTTTTTTGAATTAAAGTGAAATTTTCTTGTAGAAATTTTTTTCTAGATTTGGGAGCTTGTAGATAAAATATTTTACAAATGGGAGAGGTTTGAAATAAAAGGACAGATTTCAAAAGAGTCATTCTCAACAAAAAAAAAATCTACTTAGCCAGCTCTTGCCCAATCTCTCAATATCTAGGGATATTTGACTTAAAAAACATGCAAGACATTCTTTCCAAGGATGTTGTTGTGAGTGTCATGTTGAGAGTTATTGACAGCAGACAACTCAACCTTGCAAAAATGGGAAAAGAATTTCAAGTGTGATTTTAGTTTTTCAATTTAAATTTCTATGTTTATTTCATTTGCAAAAATCTCGAATCTAATCATTTATTTTTTCAGACACAAGCTTTTCATGAAAGTACAAGAGGGGATTCAATTGCAAATCTAGATTTGAATGACCATAAATACATAAAAGTCGAGGACGGTGTTGTTGGTTTCCTGGAGATCACTACAGCTCCGCTTTGGAGAATAGTGATATTTCATTCCAATTGGCAACAAGTAGGTGTCCACAAGGCCTTATTGGAGGTCTACAATGCAAGGATAGTGAATGTCATTTTCTAGACTTAAACTGATTGTAACTAAACATGTACATTTACAAGTCATTTTTGCTTTTCAAGTCATTTTTAAACATGCACAATTACAAGTCATTTTTATATTTGTTTTTCAAATTATTTGCATTTTTATATTTACAGGTCATTTTTATATTTCCTTTTATAGTTGTTTGTTTTTATGACTATTTTCTTTCAATATTTGTAGGTCCAAGCCAAATGTGCGAAATTCTTGTGGTGCACATCTCTGTAATGAGATTCAATACCTCACCATCGCCTACCTCTCTACCGATGGAAAGAGATCCATGTTGCACTGCAACACTACTACAACACTGCACAGATTTTGGAAATTATTTTGATTTCTCTACAGTGACAAAAAAATTTAAAAAAAAAATCCAATGACTACTTCTGTGGCTTGTCCATATCAAAATCCACAACAACTTCCAAATAAATTGATTGAAATGTTTTCTGATTCTACGGATTGGATTTTAGATTTATTTAGTGGTAGTATCACGACTAGTGCATGTGATGTCCAAAAGGGCAGACATGTTGCGGCTGTAGAATTACATGAGAGTTTAGCAAGTCTTGCTATGATGAGGTTAGCTGGTATCTTAGTTTTGTCGGATGAGTTTCAGGAGGTGGGTAAGTTGGGCCTCTCTAAAGACGTTAATGCTCCATTTGTTAAGGAGCCTCAACCACCTGCCATTGGTGTTGTTGGTGATAAAGGAGATCTGGCCGAGGTGGTTGAGCAGAGCTATAATGTAATTGTAGATGTCATTATTCAAAACACGACAGCAACTCCAATAGATACATGTGTTGGCAGGGTTGCATATCTAGATCCAAATGATCTTATTGAGAATTTTTTACTACATGTTATTAAAAACATTTAACAAATTTTAATTCTGGAGATTTCTCTCTTATTTGAAATATTATTGTATCTGTGTAGAAAAATATTTGTTCATTAGGTTGTTTTAATGATCTTTTTGTTAAATGAGTTTCTTGTTGAATAATATTTGTTATAAATTAACCATAATTAAATTTTATATATGTAATGTTTACTTGACTGTTAAAATACAAATATTAAAACACAAACAAGTTATCATTTGTTTTTTTAAGGTAGTCTTAATTATCTTTTTATTCAATGAGTTTATTGTTGAATAATACCTGTTAGAAATTAAACTTATCTTTTTAAATTTTACATATGTATTGTTTATTTGACCATAAAATACAAACATAAAACTACAAAGTTGTTATCAAAATTATATTCAAATATTTTTTGTTGATTTTCTATAACAAAAAAATTATTTTTTGAAATTTTGCAATCACTTAATTTAAAAACTATTTTTATTTTAACAAATTGCACACAACTAATGTTTTTATTCTTTAGCAATTCTAATGGAAATTTTTTAAAAATAACTCCATCTAAATTTTAAATATTTGCAAAATGCAACATCTTACAAAATGCAAACTGAATGTTTTATTTATATGCAAGCCATGAAATCTCTTTCATTCAGGGACAATCATGTTCTTCATGGTTTCATTGCACATCACTTATATAATAAGTGGACTTTCAATGCATGCATGTTATTTCAGCCCTCGTGTTCGAATACATGATAAAATAGCATGCATGCATTGAAAGGACAGATTCCATAAGAGTCATTGGCAAACTAATGGCGACAAAAGTCACATTTTAGCTCTCAAACAAATAGACAGAATACCAAAATTAATGTATCTAAAGAGTTTGAATACCCCAAGATTTAGAAGAATTTTATACAAAATAAATTTGCCCTCAATGTCACAAAAACATATATATTGACAAAATACCAAAACTAATGTGTCTAAATAATACAACAACCATTTCTACCGTGCATAAAAAATCTCAATGAACTAGAAGAATGCTCAATTGCACCCAAAATTACTTTTTGCAAATAAAAGATGTTGAAGTTTCACACATGTGAAAATGCCCAAAAGTGTGATAATGATCATCTAAGACTTGGTGATTGCACAAAGATCAAGTGTAGATTGATAATCAAGATTTATCTCTCAATTCTAAGGCAAGAGCACAATATTTCATACATAGATCAATCAAACAAGTACATACACACGTGTGGAGACTTGTACTTCAAAAAACTAAGCGTGGGAAGACCTTGCTCTCGAGTAGAGAGAGAAACCATCAATGGAAACTCGGGTAGAGAGAGAATGCGAAAATAGCTAGAAATGTGAAAAAAAAAAGAGAGCCTAAAACAGTTTTCCGTTTCGAACCTAGACAACTCGTTTTGAACCGACGTACGAAACGAAATGATAACACATTGCTCACGACCCTTCTCTCTCTCTCTCTCTCTCTCTCTCTCTCTCTCTCTCTCTCTCTCTCTCTCTCTCTCTCTCTCTCTCTCTCTCTCTCTCTCTCTCTCTCTCTCTCTCTCTCTCTCTCTCTCTCTCTCTCTCTCTCTTGGAATCTTGGATAATGCCTAAACATTATCCAAGATTCAAAGGTAAAATAATTGCCACACTCAAACGTTGATTATAAATATTTTGAACATGTAAGCACCTCTCCAAATTACAAATACGACTTGCAAAATGTGTTTTTGCCATGATGTAACAATTAGGTCCACAAATTTTTGTGACACTTTCTTGTGCAGAGAACAAATGAAAACTTCTTAGTAACTACTTAAAACAAGAACATTAAGATTGCATATTGAGATTTAAAAAGATTAAG
Source organism: Diphasiastrum complanatum (assembly GCA_029204225.1). Taxonomy (NCBI): domain Eukaryota; kingdom Viridiplantae; phylum Streptophyta; class Lycopodiopsida; order Lycopodiales; family Lycopodiaceae; genus Diphasiastrum; species Diphasiastrum complanatum. Next base: position 39,219,548 of record CM055107.1, on the reverse strand, counting down.
AATTGTGTATGGAATGATTTTGCCGATAAATAGGTGATTTTCATTTGATGATAAATTCTTACAATGGGTTTAATATTTTGATCACGAAATATGTGTGTCATTTTGAAATTGGCAAAGATTCAAGAATATTCACAATATTAATCATGATCATTCACAATATTAATCATGATCATTATTCAAAATATTTCAATATTTACGATCAATATTCATGATCGGTATTCACAATAATCACGATCAATGTTTGTAATAATCATAATGAATGTTCACAATAATCACGAGTATTCACAATAATCACAATCAATATTAACGTGTATTCACAATCAATATTCACAATAATTAGCAAGCATTGTCTATGATACAAACAGAAGAATCTACTGAAATTGTTGATCCAAGAGATCAAGGTCACAAACAGGAAGAAGTAAGGAATGAAGATCATCGACGCGAAGATCAAGATGATAATTCCACATCAGATCGGAAGTTTAACATATGTTGGCCAGACTATTTATCATGTTTCAACGTACAACCATCAGATTCGATGAAGGGGCACTACTTCAAATGGCTTAATGAGATGGACTATAAAGATTCAAAGAAGATGTTTGGAGGGTGGTGGTATGTAGAGGTAAGGGACAAAGCTGAAGTAATGCAATGGACAAAGCTTAAACAAAAGGAGTGGATGGAATAAGAAAAGGTGAGGAGTCAAGAGCAAGAGGCAGATCAGATGGTGTTAGATCCTAAGAATGATGAATTATTGAAAAACCAACAAGATGATTTCTATGAAGTTTCTAATTCAAGTCGCAATGTCGCAATCTGTTGGCCAGCATATTTATTAAAATCATACAACGCTCACCTGATGATTTTAGATAGCCATATTTCTCATGGTTGGAAGACACAGGCTATGCAGATTCAAAGCAAATCTTTAGGAGATGGTGGGGCAAAAAAGGAAAAGATATTGAGGAGTGGAAGGAAAAGCAAGAATTTGATGAATCTGAACGAAAAGAAAAACAAAGGGTAAGAGTGAAGGAGACAATCTGAAAGTAATGATCGAGATGAAAATCTCTTGTGAAGCCGAGTACAAGGCATTGACTTCAACAACCAAAGAACTCCTATGGCTAAGAAGAATTTTGGTGGAGCTTCAAGTGCTAAAGGTCGAGGAGGTCCCTTGCATCTATTGTGACAATCAAGCTTCTCAACAAATTGCTACCAATCCGATCTTCCATGCTAGAACAAGGCATATTGAGATAGCTCATCACTTTGTGAGGGAGAAGGTCCAATCCAAGGAGGTTCAACTTCATCATGTGCCTTCATCCGAGTGCATAGCTGATATCTTAACCAAACCTTTGGCTAAAGATTCATTTTTCAAGTTAAGAAATGCTCTTGGAGGGTAGATATGTGTACATTAGACTTGCCAAGTTAGAAGAGGAGTGTTAGAATATCACTTCCAGCTTGTTGTATCTTGTAGATCTCAAGTTATTTGAGCTTGATAGGATCTCACACGTGTGGAGTCTGTTCCCACATGTGAAAGAATGTACACAAGTCATTTTTATTAAGTTAGATTGGTTTTAGCTTGATCTACACTAGTGTGAAATTGACCTTTGAGTAGAATCTTGAAAATGGTCAAATTGGTAAAACTTTTTGTAAATAGATTGGACGTCCATGTGAATGAGTTATTACTCACACATGTCAAGATACCATTCACACGTGTGGATAAGCTTCTAGAAGATAAGATAGGAAGATTCCATCAGATCCTATTTTATAGAAAATATTTCTATAAATGTGGAAGACTAGCTTGTTGTTTTCTAGCCAAAGAGAATAGTCAACTTTGGGAAATGAGCACATATGACTCCCGTTGGTGGATCTGGATGACTAGGCACTCTTCACACGTGTGAAGGCCTGCTGGACAGTACACAGCTCATGGATGTACTTGATCTATAAAGAGATCAACCAAATCAATAACAAGTTGATGTGACGTTGGCAAATTCTAGTTTTGTTGAGATTTCCACATCTGGCTTGAGTTTTGATGAATGAAATGCAGTTGTAAGTTAATGTACTTTACTCTCTGTAAACAGGCCATACAGGTACTGTCCTCCACACGTGTGGTGACGCCCATCCATGTGTTTGATCATTTGATCCATTGCTCTTGCTTAAATCATAGTGTAAAGAATCCAGATCAAGATCTAACATCTAGAACTTGATAGATCTTTGGATTAAGAAATCAATAACTCTTAATGAATACTAGTACAATCAATATTTGTCCTTTTTCTCTGAAATTGACACATATCGATGTGCAATGCTGAAGTGAGGGTTGCACGATAATAAAGACGTGCCACGTTGATGTGATCCATTTCAGTCTACAAGGGCTTGTTGATATCAAGGGCGATTGGGGGAAGGCCTCTATCCCAATAGCCAGTGAGTTCTGCCAAAAAAGCTATCAGGCCACAATTATCTACAAAGTAGCGCACATCCTGATCCAGATTGCCATGGTATTTTTGGTGAAAGACACGGCAATTGGTAATCATGTCATCTGATGGATTACCTGTATTAACACCAGTAATCTTGGGCCCATAAATTGCTTTTTTCTGCTTTGTGGTGGAGAATGGTTCTCTACGCGCAACCGGGTAATATTGCCTAAGAAAAGCCTTGTATATGAAGCTTTTGTAAAGTTTAAGTCTCTAGTAGAAAAGCAACTTAGTTCTTGCATTACAGTTCAAAGATGTGATAATGGAGGAGAGTATATCTCCAACAAGATGAGAGACTTTTGTGAGATCAATGGCATTAAGAGAGAACTCACTTGTTCTTACACCCCCCCAACAAAATGGGGTGGCCGAGAGGAAAAATAGGAGTCTTTGTGAATGTGCAAAGTCTTTAAGACTTGATGCATCTCTACCCATCACTTTTTGGGGGAAGGCCATAACTTGTGCTAATTATTTATGTAATAGGCTTCCTAGTAGTGCTATTGGTGGGATCTCACCATTTCAAGCTTTGTTTGGCAGTAAGCCCAATGTAAAAGTTTTTAAAGTGTTTGGATGTATATGTTATGTCCACATTCCTTTGGAAACAAGAAGGAAAGATGATGCAACTTCCTTCAAAGGAATATTTGTAGGCTATAGTGAAAATAGCAAAGGATATAGGATATTTTATCCTATTTCAAAGAAAGTAAAAGCTAGCAAGGATGTCTTGTTTGACGAATCTCAAAGTTACAAGTTGTCTCCAAATTCATCTAATCTCTTAGGTGATGAAGATCTTGCAACACCCAAGGAGGAGCCTCTTGAAAGTGATCTTTTGGAAGATCAAAATCATGTGCCAAAGGAGCCAATAAGATGAGTGATATCTTGGCTTTCCAAAAAGAAAGATACAATTTCTCTTTCCTCTTGTGAAGCCGAGTACAGGGCATTGACTTCAACAACCAAAGAACTCCTATGGCTAAGAAGGCTTTTGGTGGAGCTTCAAGTGCTAAAGGCCAAGGAGGTCCCTTGCATCTACTGTGACAATCAAGCTTCTCAACAAATTGCTACCAATCCGATCTTCCATGCTAGAACAAAGCATATTGAGATAGCTCATCACTTTGTGAGGGAAAAGGTGCAATCCAAGGAGGTTCAACTTCATCATGTGCCTTCATCTGAGTGCATAGCTGATATCTTAACCAAACCTTTGGCTAAAGATTCATTTTTCAAGTTAAGAAATGCTCTTGGAGTTGTAGATATGTGTACATTAGACTTGCCAAGTTAGAAGTGAGGAGGAGTGTTAAAATATCACTTCCAACTTGTTGTATCTTGTAGATCTCAAGTTATTTGAGCTTGATAGGATCTCACACGTGTGGAGTCTGTTCCCACGTGTGAAAGAATGTACATAAGTCATTTTTATTATGTTAGATTGGTTCTAGCTTGATCTACACTAGTGTGAAATTGACTTTTGAGTAGAATCTTGAAAATGGTCAAATTGGTCAAACTTTTTGTAAATAGATTGGACTTCCATGTGAATGAGTTCTTACTCACACATGTCAAGATACCATTCACACGTGTGGATAAGCTTCTAGAAGATAAGATAGGAAGATTCCACTAGATCCTATTTTATAGAGAATATTCCTATAAATGTGGAAGACTAGCTTTTTGTTTTCTAGCCAAAGAGAATAGTCAACTTTGGGAAATGAGCACATATGACTCCCATTGGTGGATCTGGATGACTAGGCACTCTTCACACGTGTGAAGGCCTGCTGGACAGCACACAGTTGTGGATGTACTTGATCTATAAAGAGATCAACCAAATCAATAACAAGTAGATGTGACATTGGCAAATTCTAGTTTTGTTGAGATTTCCACATTTGTCTTGAGTTTTGATGAATGAAATGCATTTGTAAGTTAATGTACTTTACTATCTGTAAACAGGCCATACATGTACTTTCCTCCACACGTGTGAGGCCGCCCATCCATGTGTTTTATCATTTGATCCATTGCTCTTGCTTAAATCATAGTGTAAAGCATCTAGATCAAGATCTAAAATCTAGAACTTGATAGATCTTTGGATTAAGCAATCAATAACTCTTGATGATTGATAGTACAATCAATATTTGTCCTTTTTCTTTGAAAATTGAGACTTTTTATCAAAAGATCCATAGTTAGCCATCGCTCAAATGTTGAGGATGGAGTCCATAATGTTACATCTTTTCATTAAGCCAAATTGCTTAGGGGACACCACATAGCACAAGAAGGGAGGCACAAGGTTGGCCAGATTTGGTCTTGAGCATAGTAAGAGGACAAAAATCAACCAGCAATACCGGAAAGGGCTTTTTGGAGATAAGTTTTACCAACCCCTCAGAGACATAGAGCGGGAGGGAGCCAAAGGAGGAGGTGCAAAGGGCTAATTGAAGTGCTAAGAACTTTCGTGATAAACCATTGCAGTTTGGGCATGCAGAGAGGAGGCCCCCTTCATAATGAGACCATTTTGAGAGCACACCATGAAAGCATCGATTGGAGAAGGGGAGGAGCAGTCATTGAAAGTCGAGATAGCAATGATGAAGTAGGCAATAGAGGAGCAACAGATTGAGAGACTGATGTTGACAAACAAGCAGAAGAAGCAAGAGGGGCAGTCGTCGCATTAAGAGGAGCCATAGAATGTTGAAACGAGTGCCTTGCAAAAAGTGGCTAGTTGGCCACAACATGGCTGAGACGCCTATATGGTTAGATGCTCATGAGATGAGTTATGAATTATTTGCTATAGAATAATAATTCGTTGTCGTGTCCAAAGCTGTCAAGTGGTTGTATTTGTACATGATGAGTTTCAATTTGGTATGGGTGTTTGTATGGGCTTTGTAGTTTGTTGAGTATTGGTTACAGTGTGAGTTTTTGTTAGTTTCCAAATATGTTATACAATACTAGACATTTTTTTTTTGAGAATGGCAGTTATGCCTGAAGTTAATAAATGGATAAAATCTAAAACGATTTCTTTTTTGAGGCCAGTAGTAGCATGTCATTTGTCCATGGGTAATTTGACACAGATTTATTCATAGAGTTGTTTGATTTTACAATATTTTTTGATTTGCACAAATGTATTTTTGGAAGATTAGTTAATATTTGTAAAACTGTTTTTTTTTTTGTGATGGACTGTTTTTCATGCATATAGAAAATTTTGAGTCATTTTGTGTTATTGGATTAACGATTTCTTGGTTTCGAATTTTTGTTAATGACATTAAGCCGAACGATTAATGATTATCCTTGTAAAATCCATGTTCATAATATTGGTAGAATGAAAATCTGCATGATGGGTTTTAAAAGTTTCGTTTGAGAGAATGTGTATGCCACCCCAATGCATCAAAATCTTATCTAGGGCATTTTTGGAAAGTCCTCTTGACATGGAACATGATGGAAACCCATTTTATGCCACAAAACAATATCCGTTCCTTCAATTGCCAATTCTTGCAAGGTCAATCTTCTCCTTGAAAATGGTTTTTGAACTTATGAGTTGTATTCACTAGTGGTAATCCAAATATTGCAAAAGAACATGATGATACCAATATTCTAGTCCTCGAATAGCTTGTAAAGATCACAAACAAACTGTCAGATTACATTGAACTACAAAGAAACACAGATTCAAAATTGGTAATATGAGTGATTATGCAACAATTTTTTGTTAAACTCCTCATAATGGAACCTAACAAACAACTTCCAACATTATTCCAAGAGTTTACTTGTGCAAAATAGGCCTGCAATAGATTTGTAATATATAAAGCCTTGAGAAGATAATCTGATATTCTAAAATATCATACTATGAACCAACTTGTTAGACCAAACAAGAAGATTATCATTGTCATGGCTTTTATAGATAAGCAACCCACCAGCCCATAATTTGCTCCTATTGTATGGAGTTATCCAAATCTGTACAAATTGCCACCAACAGTATTGATTCCTTGAAATGGTCTAATAGAATGGTTTAGGAATCAGTGCTTGCAGCCCATATTAAAGACCCATATTTTTGTTTGCTGTACTTTTTTTTAAGTCAATTACTATTTTAGTTAAGAAAAAAAAAATTCATGTGGCGCGCTCAGGTCTGGCCTGTTGGAGAAAGAGGGGGTGTGAGTGTGAGAAACTAAAATAGCTCAAAAAGAAATGAACACGAAAAGAAGCGAACTCGAAACTCGAACAAGAAACGAACTCGAACGGAAAGTGTTCATGCACAGTGGAATGAGCTATATTACTCATTCTTTAAGCATGACTACGCCTATCATAAACGAATAGAATGTTAGTGATAGAAATCACGGTCGATCTGATTACGTAGCCAAACATTAAGCAACAAAATATCCGAAGAATAATTTGTCGTGAACAGCTAGACAAATTATTAGTCGCGAATGATTCGTGAAGAGCTAGACTGAGCTCGACTGATAATCAATCGCAAAAGACAAGACTAAATATTAGTCGTCAACAACTAGACTAATAATAATTCGCTAAGAACATATTACCAGATTGAGCAATAAGAGAGTCAAACATAATGTAGAAAAGCATAGTAATATTGACACAAATGTAAACGCATAACAAGACAGAGCTGTTATCAGATTAAGTATAGCAAAATATACATGTCAATAATGTTGTGGAGCACAAGACAATAACGGACGAAATTGCATGCTCTACGAAGCTAATTCAATCTGAAAAGGAATGAACCTGCTACTAGCAATACAAAAAGAATCAATGCGCAAGGCATCTACTTTTGTCTATCTTTGATAAGCTTGTGAGGCTATTATTTTCACACCTTATCTGAATACGCAAGTGGTATTTAATATATACACAATTTTACAGGTGTGCAGATGAAGAAAGTACAAAGTGGATGTGACGTCTGTAGGAGATCGTGGGTGGTTGTTGTCGTTGTCAAATCTGTTAGCACAATTGCATGGGATGAGCGTGAAAAGGCCGCGATGTCAGCCTTTGCTGAAATGAACGTTGGGAAGATGCAAAAAATGCGACACTTGACGAAATGCCTTAGGATTTGATTTACAGGGTGCCTTTGCTTTTCCTAGGGCACCTTCGGCATTTTGTGAGTAAAATGATTCAATCATTATGATAATGTTCTCTTGATTAAAATTCCTTGAGATAGCATGGGAGATGCAATCAACACTCTCTAGACCTTGATTTTTATGAAATTTTTGAAACTATGGATGATAGATGCATCAAAAGCTTAGGTAGGCTCTGATACTATGTGAAAATTCACACGTGTGGGAGTGTCCTAAAGTGTGAAATTGATCTCTTAAGCAAAGCTTTTGCACTATAGATCTTTTATTGATTGAAATCCAAGATCAATTGATAAAATCTAAGGCAAAGAGGCAAAGTTACATGCATACATTCATAACCAAAGTAGTTTCACACATATGATGTCACTACTGAAAACTAAGTCCCAACAAGCTCCTCTCCTCGGGTTGAAGAGAAACCACCACTTTTGGTGAAGGGTAGAGAGAGAAATACACTCAAAATTGATGAATCTCCAAATTGACTCAAAAACTCACATTAAATTATGATTGAGTACATATAAAACTTGTGGAGATCCATTCCTCAATCTTCATACATGGCCTCTTTAATCCTATTGGATGTGTGATGCAGCATCCCTTACTTTTGATTGGACCCTTCCAACACATCTCTCACTTATGATTGGACCCCTTGACTTTTGCCACCGCATAGGGTGCATCACGCATCAAACCTAATTTTGACATGTGTAAGCAATCTAACTAGCTCGAGTTACATCACAATTGAATTTTGTCCTAATCATGACAAAACATGTGTACTTGACCTTTTGACCTCTAAAGCCAAAATTGGCCCTATCACCTAGTGACACCAAGATGCTTGACTAGAAATCTTTATGACACCCCCAAAGTCAACATTATAAACTAATTCTACCTATTTTACACACGTGGGAACATTATCCACACGTGTGAAATGTACTCATAAACATAAAGTCATAAAATAACCAAGATAGTTTTTGACTATTTTTCACAGCTAAGATTTACATTACAACACTGAAGGCTAAAGTTGTAGTCCCTAACTACCTATCAGAGTGAACATTTAGGATTAATAACAATTTAAGTTATATTTCAAATATGATTGTAGCTGCAAACCCTAGTTCAAGGTTTGGGTGGATCCACTAGAGCAAGTAGCATGTCAATGGACGTCCATACTCTTTGAGATCCTCCTCCACATGTATGGGAACCCTAAAATCTTTTTAATTTTCCAAGTAAAAAATTGAGCTCTTTTAAGTTATGTACTTGTTTAAAGATATAATAATAACAAATAGTCACAATGTAGGGAATTGTTTATTTTCCGAATAAAGAGTGAATGAAAAAGCTAATGCTCAATAAATCAATAAAAATTAACAATCCAAAGGATATAAGAATAGATCTTGATTATGAGGTTAAAAAATGCCACATCGCCTTGGTGTTTGCCAAGTCTAGCATTTAGTAACACCCCAAACCAAAAATCGATACCATATAAAACAAACAATTACAATAGAAAGATTGAAGGACTTTATCAATCCTTTGAAAAATTGATATAAGTCATTTGCATTGATGTTTTGTCCAAGAACTAGATTACAATATAATGTTCTAACATATAAGAATAAAAATTAGAATAGTTTGTATAGTAAATATCATACTCAACATTTGTCTTTATACTAGGTCATTACTGTCTCTAAGTTTGAGCCTCCTAGTTAGTTGAATAGCTTTAATGATTCTTTGATCCTCACCAATCAAAGAGTTACTTGAAAGACTATTTTTTTTCTAAGTTACAACGTATTCACAAGAGTCGCCAGGACAAAGAGCATTTTCTATTAATTAATCATTAATAATTCAAATACAACTCTATTCCATATCGAAATGAATGGAAACGCTAATTGCTCAATAAATTGATAAAAATAATAAAATTCTTAAGTAATTAACTTTAGATCCTCACTTGAGGATCAAAACACCTTCCACCTCAGTGTTTGAAACCAACTCTTAACATCCAATAATGCCTCAAGCAGATAATCATTATCATATAAAATAAACAAGAACAATAAAGGATTAGAGGGCTTTATCATTGCTTTTTGAAAAATGATCATATGCATTGATATTTTGTACAAAAGTTAATCACTTATTTTTTATTGTTCTATTGAGTAATAATTTTCGATTGAGAATAAAGATCATAGAATAAGTTTGAATAGTAGATTTCATACTCAACATTTGTCTTGGTAGTAGATTATTAATATCTCAAAGTTCGAGCCTCTTAGTCAGTCTCATAGCTTCAATTATTCTTTTATCCTCATCAATCAAAGAGTTACTTGATACGTTGTTTTTCTCTATAAATTTTAATTAAGCAATCATTCTAAATTCCAATATGACCTTTATTCTATATTGAAATGATAAACTCACCCATCAATTGAAAACAAATTTTTTTACCAAGTAATCATATTATCCTCAAGAATTCATCAATGAGGTAATTTTAGAATCTTAACATCTACATGAAATTTGGCCACTAGTTATTAATCTCACAGTTATGTATAGTTAACATTCCAATCATCTTAAACATTAAGATAATATATTGCTTAAGAATAATTTGTTACAAAGATTAAAAAGCATTGGTATCAAAACAACATCTATTGTAGAACAATACGATATTATCATCGCTAAAAAAACGTAAAAAAATTTTAAAATACATTAATAACAGGATGCACTACAATATTCATTTAACTTAGAGAGACAAGAAGTTATAGAACTCTAGAGATACCTTGTATTCTCTCTCAGTTCGATTCTTAGCTCTAGTACATATATCATGACCTGGCATCAATTATGCTAGCTAAAATGATTATGACAATAACTGATGTGAGAAACCACTACAAACCTATTACATAAATAATGAAAACCAAAATCCACCACTTCAACATAAGTCAATATATTTTCAAGTGTTGACCATTGTCATGAGTCTAATTATATAGTTGAAGTTCTTCTAACTTGGATTTTACACTTTGTAGGCCTACTTCCGCAAGATAAAAGACTACATGATACATATGACTTTATAATAGGCATGGATTTCTAATAGAATGTGTCAAAATTATAGGATTGAGCTATTACATATCTCCCTCCTCAACTACAAAGTACTCTCGCAAATAAATATTCATGCAAGTCTTGATAAAACATTTCATAGAGGCACTAATAATATGGTCCACAATACAAATCAAATTTATCCTCATCCATATATTGCTAGGCTATGAATATTTTTTAGTGTGTGAAATATATGGATATTAGCCAATTGATCTATTTCCAACTTTGCAAAGCACTCAATAAATATTTGATTTTGAATTTTGTGGAAATTTTGAATTTGTATATATATTTTTTATGTACAAATAGTCATTGTCTTCTCTCTATTATCTTCTACTTTAGATATACATAATATTATCAATAATTGTGTTCCTAGAAATAAAAGTGCCACAGCTGGATAACTTAGGTCTATTTTCATAACAGTATTCAACTGTGGGTATACCTTGACACATGGCATCCGGGCAGCCAATTTAAAAAAGAAAAACATGTGATTAAGGAGGGCACCGGGGCCAAAGGGCCACCGTGCTCACAAGATATGAGTAAAAATTCTACCGACATATAACAAAATGTTACAAAGTTCCTAAACACATACATTTCGTGCAAATACATTCCCTTCTAATATGTCTAATATGAAAGACATTCTAACTCACAAACACAAGCAAATTTGTTACAGAAAACATGTTTCAAAAAGCTGCAAATTTAGATATCCGCAACCACCAATGTTGAGACAATGATTCTAACACCTCTACAAAATTGCAACACCTTTCAACTACGCTACTACAAAACATTATACAACCACATTTGACTTTACTCTCTACAAAGTTCTCGAAAAACCCTGCCGTCTTTTTGCATCGAGACTCCCAACCACATCTACACAAATGCTTTTATTCCTCATATGAATGTGGCATGCTAATACAGATCCAGTTTCCAAAGATGTGTACAAAATCACTATGATACAGCAACCAGATTAAAGATTACAGGTACTAAGAAATGAGTGCTCAGCTTGCAACATTCATTGTATCACTTCCAGTAGACAACTTCACAAGAACTTTCACTTTTATTAATACAAATCCAAAACATCTACGGGCATTTGTTTTAAAAACAAAATTAAAACTGCAACTTGAACCCACAAATCAGAAGATTTCTAAACGTAGAAAACATATCAATATCAGATGCTTATTATGAATTGCAAGTTCCAGGTACAATTTAAACACGTCTAACGTTTACTCTAACCCTTCAATTTAGTGCAGTATTGATTTCTAAATTCTGCCCTGCTATGGCACAAGCTTGATGCAAAAATGTTAGTACACAAAAATAAAATCATTAATATTTACGCAACTCTATGTTGCGATCAGCGCGTACAGAACAGAGTGGATCTTTACAGCATGCCAACACCTACATCAGTTTCACTGAGCCATAACTATCAACATAAGCTTATTGCTCAAAGCCATGCATCCTTCTCAATACTTATCTCTTAAAGTAAAAAATATTGATCTCTGGTGGCTTCACAGACGGTACTATGGATTGACCCTAGGCTCAATCCTCCTTGGCTACCCGCCAGGTTAGCCAGCATCCTGCAAGGTCAAGATGCAGGCGCAATCTGGCTTTCCAACACCCAATACCTCGCAGTGGAGTTTTCTGTGATCAATGTAGTGCTCGAGCAACAGGTTTACTAAGAAAAGTCCAAGGCACCCAGAAAATATAAAGATCCAGATCCTTATTTGTACTTTGATCTTTATTTCTGGGTACTTTGGGCTCTTCTTAATAAATCCGTCGCCTGACCAAGGCTCGTTAAGACTGCGCTCCCAACTGAACACATCACTAGATTATAGACTGGGTAGATCATAGCATAAATTTGGCAGCCAACACCCACGATGTGTGATCTGGAGGATCGGTTTCAACTCCCACGGAAGTTTCCAAAAGTCCCTTGTGTTGATGCGTACCATTCGCAGCATGATATGGTATGGATCGTCTCCAGAGGTTGAAGTTCTGTCTCCTTGCTCGACAGAGGATTGTCGATCGTTAGCAGAAGATGCGATACGCGATCAGCAAAGGCTGAATGGAGGCTGGAGTTGAACTCATTCGGAGATTTCGGGTGTTTTGGAGGGAAATATAGAGCATGAAAGGGAAAACCCTAAAACATGAGATGCCCTTACTTGTTCGATCCTACGAGGGAAAATCCTAAAAAAATGAGAGCACGTTTTACATGTGCGTTGGCAAGATGCCAATCTTTCAGTAATAACTAGGGTGGAGCTCAATCCAGGCGTCAACTAATATATTACTAGGGTGGAGCTCAATCCAAGTGTCAACTAATAGATAGTCCCATGCTAGTTGTAGGTGTAAGTAAATTTTAGACCCCTAGGCTCTTAAGTGAAAGGGTGAGCATAGTGTGTTATTAGTGGCCTTGAGATTACGTAATCTAATAGTTTGTTTATGATCTTTACAAGCTATTAGAGGACTGGAATATTGGTATCATTGTGCAATGCTAGTGATGACAATCATGTTCTTTTTTACCACTAAGAATACAACTCATAAGTTCAAAAACCTTTTTTCAAGAACAAGATTGGCCTTGCAAAAATTGGCAATTGAAGGAACAGATATTGTTTTGTGGCATACAATGGGTTTCCATCATGTTCCATGTCAAGAGGACTTTCCAATAATGCCCTAGATAGGATATTGATGCATTGTGGTGGCATACACATTCTCTCAGACGAAACTTTTAAAACACGTCATACAGATGTTCGTTCTACCAGTGCGTATTTTAAATACATTATGAACATGGATTTTACAAGGATAATCATTAACCATCTGCCTAATTTCATTAACAAAAATTCGAAAAAAGGAAATCATTAATCCAATAACACAAAATGTCTCAAAATTTTCTATATGCATGAAAAAACAATCCATCACAAAAAAAAAAAAAAGCAATCTTATAAATATTAACTAATCTTCCAGAAATACATTTGTGCAAATCAAAAAATATTGTAAAATCAAACAACTCTATGAATCAATCTCTATCAAATTACCGATGCACAAATGACATGCTACTACTGGCCTCAAAAAAAATTGTTTTAGAATTTGTCCATTCATCAACAACAGGCATAACTGCCATTCTCAAAAAAAATGTCTAGTATTGTATAACATATTTGGAAACTAACAAAAGCTCACATTGTAACCAATACTCAACAAACTACAAAGCCCATACAAATACAACCACTTGACAACTTTGGACACGACAATGAATTATTATTCTATAACAAATGATTCATAACTCATCTCATGAAACATCTAACCATATAGGCGTCTCGGCCATGTTGTGGCCAACTACCCACTTTTTGCATTTCAACATTCTATGGCTCCTCTTAATGCGATGACTGCCCCTCCTGCTTCTTCTGCTTGTTTGTCAACATCGATCTCTCAATCTGCTGCTCCTCTATTGCCTACTTCATCGTTGTTGCCTCGACTTTCAATGACTGCTCCTCCCCTTCTCCAATCGATGCTTTCATGGTGTGCTCTCAAACTGGTCTCATTATGAAGGGGGCCTCCTCTCTGCCTACCCAAACTGCAATTCTTGATCATCACAGCTCTCAGCACTTCAGTTAGCCCTTTGTGCTTCCTCCTCTGGCTCCCTCTGCTCTGTCTCCAAATATTGCTCGCTGATTTTCGTCCTCTTACTATGCTCAAGACCTTCTACAGAAATCTGGCCAACCTTGCGCTTCTCTCCTTTCTTGTGCTCTGTCATCCTCAACATTACGGCTAACTTCCTCTCTACTTCTTCTACTTCTTCCTTGATTCTCCGCCTCGACTTTGATAAAGCCTTTGATCGTATTGGATGGGATTTTATCCTTTGTAGCTGCCTTGCCTTGGGTATCCCTCTTATCTTCTTGTACTATTGTCTAGGCTCTTTACTCTTCCTCTTCTTCTACACTCCTCATTAATGGTTGTCGCTCTGCTCCCTTTTTTTCCAAAGTGCAACATTCGTCAAGGCTGTCTGCTTTCTCCCTTGCTCTTTGCCATTGAGACTGAACCACTTTCTCACTCCCTTCACCATTTGTCTTCTCTGTCTTATCGTTTCTGTCCATTCCCCACTGGGGCCTCTTGCAATGACGTTACCCTTTTTTCTCTTCTCTCTAAACCTCACGTTAACCCCCTCATTTCATGTCCTCGCATCTCGGGTTTTTGTAGTCTGTCACATTCTAGCTGCTTATCCAATTTTCTTTTGTTTCACTGCCATGCAAGCCCTCTACAATTCCATTGTTGCCCTTCTTCGCCGCTTCCTTTGGGCCAACAAACGTCCCCTCGTTTTTTCGTCAGTTTGCACGGCCAAGTCATGGTAGCCTCGACATCTTACAAAAAAATGAGTCTCTTTTCTTCATCGTCTCTCATGTCGTCCTACCTTCCCACAATGGCACTTCCTTCTCTTGGCCTACATGGCTTCTGTTGTTGTTGTCACTCCACTGCTTCGACCCTTCCCTTCCTTGGCTACAACTTCCACTTTGATTGTCCCTTTGTCCTCCAAAACCTCGCTTTGACTTTCTTGGATTTTCGCCACCTCCTTTCCTGGTTTGACTGCCAAGTTCTCCCTTCGAATGAGCCAATTTGGACTTCCTCTCTCTTCGCTCATTCCTCCCCCCCGCTCTTCGACTCCCACTCACGCCTCTCTTTTGCCCAGGCTCGCAAGGGCCTAATTGTGCTTTCTCAAGTCATATTGGTTCCACCGTGTCAAATTCTCGCCTCCTCTTTTTTAAATGTCAACGAGCACTCTCTTTTGAACCTCTCGAGCTCTATGTTGCTCATGACTCTTTTTCCATCGACTGGTGGGAGCCACCTCTTGACTCGTCCCTCCTGGGTTATCAAGCCATCCATCTGCATCATTATTCTCTATTCCTAACTTTCTTTAATACCCGTTGGTCCCACTCTGACGACTCCTCTACTTGACATAAGAGATTGTCTATTATCCGCTCTCTCCCAATTGACCAACTCGGTTAACCTCGCTTACTACCTCATTACTAGGTCCCTTCCCCTTCTGGCCAAATGGCCTTTTCTATCTGGTTGCATGTGCCTTGTAACATTTTTTTGTGACACTCTCTTGTGCAGAGACCAAATGGAAACCTTTCATTAAATACTATATGTGCAACATGTCACAACATGAAACGAAATGCTTTAAAAACTTTGATACCAAAATACAACACATTTTTTTGGCAATTAAACGATTACTTCTTTGTTACTACTTTCCAACATCATGATAGCCAACACAACCACGGCACATTATGAATAAAAAATTCTACCAGCATATAGTGCAACCAATGCTTATTACCTTCTAATATGAAAGACATTCAAACTCACAAACACAAGCAAATTTCTTCCAAATACCATGCTTAAAAAAGCTACAGATTTAACTATCTACAACCACCAATGTCTAGGACAATGATTCTAGCACCTTACAAAATTGCAACGTCTCTCAACATCGCTACTACAAAACATTATAAAACCACATTCAAGAAAAAATTTGTGACATCTATACATGATAACATCAAACATTCACTACCTGGTTTGACTCTTTGCGTCTAGCAAAACAATATTAACTTTACTCTCTGCAAAGTACTCTAAAAAAACATACTATCTTTTTGAATCGAGACTCCCAAAGACATTCACACAATCTTTTTGAATCGAGACTCCCAAAGACATTCACACAAATGCTTTTATTCCTCATATAAATGTGGCATGCCAATATAGACATCCAATTCATTTTGGATTTTTATGTAGCAGCAAATTACTATGTATTCATACAACTTCCAAATCATTCCAGCATGCGTACCAAACACAACGACAAAATCAACACTATACAATAACAAGATTAAAGACCATGAGTAATATTCTCCTAACACACAACAAATGAGTGCACAATATATCACTTCCATTACACAAGTTCACAAGAACTTTCACTTTCACAAAGAAAAATCCAAAACATTAGATGAAAAATAGAACTGCAACAACCTGGATCAGATTCCGTTGACATACATTACAAAACTAAAATTTGATATATATATATATATATATATATATATATATATATATATATATATATATATATATATTGCTATATATATTGCACCTCCAAACACACTTTAGTAGAATACATATTGTGGTGTACAAATCAGAAGATTTCTAAACATAAAACACATAATTGCAAGTTCTAGGTACAGTTTAAACACGTCTAACATTTATTCTAAACTTTCACTTTAATGTTGTATTGATTTCCACACTCTACCTTGTTATGGCACAAGGTTACTGCAAAAATGTTAGTAAACAAACATAAAAATCCCTAGATTTTCTACAACTCTATTTTGAAATCAGCTCATACAAAACCGAGGATCTTTATAGTATGCCAGCACCCACATCAGTTTCACTGAGACATAATTATCACCATAAGCCAAAGCCCTGCATCCTTCTCAATACTCATGTTGACCCTAGGTTCAATCCACCTCGGCTACCCGCCAGTTTAGCGGGCATCATGCAAGGTCAAGAGCAGGCGCAACCTAGTATCGAACACCCAAAACTTTGACAAAATAGTTGTAGTGGAGTCTTTTGTGATTAATGCAGTGCTCGAGCAACATACTTACTAAGAAAAGCCCAAAAAACCCCGAGAATATAAAGATCTAGATCATTATTTGTACTTTGATCTTTATTTTTAGGTACTTTGGATTTTTCTTAGCAGATCCGTTGGCTAACCAAGGCTTGATAAGACTGCGCTCCCAACTGAACACATCGCCAGATTATAGTCTAGGTAGATCATAGCATAAATTAGGCAGCCAACACCCAAAATGTGTCATATGGAGGATCGACTTCAACCCCCAAGTGTCCAGAGGTCCTGATGGAGCCATTGCTGGTGTTGATGCTCAACATTTGCAACATGGTATGGATAGTCTCCAAGGGTTTAAAATTTGTCTCCTTGCTCGCCAAAGGATTTTCAATCGTTACCAGAAGATGCAATACGCGATCAACAAAAGCTGAATGTAGGCTAGACTTGAACTCGTTTGGAGATTTGGTGTGTTCTGGTGGAAATCAAAACCCTAAAAGATGAGATGCCCCTATTGGTCTATCTTAGTTGGCCAAACCCTAAAACATGAGATGCACTTATTTGTTGTATCTATCAAGAATTAGATATGCAACGTCAAGCACCATTAGCAATCACCACAAGAAGGCGGAAGAAGAACACGCACTGTCACTATATCACACTAACTCATACAGAATGTAAAATGTTCAAATAAACCTTGAACCCCTGATAGAGAGAGAAAACCTACGATTAGACTAATAAGCTAGCCTACGGCTAATGACAGCTGGTCACAGCTGTCAACATTAATGTACCTCGTAAACAATAACAATGAAGTTTATCATTGATTTCTAACACTCTCCCTCAATGATAAAATTACATTCTTCTATTCCTAATAGAGTACGAAACCTCTCAAATTTACATCCATCTAATGACTTAGTAAAAATATCTGCCATTTGATCTTCAGATTTACAAAAAACAAGATCAATGGCTCCATCAAGAATTTTCTCTCGAATAAAATGGTAGTGTATTTCGATGTGCTTGGTTCGAGCATGTAGAACTGGATTTTTGGCAAGGTGAATGCAACTTTGATTATCGCAAGATATAGTAGTCGCATCCACCTGTGGTTGACCTAAATCCACAAACAATTGTGGAATAGAAGAATGTAATTTTATCATTGAGGGAGATAAGGCTACTGTAGGTAGCCTTATCATCGACGGAAGCTGAATATCGAGCACTCAACCATGCTACACAGAAATAATACCGTCGATGATAAGGCTATTGTAGGTTGCTTTCTACTTCTCCATGAAATTGCAGCTGTACCATAACTGAATGTATGACCATTGGTAGATCTTTTGTCATCAATATTACCTGCCCAATCGGCATCTGTATAATCTACCAACATTGGCACTTCAAGCTGATCATACTTCAAACCAAAATTCAATGTCTCTCAAATGTATCTAAGAATACGTTTAGCAGACTTCCAATGTGCTTGACTAGGATCTTGCATAAATTGACTAACAACACCAACAACATAAATTGATTAACAACACCAACAACATAAGAAATATCAGGTCGTGTGTGTGTCAAATAAATCAAACTACCCACCAACTGTCTATACAAATAAGCACCCACTTTCTCATATTCATCATATGCAGTAAGCTTCATGTTGACATCCATACGTGTACTCAAAGATATTGAACTTATAAAGCAAATCTTGTGCATATTTGCTTTGTGTAAGAAAGACCATGTCTTCCTTTTGCCATACTTCAATGCCAAGACAATAGTGCATCAATCCTAGATCACTGATGTCAAAAGCATTAGAAAGATCTGATTTTATTTCATCAATTAAGCTCTCATTACTTCCTATAATAATCGAAATCATCTACGTACAACACAATGAATACTATATCTGAGTCTTGCCTTAGAATGTAAAGATTAGGATCAGCATCACTCTTTACCATTCCCCTTCGCTTGAAGTGTTCATCAATGCAAGAGTACCACACCCGTGGTGCTTGCTTCAATCCATAAATGGCTTTGTTGAGCTTACAAACGAGATGCTCTCTCCCTAGCTCAACAAATCCTTGAGGTTGTACTAAGTACACCTCTTCATCCAGCACTCCATTAAGAAAAGCAGATTTAACATCCATTTGCTGGATCTTCCAACCATAGAAAACAAAAATAGCAATGATAGAACGTACAGTTACCATCTTAACTACGGGTGCGAAGGTTTCCTCAAAATCAATACCTTCCTACTGCTCAAATCCTCTCGCAACCAACCGTGCTTTGTACTTGTTGAGCTGCCCATCAGCTCCATATTTGATCTTGTATATCCATTTGCAAGTGATAGACGTCTTACCATCAGGTAGCTCAACCAAGTTCCACGTCCTATTTTTTGTTATAGCTTCCATTTCTGTTTCCATAGCTTCACGCCACTCATTGTGCTCCTTTGCTTTATCAAAAGTTTTTGGTTCTTGAGCCTTGAGCATAGAACCCATTAGGGCTAGATTCATCTCTAATCTTGCAGGAGGTTTTTGATTTCTACTTGATCTTCTAAGCTCTCCCTGCTCACTTGATTCAGGAGTATCTCCCTTATTAGCATCACTTGTTACTGACAAGTACCACTTAGGCACTCTCCTAGGAATCTCATTATTGACCCTGTCTTTTTCCATTGGCTCTTCCATATCGACACCAACTTCTTCCTTCATTTGCACTTTAGCTTTATCATCAAAGGGATCAATTGTCAATTTTATTTGGTCATTTTGACCCATCTCATCAAAAGTAGCATCTCTGGAAATCACAATCTTTTGTGCATCTGTGTCATACATCCTGTATGCCTTGGCTCTTTTATCATATCCAAGGAAAATACACTTAACAGCTTTTGCATCTAGCTTCTTTCGTTTTTCATCAAGTACATGAGCATAAGCATCACAACCAAATACTCGTAAATGAGAAACATCAGGTTTCTTTCCAGTAAAAGCTTCGTAAAGTGTCTTACCCTCCACAGACTTCGTAGGACACCGATTCAAGATATGAGTAGTTGTGTTGCATGCTTTTGCCCAACAAGTATTTGGCAAACCCTTGCTCTTAAGCATTGCCCTAGCCATCTCCACAATGGATCTGTTTTTCCGTTCTGCAACTCCGTTTTCTGTTGTGGTGAATAGGGTGTAGTGATTTGTCTCTTGATCCCCTGATCCTTGCAAGAGTTAATACACTCTGTTGAAAAATACTCACCGCCACCATCTGATCTGAGGGTCTTAATATAACAACCTGTTTGTTTTTCAACTAGAGCCTTGAACTCTCTAAACTTGGCAAAAGCATCAGATTTCTTGCTTATGAAATAAATCCAGATATGTCTACTATAGTCATCAATGAATGTGATGAAATAGTAACAACCACTAATGGACCTATTTTGTATTGGTCCACACAGCATCACTATGAACAAGATCAAGAATGTTATTGACTCTTCTTTCTCCATCTTTGGAAAATCTCTCTCTATGTTGTTTTCCCAAAATGCAACCCTCACAAATTTTTCCTTCAAAAGAGATATCAGACAATCCAACAACTATATTACTCTTTTAAGAATTTGCAATCTTTGAGCACTGATATGACCAAACCTTTGATGCCAAAGATCACTTCGACTATCACTAGTGCTTACCATAGCTTGAGTAAAAGATCTCGCATTCAATTTGTAGAGTCGATTCCCGTTGATTCTAGCTCCTGTAGCAATCACTTTGTAGTGATTCTTGATGTCTTTGACAAGACATTTGTCACTGTCAAACTCAACCTTGAGTTGTTGATCAGCCATCGTCCCAACAGATAGTAGATTGTTAGCTAAGCCAGGTACATATTGCACATTGCTTATCTGCTTTATCTTCTCGCTGGCTAACTTCACTGGTACCACTCCAACTCCTTCAACAGATAGCAATTTGCCATCAGCTTGTCCAACTTCATCACCATTGTCAGTTTCCTTGAGTTCTGAAAACCAATCTTTCCTTGAAGTCATGTGCTTGGATGCACCATTATCAATGTACCATGTATCCTTGGCTTCATCACTTGTCATTAATGCTGTAATGAAAAATTTTGAACTCTCATCAATATCATCTTCATATTGATCATCATCGTATTGATGCTGATCAGTATAATTGTCTTCATAATAATAGTCATCAAATTGATGTTGATCAGCATAATTTCCCGCTTGCCATTTGTCTTTTCTTTGTTCCATCTCCTTCTGTTTCTTGAAGCATTCATGCTCCCAGTGGCCAAGTTTGTTGCAGTACCTACAATTTTCAGGTTTATTTTGTCTTGAATAGCCACGTCCTTGACATGGGCCTTATTCTAATTGCCTCGATTCAGACTATCATTGACTTGCTCATGAAATTGTTGAAAAGATCCCCGGCTTGAGTTTCCTCCTCTCAATTGATACCTTCCATGACCAAATCTTCCACCTCGTCCTCTAACTACAAGAGCTTGATCATAGCTCTTGTTACGATAATTCAAGTTCTCTTGACGTTGCTCTTCTTGCAAAAGCAATCCACCTAGTTCTTCATAGGTTGGAAGATTTTCTCTTGTGGCTATACTCGTCACAAACATCTGATGTGACTTACTCAGACTATTCAATGTCAATTGCACGATCTCACGATCTTGTATTCGCTCTCCAACTGCTGCTAATTGGTCACGGATCTCTTTGATCTTCAGTATGTGATCGGCAATAGTTGCACCATCATCCATCCGCAATGTATGCAACTTTGTCTTCAGAAATAATATTCGAGATGTATTTGTCATTTCAAACAATGCCTTCAATGTATCCCACGTTTTTTTTGGTCCTTCTGAATCTGAAATATAGGGAATAAGTGCATCTCTAACTGATAAGTTGATGACATTCTGGGCTTTCCGATTTCTCTTATCAAATATCCGCTGATCTTCTTCAATCACTGACCTTGTCTCTTCACCTATCACGATCTCCCACAGCTCCTTTTCCATCAAAATGTTCTTCAGTTTGAATTTTCAAACTGCATAGTTGCCGGCACCTTCCAATTTGCTTGACTCATTAAGGACACTCTCGCTTAGAGTTGTCATTACTGGATAGATGAGTTTGACTCATAAAATTTATCACACCATAGAACTGTAAATTTTTGGTTGGACACTTGATATTGGTACGACGTCCGGGTGCACGACTACTCAGGATTCTCTTTAGCTTGCGCGCGTGGATCAGATATTGGTACAGATATGCGATATTGGTATGACGCACAGATGGACAACTGCTCTGGATTTTCTTTACCTTTGGTGCGTCGCTCCAATAATGGTACTGATATGTGATATCGGTATAACGCGCGGATGTACGACTGCTCTTGGTTTTCTTTACCTCTGGCGCGTCGATTCGATATTGGTACGGACAAGATGAAAAGTAGAGAGAATATAAGAACTTTTAGAGAGAATATTGTAGATTTCCCATTTCGGCGCGACGGCTACACCGCCTCCTCTTTGCAAAGATTTCGAAATGTGTGATCGTTCAAAGACAGAGATCAGTATTGTGAAAAGTATGAAGCTTCCTAACTCTGAATGACAGTACTATACACTATCTAGTTTGATTTGTGGTACTCCAAACAGACAAATGAGAGATTTCTTGGCAAACCTCTCACACAAATAGCACTTTCCACAACAACTAGGAAGTATTGTAAGAATCTTCCCCACTCAACAGATTTTCAATCTGTCTGATGCTGCCCTGGCCTTTTGGATGCCTCCGGGACTATGCTTTTCACAACAACTAGGAAGTATTGTAAAAATCTCCCCACTCAACAGATTTTCAACTTGTTTGATATTGTCTTGGCCTTTCTGATGCCTTCGGGACCGTGTCTTTGTCCCCCACTGATGATTCTGAGCTCCAAACCTGCAAAATACACCAAAGAAGGATTTCTTCCATCCGTTTTTATCTCTCCAAGCTTTCACTTCCCGTGAAGGACTTTCTCACTTCATTGCGGAGCCTGTGACAAGCTGTATCCATTGATCAGGCACGCATGACTATTGTTGCTCTGATACCATGTCAAGAATTAGATATGCAACATCAAGCATTCACCATAAGCAATCACCACAAGAAGGCGGAAGAAGAACACGCACTGTCACTATATCACACTAACTCATATAGAATGTAAAATGTACAAATAAACCCTAAACCCCTGATAGAGAGAGAAAATCTACGAGTAGACTAATAGACTAGCCTACGGCTAATGACAGCTGGTCACAGCTGTCAGCATTAATGTACCTCGTAAACAATAACAATGAAGTTTATCATTGATATCTTGGAAAGAAAAAGTCTAAAAACATATTCATGTGGCATCGTCAAGATTCAAATCTTTCAGCAATAATTAGGGTAATCTACAATCACATATGTATAGAGAATTAAATTACTAGTCATAGTGTTTTACTTCTTTTAACTACATGGACTATTATGGACCACATAAATTTAGCACTGGTGAGAAAATATTAACAATGCATGACCACAAAAGAATGTATTATATTTGAGCTCTAAGAACAATTAGACTTCACATTACTTAAAATTTGCATGCATATGGTTAAGAACTAGCCATTAGTATGTGTTTAAGCTTGGATGCACACAGGAAGTTTTGTGCAGAACTAAGTTTAAAGGTCAAGACATTTATGGATTCAGATTTACACTTTAGCTGCTCAGAGATAGCTTAGAGTACGCAACTCTGATCCGCAACTTGTTGTACTCATCTACATCTGTTTTGTTTAAATATTGAATCAATACTGTCTTCTTATTGCATTCAGTCTTATCTCAGATTGTATGTATTTCTTTAGTTCTTCACGACTGATTATTTGTCTAATGTTTCGCGACAAATTATTTGTCTGATGTTTCGAAGCTTAGTGTTTGGCTACGTAGTCACTGTACTGCTAATGATTTCAAAATTAGTTACTATAAGATCAAACATGTTTTCTATCACTATTGTTTTGTTCGAAATTGATAGGTGTAGTCATGCATAAAGAAAGAGGAAGATAGTTTATTCTGCTGCACATGATAAGTTTTCTTTCTTGTCATTCAAATTCTTTTCTTTTCAAGTTCGACCTATCTTTCACACACCCCTTTCAAACATCAAGGGTAGCTCTAACCAAGTTGTGGATGTGCTTAGTTGGATTGGTGAATTAAATGAACTTTCATTCAATTGGCATCAATTCTTAGTTCTCACTAAACCCAAGTTGATTAAACCAACAAGGAACTATCTAAACAACCCCTTCTTGTAATAAGATCACCTAATACCCATCGTAAATCTACAGGATAAGAGAGTTGAGCTCTGATACCATGCAGGAAATCAGTGGAGATTGGTGTAGCGGAAGTGGAGTAGGTGGTTAATGGATCGGAAGTGCGACATTTACTAGCAATGCATTAAAGATGAATGGAATATAATAGAACAAATCATGTAGACAAAACTTGCACTCTGATAATTATCAAAATGTCAGTACAAGAGCTTGAAGCTGGCACAAATCAGTAGGCACAAAAACAGACTTCAGCTGAGTTTGTTGATGGCTTCAAAAACTTGAACTTGACTATATTTACAACATAACGCTTGTAGGATGATAACCTGATGACTCCAACGTAGATCTTCCTTGATGATTGGAAGTCAGATGATCAGTACATTGAAAATTGACATTAATCTACTTAATTAACTACATCCATCATGCAGTAGGTAGCCGTCATTTTACAATGAATGTATGTACATGAGTAGGCGGACTACCAATGTCGCTACGTGGGTCGGATTTTTGAGTTGACAATACAAAGGGTCAGAATTTTACAAAGGGACGGATTTATACAAAGGGTCAGAAAATATACAAAGAGTCGGATTTATACACTTTGAACCAAGGTCGAATAAATTAGACCAGATCCAATCCGATCCAAGGTCAAAGACATTCGGATAAAATAGACCCGATCCGATCTACCGATCATGGGTCGAAGATGCCCTCATATTTTCCGCCTCGATCCTATGTAAGGAAATTTGAGACTTCTTCTTCCTTCATTTTTTTGTAGTCTTCAGGAATAGATATAAACAGAATTTTTTTTTCAGGATGCTCATTACCTAATGGAATTGGGCTTGAGCATGAAATTCCAACAATACCAACCAATCTGATTCGTTATTAGTGACTTCTTATTCATACAAGAATGGCTTCTAAATTTTTTTTCCATGCATCTTCTAATTGGATTGTTTTTTACAACTTTTGAAAGATCCCAACAATATCCAAAATATCATATCAATTTTGATTCAAAACCAAGTCCTTCATCTATACACATTATGGATTCAATCTAGAATCAATACTATAGATGTTTCACCCAGACAGGAGAGAGAATGACAGATTCTTAAGAGAGAGAAAATTGGATGGACATTATGCTCCTGGAGGTGGTCCCAAAATACAAAGGACACCTGAGCACGAGGCATTACGTTGGGAGGAAGAACCCTAAAAAACGAGAGCACGATTTACAGGTGCGTTGGCAAGATTCCAATCTTTCACTACTCAACTAATAGATAGTCCCATGCTAGTTGTAGGTGTGAATTTTAGACCCCTAGGCTCTTAAGCTAAAGGGTGAGCATAGTGTGTTGTTAGTTGCCTTGATTATGATTTATAGGGTTGCACTATACCTTTGACACCAAAACAAGTTGAGATATAGCCACATGCCAAAAACTCGTGTGTGGCATTCAATGAGAGGTTAAAAAATAGCATTGAAGCTTATGTTAAAAAAAAATTTCCTCCCGAAAGTGTTATGTTAAATAATTTGAATTTAGCGCCATCCCCAATTGTGGATGTGGGTGCATGCGTAAGCCCACCCCCTCATCCAACATTTGAGAATGCATGAAAGATGATATCATGATTATCCCAACATAATGAAGCATATTTGATCTTTGGATGAGGGTGGGGCCTTGCCTCCATCCTTGGTCATAGTAAAAACCACCTCACTTGGAATTTTCATCTAGATAACCAATAAACACGTAGCACATGGACCTTCCAATGTAGCCATAAGTCATTGGATACCACATGAATATTCTATCGGAAAATCTGTTTTTCCATAATTTCCCAAAAAAACACAACCTCATAAACTATCTAGGGGAAGGCCCAATCCCCTTGGGCACTTCACCTAAGTACTAGCAATGGCATCCCCCACCAACACACATGGCCATGGCCTAAATACCAAGTTGTCTCCTAAGCTCATACTTGATAAGTAATAATAACATAACCATGATAAAGTAGAGAGTCTTTCCACTTTTAAGAATCTTGACTGGCTCTTAAAACATGGAAAGCCCTAGGGCTAGGCCTTGTCACTATACTTAAGCCTATGCACTCATAATGGACAAGAAAAAAATAGCATAAGCAATAGTTTCTTACTCTAAGTATAATTCGACATCTTTTAAACTCTTACATATATAAAGCTTGTGAAACGAGTCCCTAGGGACTTCAAATATTAGAGGAAGCAGTTGTGCATTTCGAAAACCAACAATTATAATCGCAAATTTCCAATGTGGTGGTTCAAATTTGACTTTTTTACATTCTAATGTTTTTTCAAAAGGCTTCTAACGGTGGTAATTTTCAAACCATGATTAGTTACAATACATGGATTCACTCAAACTCAACTTAAAAAACAAATTAGTTTTTTTTTTGTGGTGGAGAAGGCCCCCATCTAAGGGCCTTCCACCCTAGGAGGTGGGTGCCCAAGGGCCCCATCGAGTAGGTGGAAGACCCGAGGGCAAGGGCCTTCGCTTGCAAAATGAGATGTGTGAAGATTTTTTTTTTTTTTTTGTATTTTTTTTCCAGCGTTTTTTTGTTGCGGATTTTTTTTTTGTTCCTTTTTCTAGAAAAAATTTAATTTTTTTTTTCTTTTGTGGTTTTTTTCATTTTTTTGGAAATAAAAATTCAATTTTTTTTGGACAGAATGTGGATGTGCTATGAGGTAGCCCATCATTGGATGTCCACATGCACATACCATCATAATTTTGTCAACTTGAAAATTATGACAAAATTGCTCACAAAATATTATGGTTCTGTATTGACATTAACATTATGCTTCTAAAGGTGCATCCAAAATACCAAGAAAATCTGAGCACTTAGCATTACATACGTAAAACAACTGGCTTATAATGTAAGGGAGATTTGTGAGCTTCATTTTTCAAAAAAACCCTCCTCTCTTTCATTTGTGATCTCGAGGTTTATAGACCCACAAATTTCCCACCCTATTTGAAGGAAAAAAAGAACATACTTCCTCACTCTAAAGGTAAATAACTTGGATCATGATGATCACTCTTCCTCCTCCTCTTCTACTTCTTTTAGAAAGAAAGATAAGTCAAAGTTCAAGTGCTTTTATTGTGGGATAAAAGGTCATTTTGCAAATGAATGTCATAAGAAGCAAAGTAATGAAGGTAGCAAACAAAGCAACTTTTGTACTTCTAATGAGGATCTAGATTCTTGTGATTCTCTCATCCCAAAGATCTATATCTATTAACATCATTCTAAGTTTTAACTTCCAAATGTAGAAGTTAGAACCATTGAACTTGTCAATGACTCTGGCTTTATTGAGCCATGAAGATGAAGAGCTACCTATATGAGACATGATAACAGTATACAAATAGAACAAACTTAATCTGTAGGTTTATTTGAACTATGTTCTGATACCAATCTGATGGGGCAAGAGAGATAGAAGAACACAACTAGAGAAGAGAGCAAGAATATTGCGGAACAACTCTCCCGTTCTAACCAGTTGCTAAATGCAAAAAAAAGTCTAAAAGACAGTTTATGCTAAGAGTAATCACAGCCTTAAGAGTTCTAATTGTCCAACAGGATCTTAAAAATTAATTCATACTCTGAAACTAGAGTACAGTCCACTGAAGAGATTAGAAATGGTTTGTATGTGGTACTACTAAAATCAGATTTATCATGAAGTTTTGAAGTAAATGGAGGAGCAGTATGATAACGCGTGTTCCTTAGACGTCAATGATGGCCACTATCTGATCAAGAGTCGTAGACGTCCGTGTTCTAATTAGAGTAAGTAAACAAGCGCAATCAAACAGCAATGAAAGTGCATTCAATCACAACAAGCATTCACCTACGTTGTACACAGATAAAAGCAAGCTGCTGTTATATTACACTGAAGCATAATACAATATAGCAATTACAACCAAAATGACGGCGTAACTGGGATACTGAAACAATGTGTCTCATGGATGGATAAACCAGTAATCTGTGCTCGGACGATCTACTTATATATTTCATCCGTGTATTAATTACAATCAATGCTTGTCACCTAATTAGGAAAGCCGTTATACTTGGAAGTATATGGCTTTTGTGACGACTGTACATAATGTATACGGTCAACAATTTAGCATCGTTGACACTGACGAGGACGTCGCTGATTCTCTCACTTCACATTTTACGTGAAGTGGTTTTCTCTCACTTCGCAAATTTTCTAGTAGATCTCAGCGCAAACAAATGTTTCTTGGTAATTAGCTGGATCTTTGACGCCATTGGTTTTTGTTTCATGCTTACTAGTTCATGCTACTTTAATTTGTAGTATCTTAATTTATGTGTTATATATTCATTTATGTTTCATGCCTAAGAGAGAGAGAGAGAGAGAGAGAGAGAGAGAGAGAGAGAGAGAGAGAGAGAGAGAGAGAGAGAGAGAGAGAGAGAGAGAGAGAGAGAGAGAGAGAGAGAGAGAGAGAGAGAGAGAGAGAGAGAGAGAGAGAGAGAGAGAGAGAGAGAGAGAGAGAGAGAGAGAGATCATGAAAGAGTTAAAGGTAACCAACACTCCCAATTCTAGGAAGGTGTGTAGTCCTTGTTTTCTTCCGTTAAAGGCATGGTTCAAATGTTTTTTTGTTGGAAGATAAGTTCCACAAGAAAGCCCAACGTCGCAGGAGCATGTGGTGACATTTTGGAATAAGATATAATCATGTAGTTCATGAATTTTGATTAGCACTCTATAATGTTTTTCTTTTTTTCTCTTCGTGTGTTTAGGGTGGATTTTGTGTGTGTGTGTGTGTGTGTGTGTGTTTAGGGTGGATGCCATTAGTTTATGTTTTATGCTTACTAGTTCATGCTACTTTAATTTGTAGTATCTTAATTTATGTGTTATATCTTCATTTATGTTTCATGCTTGAGAGAGAGAGAGAGAGAGAGAGAGAGAGAGAGAGAGAGAGAGAGAGAGAGAGAGAGAGAGAGAGAGAGAGAGAGAGAGAGAGAGAGAGAGAGAGAGAGAGAGAGAGAGAGAGAGAGAGAGACTGATACATCTAACAATTCAGCAGAACTTTGTAATATCTATATGTGGTTCTAGGTGATTGTATAAAGTTTATATTGTTAAAGACGGATGTTATAATGGTCTTTGATTGTAGAATTTGGAACTCATAATCTAGCTAAGGATCTGGTTGGAAGAATATTGTTGTAATCTAGTGATTATCCTTGGGCAAAAGATTTCAAAATGGTTCTTATATTTCATGAGTTGTATGTTGTGCATATACTCCAGTATCTTTCAATGATTATGGTTTTGGAATCTTGTAATTTATGATTGACAAATCATAAGATTCTAATGTTTATGATTGACGAATCATAAATTGATACTTAATAATCATTAGAAGATTATAAAAAAATGTGAGAATTTTTAAGATAATGAGTAATTCTTGATCAATTGGGAGAGTTAAGAATCTAGATCAGTCAATCTAAATTTCTTTTCTCTAGTGCATACTTGAGAATATGTGGATCTCACAGGCATTTTCATCAAATAATTGTTTACTTATGAGGAATTTGCTTACCTTACAGATTGTAGTCAAGGAATGCTTGTGTACTGTTTTCAGCCTTAATCTTCAATTTATTAGGAGACCGTTAAATCTATCAAGATGTTATGTTTGCTAATTTCTTGCATGTGGAACTGAAGAAACATTGAGTTTCTACTTTAAAGCCTTAGTATTTATTTTCCTTGTCTTTTAGACTGCTATATATTTTAACTAGTTTTTGCATCAGTCTGCATATTTGAATTGTTTGTCGCACAGTTCACGTTTCTCGCATTTTGATAAAAATGCGACAATAGGTCTAAAACGCTACATGATTTTGTTTCAACCAACCTTCGATCTTTTTGACTTTTTTGCCACATACTCAGAAGGCTGACACTTTAGAGTATCCACATGCAATCCAGGATGAGGACGAATTATCAAACCTCAGCTACTCGAACGTGAAGTTTTTCAAACTATCACGACCCACCGTCGCCATGCAACATTAACAAAAACGTATTTAAACGGATGCTTAGCTTAAACTATAGCTAATCAATCTTGTAATCTAATCTAGCATGACATATGTATTGGATTAGAGACAGAGATATATATATATATATAGATATAAAGAATCCAAAACAAAAACACTCAGTGAGGTGCGTATCAAGGAAGAAAGACAGTTCTAGCAGTAGCTAGTTCCATTCGTGAGAAGAGAATACCTCTCTCACGCCGACGCACTAATCTGGAAAACAAACAACGCTGAAGAAAGAACTTCAAATGTACACTCAATTTTTTGATAATGTGGACGAGTTACATCTTCTCTGCTCAATGTGCAAACTCTGAATGTTGTGATGCTTGTTCAATTTTTCAGTAGATATGTTTCCGATATTATTAGACATTGTCTGTTGTTTCATAAACTCAGTCAGATTAGCAAAAGCTATATGCAGTTCAAAGGATGATTGATCGCGACTTACAACAGTAGCCTTATTTGATAGATCGGCTCCATCTGAGCTCCAACCGAAAACCTTGTCTAATCAGGAACACTCGGATTCCCTTAGAGCAACCCTACGGTTTCCCAATAGTGATGCTAGGAATAGAGCATTTAGCTCAAGAGAGTATCTGAGGTACTCAGAACTGAGTTAAAGTCATTTTTATCTTGATGGATTTCCTAAGAAATTTTGGTAGGATGAATTGTTGTACCTTAGTTTTGAAAAATTCTAAGTGTATTTGTACCAAGAAGCATTTATGACAGGTCTGCAAGAAATTGTGGATAGTCTTGGACTATAATTGGTTGGACCTTTAACTTTTGAACATTGATTTCCAATGTAAGGTGACAATTCACCCAATGATTCATGTAAATTGAGGTTACATGAAGGTGATGTTGCTTGAATGGAGAGAATCAGACTCAATAGAGAAATTGATTACTTAGTGTACTTCTAAAGACAGATGTAGTACTTCAGTGTAGAGATAGATAATTGGTAAATTATTCCATCTCTAAGTACTTATTTGAGATTGAATTCAGACTAAAGATTGATTTTAAATGTAAAAGTTAAAAGATTGATTTGTTAGCTTTTGAACTTGATCTTCAGGATGGGTCAACTGCTCATCCAGTGTATCATGTAAACTTAGTTAATATGATGATGATGGACAGACGTATTGAAGATTCCACCCATTTGGAGGATTTATCGCTCAATGTACCTTTGGAACTTGATAGTCAATGTCAACTACACAATCTCACGATCATGTACTCACCCTCCAACTGCTGCTAATTGGTCACAAATCTTTTTGATCTTCAGTAGGTGATCGGCAATAGTTGCACCATCATCCATCTGTAATGTGTGCAGCTTCGTCTTCAGGAATGGCACTTGAGATGTGTTTGTGGTCTCAAACAATGCCTTCAATGTATCCCATGCTTCTTTTGGTCCTTCCGAATCCGAAATGTAGGGAATGATAGCATCTCTGACTGACAAGCTGATGACATTTTGTGCTTTCCGTTTCCTCTTATCAAATGCCTGCTGATCTTCTTCAATCACTGGCTTCACCTGTCACGATCTCCCATAGCTCCTTTTCCATCAAAATGTTATTCAGTTTTAATTTCCAAACTGCGTAGTTGCCGGCTCCTTCCAATTTGCTTGACTCATTGAGGACGCTTCCATAACTGCACTTAGATGAGTCTGGATCGCAAAAATGAAAAATTTGCTGCGAAATTGACAAATGACGTCTCTGACCACTTTCCAATCCGAGCTATGGAAAGTTATGCCAAATTGAAGATTTTGGTCTTAAAATGACTCACAACTGTCCTTAAGCCTGAAAAATGGCAATTATTGCAAAACTGCCTTTTTTGAAAAATTTCTCTGTCATGCACAAATCTCCGATTTCAAAGATTTTTATATCAGCGCGAGGCAATTGCACCAGGATAGCTCCTGTCTCGTCAAATCTACAAAACAATGGTGTTCTCCATGCTCAAATACCACTCGATTTTTCGCTTTTTAGCAAAAAAACACACCAGTGGACAAGGCCCTATAGAGATAGGGACAACCCTCCAAAATATGGATAGAAAATTGGGTCCCTTCAAAATGAAAGTTTTAATGAAGAATTCCAATTTTAGGCCCTTCAGTCCTTTGTTGACTGCACGTCAAGAATTTTTTAAAGAATGAAGTTTGAGGCCCAACGAATATCGTTGATCTGGATCCACAATCAGGAGGTCTCCACTGTTGATCTCAACAAGATTTTAATCGGACGATCTGGAGAACGTGATTCATGGAGACGCTATGCACTCTTGTACACTATGTAGCAGGTTAGAATGGGCGCGCGAACTTGCCTGCGACCTGAGAGAGAGAGAGAGAGAGAGAGAGAGAGAGAGAGAGAGAGAGAGAGAGAGAGAGAGAGAGAGAGAGAGAGAGAGAGAGAGAGAGAGAGAGAGAACATCAAAATTTGTTGTCTACAGCTAAAGATCAATGGTTTTGTACCTGTAAATCCTTGCTTGAGAAAACAACTTGCTTTGGACTTTCTTCCAACAAACACTATGTTTTTCTTTGCAAGTTTGAGTTCCTTCAAGGGTGATCTGCTTCTCAGCTCTTGACTGTAGCTTCCAACACTCAAAATGATATAAAAATGATGCAAGTAGAGTTGTTACTACTTCACACTCTCTCACTACAGCTTAAGCTACAAAATACTCAAATGTTCACCAAACTGATCCCAGTCAGTTGCCAATGGTTTTTCAATTGTGTTGCCTCCTTATCCTCTCTTCAAAGAGTGTTCAAGCACTTCCTATCATGCTTCAATGCTTGCAATATGCTCAAGAGACTGTTTTCATTAACATTGTAAGTTCTTTTGTTTTCACCTCATGTGAAGGACTATCTCACCTCAGTACGGAGCTAGTGACAAGCCGAACCCAACAGTCAGGCAGTCAGGATCAGAGGAGCTCTGATACCATGTCAATGATTTGATAAGCACTATCAATCATTCATCATAAGCAATCACCATAAGAAGGGGGAAGAACACACAATCATTGTATCACATTGAATAACAAAGAGTACAATGAACCCTGAATATATAGAGAGAGAAACTAGTAGTTGACTATAGACTAGCCTACAACTACTTACAGTTGGTAACAGCTGTCAACAGTAAATCGTAAACAATAATAAGTTTATCATTGGTTTTTAACAAAGATTAGTCAATTTTACTAGTGTGCAAGTAGGTCTAGACTTGAAAATCATACTAGAAATGCAAAAAATAGGTTTTTGAGAAGAAATCCATATGGAGCTCAAATCGGTACTCGCACAGCTGAAAAAGATGGATCTTGAGATCTGCAAATGCCAAAAAGTGGCTGTGCGAGTGGGTTCAGAGCTAGAAAGTTCACTAGGAATCAGAAAACAGGTTTGGAGATAAAGTTTTTTTTTTGTGCGAATCTGTTTCTGAGAATTCGCACAGGCCCAAAATGAGGATCTTGTGACCTGCAAATGACTGTGCAAACTGTTCTTGGGGGGGATTTGAGCAAAAATACTTCTAAACATGTTTTGTTGGAGGGTGCTAGAAAACTGTCACTTGAGAGAACTCGCACACATAAAAAGAGTGGATCTTGCAACCTGCAAATCCCAAAAAGTGCATGTGCGAGTTTGTTCTAATATGATTTTATGCAAAAATCGAGTCTGGCACCTTTTTACATGAAAATGAGCTCAAAAACTCTTAAAACTCATCCCCTCCCTTATGGGGCAAGGGAGTATGGAGAATGCGAAAGGAGAAGAGAGCAGGAACATTTGCAAAACAGCTCCCCCATTGCAATGGGTTGCTAGATGCAAAAACAGTCTAATAGAATGTTTATGCTAAGTATAATCACAACTTAAATGTTATGTTGCCCAACATGATCTTATAAATTAGTTCATACTCACAAAAAATATAGAAATGAGTACAGTCCACCGAAGAGATTAGAAATGGTTTGTGTGTGGTATTACTGAAAATGTATTTAATTAGAGTTTGAAATAGATTGAAAGAGTAGTATGACAACGCAATCTTCTCAGGCATCAAAGACATTTATCGTCTGATTAGAAACTAAGGAGTCGTAGACGTTCGTGTTTTGATCAGAGTGAGTGAACAAGTGTGATCAAACAACAATGAAGTGCATTCAAATCACAACAAGCATTCATCTACGTTATACACAGACAGAAAAGCGTGCTGCTGCTATATTACACTGAAGCACAACAAAATAGCAGTTACAACCAGAATGACGGTGTAACTGAGAGGCTCAAAATCATTCGTCTCATGGACAGAGCATCACGTAGAGTGTGCCTGGATGATTCCTTTATAGAATTCATCCATGTATTAGTTACAGTAAATATTTGTCACCTAATTAGATAAGTCGTTGTACTTGGAAGTATTTGGCTTATGTGACAACTGTATATGGTATATACGATCAACGAATCAGGGAATGTTGATGTGGACGAGGACGCTGCAAATTCTCTCACTTCGCATTTTACGTAAAGTGGCTTTCTCTCACTTCGCAAATTTTGGGAAGTGCATGGAACGTTCCTCGTTGAAAATAGATGACTCTCGGGATTTTTTTCTCTCTTCGAGATTTTGCAAAAAAGTCGACAATGCTTATAAAAATGCGAAGGTGCCCTTAAAAAGACGACAATGTCTTTAAAATAGTTTAACTTCTTCAAAATAGTTGAAAGGAAGAAGCTGAAGCCAAGTGTCACATTTTTTCAGAAAAGTGCGAAAAAACCGACACTGTTGAAAAATAGTTGAACTATTGAACTATGCTGAAGTGTCGCATTTCAGGAAAAGCCGACACTGTCGCATTTTGGAAATAGTCGACACTGTCACATTTCGAGAAAAGTCGACACTACGAAAAACATCGTTCATTTCTATAGACTGTTGCGACACCTAGTGTATTTCTGCAGAGTGTTGTGACACTAAGTGTATTTCTGCAGAGTTGTTCTAAATGTTAATTCGTAGAAGTTCTTAAAGATGGCCAAGTCTTTAGTGATCTTCAAATTATTGAACTTAACATCTGAACTTGAAGTATGATAAGATTGGTTACCCTTTGTTGGAGATCAGCCGAAAGCCCATTGTAGACGTTCTTCAAATAATTTGGCTGTCTAAGTTATGATTCCTACAGGTATCAAATGAGCAGACGTAGAACCAAAGTTGGTTTCACCTAACCCTAGATCAACGATCAATAAACGTGCAGGAAGAATCTTGAAATAGAAATAGTCATTCACCAAGGAGACAACTATGGACTTAATTTCCAACAGTCCCCCTTAAGGTCACGGTTGGTGCTTTGGTATCTTCGTCAGGTTCAGCATGTTGGAGAACTTCTGATGCTTGATCCTGGGAAGCGCTTTGGTGAAGATATATGTGACCATTTCTGTTGTGGAGCAATATTGAAGGATCACTTGCCCTAAGAAAACTTTCTCCCAAATAAAATGATACTGGATTTCTACGTGCTTGGATTTGCCATGAAATCTGGGATTCAATGATAGTGAAATATAGCTCAAGTTGTCACACAGAATGGTGGTAGCATTGAACTGAGTGTGATGTAAGTCGTGAAGTAATAACCTGATCCATACAGCTTCTTTTGAAGCTTGACATGCTGCGATGTACTCTGTCTCAATCGAAGAAAACGCAATTGATTTCTGCTTCCTTGAGTTCCACGAAATCAGCCCCCCTGCCAGATAGAAACAGAACCCGGAGGTAGATTTTCTGGTAGAGACTGTTCCTCCCCAATCTGAGTCGGAGTAGCCTCGCCAAGACGAGTGGGTCGATAACATTTTCATCATAACATAAAATGTGATCTAATGGGAGATCCTAGAATTAGACATGAATTGACTTAACGTGCTAACAGCGTATGCCAAGTCTGGTCTAGTATACAACATTGCTTACATCAAAGATCCTATGAGTGAATGATAAGGGTACTTCGCTATGTCGAGTACTTCACTATCAGAATCAGCACAAGTAGGTTTAGTCAATACTATACTTGGATCCATTGGAGTATCAATTGGTTTGCAATCAGACATATGAGATTTTTCTAAAATGCCTTTTAGATATGCCTGCTGGCTAAGATAGATCTTCTTCTGAAGTCTATTTAGCAAAGAATGGACGACTTCTAAATCAGTCATGTCAAATTCCTTTGACAGATCTTTATTTTAATTATGACATTCAAATGGTTACTTTCATTGAGATAGTCGAATGGTGTATATGTTGCATCCACCCCCACCCCACCCCAAGTGCTTAGCGTGTAATTTCACAAAATTTGCATGTCCATTCATCTTCCCTGGATCCACAAACATGAAATATATGTTGCATGTCCACCCCCCACCCCAAACTCATGAAAACTTGTTTTGCCAAGTGTGTAATTTCACATGTTTCCATCGATCAATGATATGGAATTTGGGGATAGGCAAGTCCGAGTCAACACTTTTCCCATTGTCATGTCCTTATGGATTGACATACTTCGAAATCCACAACCAACTACTACATCCACCAAATGGAAAGCTAGCAATGTGGATCAATGGTCATGATTACCTTCTTGATTTTTGCACACGAAACAACTTAATGGGGACATTCGTCTTTGTGGAAATAATTGTCTTGTGATATAAGAGAGAGTCCAAGCCCTTTTTGGTATTATCAATCAATGGGGACATTTGTTTTAGTGGAAAAACGTGTCCGTAAATAGAGGTGTTAGTGGTAATGCGTTTTGGTATTATCAACCTCTGAGATGAGACATAATCCAACCCACGTTCAGAATTGAACCTATGAGATGATTTTGCTTAATCTGAGCACCCTATGCAGTCTTTGCACCATGTCAGGCAGTGCACTACTGCAATCATCACCATTACAATTCTTAAATAAGTTTTTCCTTGGTTCCAAGGCCAGCCAAGTGCTGAAAGTAAGCAAAGGCCTAGGCCTCTAGGCTTCTCCAGATAGGAGAGGATCCAAGATATAAAGCGCAGACACCAATTGGCTTTTTCGAAGGAGAAGTATATGGGTCTCTTTCTTTTGCCTCTGCAGTTTTCTACTCGCAGTGCTGTAGCGAGGCTGAGCTTTCTGCGTTCGCTACATTCTCTTCACGCTTTGTGCCCATCCAGGCGTGCTGCTGCTGTAGCTATGGCCACCAATGCTAACTATAGCGATCCTGTACCTCAAGGTGAGCTTGTGCTCGTTCTTACTGCTGCCAATTGTCATTATTTCTTACAGTTTATGTGACTTTTGCAAAGATTTCGGGGATCATTGTTGTTGTGAAAGATAAGCTGCTATTGCGAAGAAAATATAAGACCGTGGGGTTCTGGTGATGCCAAATTAAGATCTAGCTGCTTTGAAGCAAATCAGGGCATCTCAGTTGCTTTGTCATGACATTGTCTCAAGACATTGGTAGAATCGTAACTTGCGATCAATAATTGTAGTCAGCTTCTGCTTTTTTATTGTTTACAAGAGTTTGCATTTGTGCAGTCATTTGTCAGCCACTCATAAATTTTAGCCTTTGCACTTGAAAATACAAGGAAGATTGATCCTTACTGTGCAGTGATTAGATCGTATAGTACCTAGCTACCATCGTAACCCATTATAGTGCACTTGACAGATACTTCTAATTTCTTAGAACGACAATTTACTTGGCTTAGAAGAGAAATCGGCTGAAGATTTATAGCTATGGTGACGGATCATACACATATACAAAGAAGTAGCCAATCTGCTTTCAGACGAAACAAAATGAGTCACAAGTTTGCCATAAGAGATTCATAAACAGAATTTGTACCCTTGTCGCAAAACTATACGACATTATTATACAGCAAGTCAAGTCGAGCAAAAGCACACGAGGAAAGCACAAATAACACTAGGTACAGTGTTGCCTATTTCGTTACTGCAACAAATGAGGTATTACAAGGTTTTACCCTTTCTTTTTGTATCAACACCTCATGAGAGCTAATTTAGAGTGGATTCCCCAACTTGGCACTTAAGACTATTCATTCCAACCATTGCATGATCGAACAAAAGCAGTTTAAAAGATCAACCTGCCTAACCATCCATCACATTATTAAGAGAACCAGCTAAGGCAAACAAACCAAGCATCTGTCCATAAGGTAATCAACGGCAACAATAGAAGGTGCCCACGAGAGCTGCCCTCAAGCACGTTGTCACTAAAAGTTTTGAAATTGGTCCTTTAACTTGGACTCAATGTGAATGCAAAACTAAAATGGCCATCGGCCCGATTAGTTATCATTAGTAAACACGAGATATATAGATTATGACTTGGATTGGGCTAGTGTGAATTAAGAAGGAAGCCTAACACATACTAGTAAAGGGAGTTGAGGACGAGAGCCGATCCTGGAATATGACTTGTTCACAATTTTATCCTATGTCTCCTCATAGGTTTGCTGTGGTTTGACATATCTCCTCATTTTAGAGACTTGATGATGTGTTGGTAGTACACATTTTTTCAAGAGATACCATCTATGACTCTGCCCGGACTTGAGCTCTAGAACACTTTTGACTCCTATAGCTAATTGATTGGCTCATGCACACATTAGAGGCTCAATCAGAACTGATCTAATGTGCTTGCTCATCCACAGGTTAGAGACTTAGTCATAGCGTGCAGTGTCACCCAGAGGAGTCCTTTGGGAGCATTTTGGGTGATCCCAAGCTAGCTTTACAGTATCCTCACCATCTTTGAGAAAATTGATGCCATGCCCTCATTAGAGCGTTTTTCCCTCTTGATTTTTTTGGCAAGCTCAGAGTGGTTTGAATAATTTCTCTCTTCTCTCTCTCTCTCTCTCTCTCTCTCTCTCTCTCTCTCTCTTCAACCATAAACCATAAAGCCGATCTGAAACCATAAAGAACCATACTGGCACTGTTGTGAATAAGATCATCATAATATATAATATCGGGCCACATGGAACCAAAATCGGGTACAATGATGTTCGATGAACTTAATGAAAACTATACAACTAAGACTTTTTGGAGTCACGGTAATCAGAATCCTCCGAGTCTGTGCCTGCAGATGAATCGGAGGGAACCATACGCCGTGGTGAGACCCTTGGCTGTGTTGCTGCATGCTCTGGCTCTGCTACTGTGCTCGTCCCCTGCCCCTAGGGACCTTTGCCTCTCTCTCCTCCTCTGGCCCCCGTCTGGCTGCCCCCACCCCTTTGTCTACGCCCGTGTGTTTGTGTCAGGTGGTTGTGATCCTACACCTTGGGATGCCCTACCCACTATGATGATGCCTGGCCGATGGCTGCCTGTGATGCTCCACTCCTGTCTACAAAATGTGAACCCGACCCCCCCCTCCCAAAACCTCTAGGTCGCCCTCTAGGTCTACGTGCAGGAATGGCTGGCTCCTCCTCTGTCTCCGCATCAGGGTCCACCAACAGGTCAGCTAGGTCATCCCCCTGTGCCTCTGACCCCATCTCCTCCTCCTCCGTATCCCCCTCCTCAGCCCACTCCTCCTCATAATCAACCCTGAGCTCCTCTCCACCCTCCGAGCCCTCATCATTCCCCTCCTCAGCCCTCTCCCGCCCCCTCTGTGCCCTCCTCTGCTGCCGTAATGCCCGTGCGTCAACCTGTGCCTGTCTGTAGAACTCTCTGTAGATCTCATCATGTAGCTCGTCCTGCGTGGGTGGTGCATGAGGAGGAGCGAGTCCACCAAGCAAGAGTCAGGGTTCATCTGCAACCAAAAACAAACATTGGTGTCAAACATGTCTTTTGCAATTCATTGCATATTTCAAAAGCAATTCAGTTCGTCAAAGCATAGCTGGAGCATGGGGTAATAATGTGACTCACCTCGATCATTTGGCCCTCTGCGCGTGTGTGCCTCAGCATATGGCCGTTGATGTTCACAAACACCAACCGCCTGCACTGCTCAATGGATAGCATGTTCCTCTTCTGTTTGTGATGCA
Source organism: Diphasiastrum complanatum (assembly GCA_029204225.1). Lineage (NCBI taxonomy): Eukaryota > Viridiplantae > Streptophyta > Lycopodiopsida > Lycopodiales > Lycopodiaceae > Diphasiastrum > Diphasiastrum complanatum. The sequence continues at coordinate 39,179,309 of CM055107.1, read as the reverse complement.
AGGCCCAGGTGCTCCAACTCGTAAATGAGACGGAGAGTGCACCCCTCACAGTCTACTAGGCGCAACACATAGAAAATGGGTCGAAGGACCCCCACAAGCTCCTCTGCGTGTGGCCAAAACTCATCTCCAAACATAGTGTCCTGGAAATATGTTGCATCTGCGCTGATGCCTCTAAAGTCCAGGAAGGCCTCGCTAGAAACCATCCGCTGCAATGGGTCCTTTACTGCCGTCAGTCGCTCTAGAACCAAGAAGTAGTAGGCAAAGCGGGTGGGTGTTGGCTTCTTCAGGTCTAGTGGTGAGAAGGTGCGGAATAGGGCTAGCATGCACTTCTTCTTGGTGATGAAACTAATTACGCGCATGGCCTGAGAAGTGATTTGCAACACAGACATCCGATAGAAAGTTTAGATAACTGTTGAGAAGGGTTTAGCAGCATGGAGCAAGCGTCAAGGAAGATAGCAAAGAAAATGGAAAAAATTATACCTCTTTGATCCATGGAAGTGCACACAGGTCATGAATGAGGAGGTCTATGCAGTGTGTAGCACATGGTGTCCATACAATGGTGGGGTGCTCCCTCATTAGAATCTCTCCCCTCTGCTTACAGTTCGTGGCGTTGTCTGTGACAACCTGAACCACGTGCTCCACCCCAATCTCTCACAGCCTCCCATATGAAGTCGGCTGTGATGGCTGCACCACCTCGAGTGGCATCCATGCCATGCATGAAGACTGTGCCAAGCAGGCAAGAATCCAAGATATTGATGACGGATCGCCGACGAATGTCGGTCCATCCATCACTCAATATCGTGCATCCATACCTGCCGCAAAACACCCATCAACCACATGCAAAAAGTGCGCTACTGGCAAAATGGAACCAAAGCAAATAGTTTCAAGAGACACTTAGCTCCTCTTGTCCGCAAGAGACCAGGAAGGCCCAAGGGTGCACCGAACAAGAAAGGCAAGGCACAGAAACTGCCAGGGAAGAGAGGACAACCACGCAGGGCTCCAGGTACAGCTAGAGGTGCAGGATTACAGCCAGCTGGAGGAGGTGTTGGTTTGGCTTGCTTGGGGGCTGATGCGGAGGCAGATTGGGATGATGCTAGTGAGGAGTCCTCCTCCTCGGACACACAGCCCATGCCAGTTCCAGACAGGCAGAGATATCGGTTGCGAGAGTCAGCTCGGGGCCCTGAGTTGTCTCCGGAGCATTCGTCTGAGCCAGAGCCAGAGCATTGATTGTGGCTCTGTTATTTTAGTTTCAGTAGTTTGTCTCTAGCAGACGGTCTACCATTGTACTCAGATCATTTTTCACATTATATACAGTATTTGGCGTACTTTTTTTGCTGCACATTGTGCGATTTCGATTGAAGTGAATGATAGCTTCACATAAATGCACCTACATAATGAGCACAACAATTGCTCCTACACCCCAAACGGCATTTCACAAACACATGTATTACATTTGCATTTAAAAAAGTATAGAGATTGCATTTCACATGATCAGGCTCGCGTTGTACAAAAAACAACTATATATTCATTCTACCGTTGTAGCAAGATAACATTACATATCCCGTCCTTTTTTTAAGCAGCTATCTAGTTATTTGCCGCACCCTAAACTGCCGAAAATTACATAGCAACAGTCCGCCACATACGGCTGGACCTTATCTATTCTAAACATGCCTACTGATCCTCCACCGGGTCGCCCTCGTCAGGTGCATTGTTCTGTCGCTCTCGCTCTGCCTCCTGGTTAGCCCGACGTGTGGCCGCCCTTTCCCTGACCATGATGAGCTGCCGCCGTGTGAAGTTCATTCCAATCTGCTCATCCAAATCCAGCTCGACAGCGGGGGCAGGGGCCACAACGGGGGCGGGGATCTGCAGCTCTGGGTGTCTCTCCTGAGTCTGTCGCAGCATCTCTGCAATGTCTGCCTGTTGCTTCCGATGTCTTTCGTTGTGCCTTCGGATATCTTCCTCGAGCTTCCTCCTGGCTTCTCCCTTGGGCTTCGGTGGTATGCGCTCTGCCATCTCGATCGACCTTCTCCTCACAGCACCCTGGTCCTCGAACACCCTCTCACAGCACCCTGGCTCTCAAACAGCCTCTCACAGCCTGTCACCGGCTCTCGCTTGCTCTCTCACTGTCTATCACTAGCTCTCTCACAGCCTCTGAAAATGCCGATCACAATGGCATTCTGAGTGCTTATTTATCCCCACAGCCTGATCGGCCATGTGGATCCCCATCATCCCTCCATGTGCCTCTGTACCCTAAACCCATGTGATGCTCCCCCCCTGTTTTGCTCTCCCATTGGCCCCATGGTCTGCTCACCCACAGTGCCCATGTGCTGTTGCACTAGTCCCCTGCACCATGTATTGTACCCTCTTTTTTTACACCTAGAACCCCTTTTTTTTTTCCATTTTTTTGACCTATTTTGGTAGGTAATAGGCAAAAATTAAATATTAAAGATATTTAAAAAAAGGATATATCAAAAATGGTACCGCCCTGGTACCGCGGATCCCAGGGCGGTCGTATCGGCGGTACCACTGATATGGTATCGGCAATACCATACCAGCTGGCGGTACCAAGGGCCACTATGATATATATATAATATATATATACCCTCTGGTATGGTACCGCCGGTACCATATTAGTGGTACCGCCGGTACGGTACCGCCTTGGGATCCGCGATACCAAGGCGGTACCATTTTTAATATTTTTTTTTATAATTTTTTAATATATTTTTAGTAATTTTTTTTTGCATATTAACTACCAAAAAAGGACAAAAAAAAAGTAAAAAAAGGGGGTTCTGGGTGTAAAAAAAGAGGGTACAGTACATGATGCAGGGGACTGTTGCAGTGGTACATGGGCACTGCGAGTGAGCAGACCGAGGGGCCAAGGGGAGACCAACACAGGGGGGTAGCATCACATGGGGGCAAGTACAGAGGCACATGGGCATTGTGGGTGAGCAGACCATGGGCCCAATGGGAGACCAACACAGGGGGGAGCATCACATGGGGGCAGGTACAGAGGCACATGGAGGGATGATAGGGATCCACATGGCCGATCAGGCTGTGGGGATAAATAGGCACTCACAATGCCATTGTGGTCGACATTTTCAGAGGCTGTGAGAGGGCTAGTGGTAGACAGTGAGAGAGCAAGCGAGAGCCGGTGACAGGCTGTGAGAGGCTGTTTGAGAGCCAGGGCGTTGTGAGAGGGTGTTCAAGGACCAGGGTGCTGTGAGGAGAAGGTCGATCGAGATGGTAGAGCACATACCACCGAAGCCCGAGGGCGAAGCCAGGAGGAAGCTTGAGGAAGATATCCGAAGGCACAACGAGAGGCATCGGAAGCAAGAGGCAGATATCCGAGAGATGCTGCGACAGACTCGACAGAGAAATCCGGAACCGGAGCCACCCGCCCCCACTGTGGATCCTGTCCCCGCTGTCGAGCTGGATCTGGATGAGCAGATCGGAACGAATTTCACACGACGGCAGCTCATCATGGTCAGGGAAAGGGCGGCTAGACGGCAGGCTAACCGAAAGGCAGCTCGGGCTAACCGGGAGGCAGAGCAAGAGCGACAAAACAATGCACCAGACGAGGGCGAGGAGTCGGTGGAGGATCAGTGAGGGATGTTTAGAATAGATGAGGTCCAACCGTATGTGGCGGACTGTTGCTATGTAGTTTTCGGCAGTTTATGGTGCAGCAAATAACTAGATGGCTGCTTAAAAAAATGACAGTATATGTGATGTTATCCTGATACAACTGTTGAATATATACATAGTTGTTTTTTGTGCAACGCGAGCCTGGTCATGTAAGATGCAATGTCTGTAATTTTTTTAAATGCAGATGTATTACATGTGTTTATGAAATGTCGTTTGGGGTGTAGAGGTGATTGCTGTGCTCATGATGTAGGTGCATATATGTGAAGCTAGCATTCACTTCAAACGAAATTAAATGAAAATAGGATTCAGACACGCACATAGAATTCTTCGACATAAAATAAAGCATCACATGTACAGAGCGACATACGCACAATGTGCAGCAAATAATGTAGGCCAAACACTGTATATAATGTGAAAAATCATCTGAGTACAATGGTAAACCGTCTGCTAGAGACAAACTACTGAAACTAAAACAACAGAGCCACAATCAATGCTCTGGCTCTGACTCAGACGAATGCTCTGGAGACAACTCAGGGTCCCGAGTTGACTCTCGCAGCCGATATCTCTGCCTGTATGGAACTGGCATGGGCTGTGTATCCGAGGGGGAAGACTCGTCATCCTCATCCTCCCAATCAGCCTCCGCATCAGCCCCCAAGCAGGCCAAACCAACAACACCTGCTCCAACTGGCTGTGATACTGCACCTCTACCTGTACCTGGAGCCCTGCGTGGTCGTCCTCTCTTCCCTGGCAGTTTCTGTGCCTTGCCTTTCTTGTTCGGTGCACCCTTGGGCCTTCCTGGTCTCTTGCGGACAAGAGGAGCTGTCAATGCCTCATCACCCCCATGCAAATCACCTGGCTGGCTAGGCTGGGCCCAAGCTGAGGCCGACTGGGATAGGGAAGCAAAAGAGGGAACTCCCTGTGCAACTGAGCGAGGATGATGAGCTCGTGGAGTGTGTGCCCGTGGGGCTGCAGCAGGTGGAGGAACTGGCTGTGCAGGAGGCGAGTACAGTGGCGATATGTACTGAAAGGGGCGCGGTGGTGGCCGGTATTGGTACATCCTGGGTGCTGCCAAAGGAGGAGGATGTGACGTGGGTGCTGCAACTGGAGGAGCCACTGTGGATGTGGGCGCTGCAAGAGAAAACCTGGGCACAGATGGTGGCCTGCCATGGAGACCTTGTGCTGCAGAAGTGGACGACGATGAAGGGGCTGCAAGCCTAAATGGCATCGGTGGCACTGGAGGAGCTGTGCGACGCAAATACACCCTCTGAGGAGCTGGAGGAACTGTAGGCACCTCATGTGGCTGCTCTGGCTGGGACTCTGTGTATGGCATGCTGGCAAGAGATGATGGGGGCGCCCTGACACTCGGCATCTGCTGGACCTCTGAATCCAATGTGGCAACCAAGTCGGCCAGCTGGGCATCCGAATACAAATGCTCTGGGCTCTGGGACTCATCCTGTGCACCAGCCTCTAAATCATCCTGTGCACTAACCTCTGAATCATCCTGTGCACCAACCCCTGAATCAACCCAAGCCTCATCCCGTGCCTCATCGTGTGCACCCTGTAGACCCTGCATGGCCTCCCAATCTGTGCAATGAAAGTCATCAGGTGCCTCCTCTGGTGTGCTGTCGTAGTAACGGCCATGACTCTGTGCTACACGCATCCAAACATCTGCGGGACCGGCATCTAAACCACTCTGCCCTCTATCAAGAGCCTCCTCCATAATGTCGACATAGGTAGGTATGCCATTGCCCCCCCCTGTGTGCCCTGCCTGTCTGCCGGTATAACCTAAGCCATGTGTCCCACCTCTGCCACGTGATGCACCTGTGACTCCTGCCCGTGGCGTGTGCCCTGCACCTGTATAATCTGCCTCATCCCTCTCTGGTCTGGCAAACACAACCCGAATGGGCTCATCCTCATCATGCTCATCCTCTGACACTGGCTCATCTGCCTCATACAATGGGGGCTCTCTGTGCTCAAGCCCAAGCTCTCTCTCTCTCTCATCTCGGCAAGCTCCCTCTCTCTCTCTGCCATCAACTGTGTGCCCAGGTCATCTGCAGGCATGGGATGGGTGCTGTCCGTAGGCAAGTCAACCTGGCGCTCCAAATCGGATATCTTCGTCTGCAAGGTTTAAAATTTGCATGTCAGAGAGACAACTTTATCAAGAAATGAAACCAACATACCAGGAGTCAACCAACATGCTATGAAAGATTAGCTTATCACCTGCAATGCGCTCGTAATGGTCGGAAGCCTCCTGGCGAGACGTGCGTTGGTGCTACAGAACACCAACCGCTCCAACTGACTCGTTGACAACCGGTTTCTTCTCCTCGTGTGAATGAGTGCCCATGTGCTCCAATTACACTCACACACGGAGGCAGCACAGTCCTGTGGTGCGTGCATTGAAATACTTCAGCACATTGTGGCAGAGGTGAAACTTCAACGAAACACAAAAAATGGAGGATAAAATGAGATGCATACCTGAGAAAGGACACGCAGTGCAAGACGCTGTATAGATGGGTATGTGCTACCGAACATGGTCCACCAGGTAATGGGTAGCTGCCTCCTCTCTGGATCCTGGGCAGCCGGGTGGCCGAATGTGCCCATGCCGAAACGAAATGCAGCAAGCTCCTCCATGAACCTGATAGGATCCAAACCTATGTGTGGACCCACCCTGTGAATGTATCGAAGCCAATCGGCCTCGAGCTCTCTGTCTGCGATCTGTGTCGGAGAGAGGAAGAGGGGATGCAGCATGTGTGCAACGCTGTGAATACTCTTGTGGAAGTAGTTCCACCGCGTCTCCCATATGAACTTCAGCTCTGTCATCCTGCAGGTGAGGGGCATGTGGTTTAGGGCATTACGAAAAAGCTTAACATTGACAGAAAAACAAACTAGCAAGTACTAAAAAGATAAAGGTCAATTGCAACATTGTACCGCTTACCTCTCTGGCTGCAAGATGGGCAGCTGCAGGAACTGTCCAATCCGGTCCATGAGCTCATACACCAGTCCAAGTGTCGACCCCTCGCTGTCAGCCATGCGGAGCACAATGTAGAGTGGTCGAAGCAGTCCTGACAATGTCTGTGCATCCCTCCAGAACTGGTCTCCCCTCACCGTGGAAGAAAAGTGCTCCCCATCCTCAGTGTGCGGAAATGTACTGGCACCCCAAAGATCACTGGCAACCATCTGTAGAAGCTGGGCCCTGCACCTGATCAAACGGTCGATGACCACCAAGTCGAATGCAAAGCGCGTGGGGGCTGGCTTACGGAGGTCCAGATGGCTGAACACCCGGAACATGGCAAGAACACGCCTCTTTCTGGTGACAAAAGTCACCAGGAAGAGGGCCTCCCGGACGATGGCTCTAACCCAGGGAAGTGCTCCAATGTCCCCCATCAGAAGGTCTATGCCGTGGGCTGCACAGGGGGTATGAACAATATGAGGGAACTCGGCCTCTAGCAGTACACCCATCTGAATGCAGTTCGTGGCATTGTCCGTCACCACCGTGATGACATGCTGTGGGCCTATGGCTAGGATGGAAGACCTGATGACATCAAACATGAACTCTGCAGATATGACTCCCCCCCCCGCTGCAATCCACTGCCCTCAAAAACTGTGTGCCCATGCAACTGGAGACCAGTATGTTGAGAATCGGCCTCCTCCTGACATCAGTCCAGCCATCGGACATGATGCTGCAACCGTAAGTGGCCCAGTGCCGACGCAGAGGCTCCATCTCTCTAGACAAGGACTCGACCCTATCCCTCAGCATGTGTGTGCGGACAACCTCTGAACTAGGGACTCTCCAGCTAGGGCTGACAGACTGTGCAAGGCGGAAGGCCCTTCTGAAGGGCTCAGAGTCGGTGATGGCAAAGGGCAGGTTTAGCTCGTATACCAGACTGGCCACGGCCTGTGTGGCCTCTCTGTCCATGTGCGGCTGATGCGCGCCGCGAATGGTCTGCTGCATGAGGGCTCTCCCTGGTGGGCGACGGGTGGTGGACCTCCAGCACGGTGCACCAACCGTGACGGGAATGGACAATGGGCGAATGCAGGGCAAAGGAAATCAGATGCAAGGCAGGGCGTTGCGTGGGCGATGGGCGACGCAAGGAATCAAAGGCAGGCAAGAAAAACCAGCAGCGATGGCAGGGCGGAGAGGGCGCAAAAAAATTTCAGAGGAAATGCGAGGGGGGCGGGTTGGTTTAGGTAAAAAAAAATTTAAAAAAATATTAAATAATAAAAATATTATTATATTGTGGTACCGCGGTACCATCATGGTCCCGCGTTACCCAGTACCGCGGGACCTATGATATATATATATATATATATATATATATATATATATATCAGACATGAGGGTCCGGGTCGGATGCAGGCTTTTCGCGTCCGCTTCCGACGCCCGGACCTGGACCCCCGGACGTGGGGTCGGACGCATCCAATTTTTTTTTTCAATTTTTTTTCTTGACGCGTCCAGCGTCCCGGACGCGTTTTTCTAATTAAAAAAAAAAAACAGACAGAAGCGCGCGAGCAACAGAACAGTCCTCAGAAGCATTCTAGGCCAGCGAGAGAGGAGAGAAAGAAGGCGGGAGAGAGAGCTATGGTGAGTGAGGGAGAGAGAGCTATGGTGGGTGAGGGAGAGCTATGGTGTGCATGTGGGTGGGTTATGGTGTGTGTGTGTGTGTGTGTGTGTGTGGGTTAGTTGATTTGTGTGTGCATGTGTGTGTGTGTGGTGATTTGTGTGTGTGTGTGTGAGAGAGAGAGAGAGAGAGAGAGAGAGAGAGAGAGAGAGAGAGAGAGGATTTGTGTGTGTGTGTACGAGACATGGTGTGTGTGTGAGTTTAGGGTTTAGGGTCTGCGTGCTTGGGTTTAGGGTTTAGGAGGAGAGAGAGAGAGAGAGAGAGAGACATGGTGTATGTGTGAGTTTAGGGTTTAGGGTCTGCCTGCTTGGGTTTAGTGTGTGCTTGTGTGTGTGTTTAAGAGAGAGAGAGGGATGGCCGCTCGTCCCATTTGGGATGAGGTGGAGTTGTTGCCCGACAAAAAGTGGTGTTGCCCTTTTTGTCAAAAGCAGTTCACAGGGAACGCCTCTCGGGTTTGAGCACATTTGGGGGGATTGCGAGCCGACCCACAGGGGGACACTACGGGATCGGCATTTGTATGGTCATCCCCTCTACGGAGAGGGCTCGCATTCTTGACACATATGCTGAGCCAGATGCCGAGGCCGGCGAGCCATCCACAGATGTCGCAGACTCCGCTTCCACTGGTGCACCCACTGCTATCGCCTCCGCCACTGCCACCGCCACCGCCACCCCCTCCGCTAGTATTCCCCATGGATCCACAGCCTCCACTGTTGCACCTACGCCTGTGCCACCACCTTCAGATCGGCACGGTCCGTTCACATCCTCCGCTTCCGCACCTACACCTATGCCACCACCTCTAGATCCTCATCGTCCATCCGCATCCTCCCAGCCATCCACATCCCGAGGCACCAGACAGATGTCCATGCCGGGATCTTTCAGACAGGGGCAGCACAGAGAGGCCACCATGACCATAGCACAGATGTTCTATGACCTGAACCTCCCCTTTATCATGGCGTCATCCCGCATCTTTCGAGAGGCTATCTCGAAAGTTGCAGTCTGTGGGCCCGGCTACACACCACCCACAGTCGATGCGCTTCGCGGCCCTTTGCTCCAGGAGTGGGTTGCATCCGTCAGAGAGAGACTAGCTGCATTGCAGGAGGCCTAGGATAGATACGGTTGCTCCATCATGGCTGATGGGTGGACTGATCGTTGTAGACGTCCACTCATCAACGTCATTGTTTCTAGCTGCTACAGTTCCATGTTCCTCTGCAGCGTCGACGCCTCTGAGGCAGGGAGAGTGCACACGGCCAAGTACATCCACGAGATCATCCGCGCGGCGACAGAGGAGGTTGGGCCACAACGTGTTGTCCAGGTAAATTTTTTTTCATTAGTTGCTTGATACAAATGTTTCGATAGTTTTTTACTGTGTTTCCAAGCTGTGCATTAATCGTATCAACTGATCGTGATAGGTTGTGACGGACAATGCGTCCAACTGCTGCGGTGTGGGGGAGCTTCTTATGGCAGAGTACCCCTCCATTGTGTGGACTTCATGTGCTGCACACTCACTGGACCTCCTCCTGCATTCCATCGAGCGCCTGCCTTGGGTCAGTGAGATTCTCATAAGGGCACTTGCAGTTGTGGACTTCGTCACACTTTCGCACATTCAGCAGGTAAGATGCTACTTATTTTTTGGCTCGATCAAGATGCTTCTTACTTTTTCGCTCGTTCCGTGTGTGCCTCTCATTCCGTTTGTCAATGCAGGCTCAACTTGAAGAAGCCCGCTCGTACCCGCTTCGCCTTTCAGTTCATCATGCTTGAGCGGCTACACAAGCTCAAGGGTGATTTGTGGCGCATGGCTACTTCTGCAGAGTTCACAGCCATGGACCTGTCCACAACCCTAGAGGGCTTGGCCTTCCACGAGATCCTCTTCATGGAGCCTTTCTAGGTTGATGTGCAGCAGCTCATGGACGTCATGCGCCCCATCTACTCTATTTAGAGGCTCGTTGATCGCGAGGGGTGCACGATGGGCCTCATATACGAGTTCATGGACCGCATAGGCAAGTTGTCTCTCCAGGGTTCTGAGCTGGACTGTGCCAGGTATAGCTTTTTCCGTGTCACCATCTTTCCTTCCATTCGCACTCTGTTTCGTCTTGCTACCGCAACACGCAATCGTGTAATTGTTGCCTCCACATGGTATGGTCCACAGGTTGGAGCCTATTAGGCGGTTGTGGCGGCGACGATGGGATAAGTTTCACCGGCTCATTCACAGTGTGGCCCACATATTGCATCCGCTGTGGTGTACTGCAACACCAACACCAGGGTGGTTCGTTTAAGACAATCAGTGTAATGCCCTCACGATTGCTTCGGCTATTCTCATGAATATTGACTTGTGTAGGTCAATCCCGATGATTGCCTTGTTCCAGTGGCCGATCCTGAGGGAGAGCTAGAGGTTGATCCAGACGAGGCCGCTCGGCGTGCTCTGTGGGGTGATCCTGAGGATGATTCTGACACCGAGGAGCCTATCCCCCTCCATGCTGACGTTCCATTGCCCTCCTCCTCTGATGAGCCCACATATGATTCCGATGAGACGGTCGACATTGCAGGGGATGGTCCACGTGCCCCACCCAGTACTCCCGCTACACGCCCCCTTTCAGATGATGGTTGGTCAGAGTTTGCGAGGGAGACAAAGGCTGCCGCCCAGAGACAGATTGCACAGAGACGACTCAAAGCATCACAGGCAGTCGGTTCTTCCCAGAGACCCCCTCGTGGTAGAGGGAGACCCCTAGGCAGGAGTGTACCACAGAGGGTTCCTTCCGGCAGACCCAGAGGCAGGCCAGCCAAGAGGGGACGCACCGATGATTTTTTTAGTCGTCTCTTGGCAGGCGTTGGCCCAGACTTGGAGGAGTCCCAGATGCCTCCAGACTCCCAGCCAAACTTTGTATTTGACACCCATGTAGATGCATCTGGCACGCAGAGGGATGATTTTTTTAGCACAGACTTGTAGATATTGATACACAGAGCATCAATACACTGAAATTTGAATGGCTAGTGGTTTGAGTTACGCAATTTGAATGGTTAGTTAGAAATGGCTTGCTCTGTGCAAAATGAGAGAGAGAGAGAGAGAGAGAGAGAGAGAGAGAGAGAGAGAGAGAGAGAGACCCCAGAAATACAACATCAATCAATGAACAAATAGGGAAGGGCTCTAACCTTCTCGGGGCATGAGGTATGTTCTCAAAAAAGATAGAATAATTCAAAGCCACCTAGCGGGACTTTGCTTAGTATTACCTGAAAACTTAACAAAATTAAGATCAAGCAAGATCGAACTTTTTCTATCAAATTAGTACTACCTGAAAACATTAACAAAGATCAAGCAAGATCGAACTTTTTCTATCAAATTAGACTCATGGTTTTTACTGAATCTAGTGGTAAAACAACAAATGCTTGTTGTTCAACAACAGGGGCAAACTATTCAACTTACATTGTTTGTAGAACAGGCAAAGAAGTTGTTGAAGGTTGCCAATTGGAACATGGTGAGCTTCACAATGGAAGCATCAAGATCCACTTTGTGGAATGTGGGGAACCAACAGGCGAGTTGGTTAGTCAAACTAACACTTCTTGAATATTATTGGAATGGGTGGCTTCTTTTTTGTATTAGTTACTCATTGCCCTTTGAGTTACTTTTAAAGTGCTACATTCAATTTTCATCACTTGTTGTATTCTCGTATTCTTTTCTTTGTTTGGTATTCAAATTAGAGTTATTTATCAACTTCCATTCTAAAGATATGCAATGGACCACTACAGTAGGTTTGCAAACAATGAACTGCAATGCAATTCTTCTAACTTATGAAGCATTATAAATTAGTTGATACAAAAGCAAATATGGCATATGCTTTGGAAACATGTTTTGGTAAAAATTCTCATTCGATAAGGCACGTACTCGCGCAATGTCTCTATTTTGATAAGGAGAAAAAATCTTGAAAAACCTTGTTTACTTCTGGCTCGGTCTTGTTGGTAGGGATGTATCAAATGTGCAGCTTGTGAAGATAAGTTTTTGAAAAGATTTACAATTTGTGGTGATTGATGATGGGTTGCCATATACAAATTTTCATATTCTTACAAGATTGCATTTGGTGGACAATTTATTGGAATATTATATCTTGATATTGAAATTTGTATTATCAGGTGGCATAACTTGGGTTTCATGCAAGCTTTGATGTTGTCCATTCTCATGACCATTATTTGTTTGAAATATTTTTTAAATCAACATTTGTGTGGCATTATGTGAAACCTTTGATTTATTTGATTGCAGAACACTCATGAAGAAGATCACAAATTTCAAATTTAAGCTCATCATGCAAACCAAAAAACCATCGATTAACTTAGATTGGTGACACATGCTTGCATCTTTGAAGAACCCTCAATCACTGGCCTTCCATAGAGTCAATCTTAAATGTGTTGGAAAGGGAAGTGTGGGATGCCAACTTCATGGGTTAAGATAAATGTTAGTTACATCATTATCGAAATTATAGTTTGTTCAACTTTGTTGTAATATGTGCTCCTGAAATGTTTTGATTAATAATAAATGACTGTAAGAGCCCAAGTGCCATAAGTATTGTATGTAGCATAGTTGCACTGCGTTTCTAGAAACACATCCAAAAACACGTTTCTAGTTTGGGATAGCGTTTCTCAGAAACTCTTTTTTTTTAAATTTTTGTGGACAATGTGGGTATCAAATTAAAGCATTAATTAAGGGCAGCTCATTTATGTAAGTTGTCGAACGTTTCGGGTATAGTTTGGTCTAGTTTAGGTGCATCGATTCCTACTGGATTCTGTCAATCCCGATTGATTTTTTAGGATGTATGTAGATATTGGCCTAGTCCTCTATGTAAATGGGCCTAGTACCAATAGACTACTTATGAAGAGAGAGTTGAGAGGGCCATTAGATCATCTCTCTCGTTTTTCATTCTCTATCGTTGTATTATGCACATTTTCTCCTGTGCAAGCTATAGTGTTCTTTCTCCATCTCTCTCTCATGATTTGAATGCTTTTTGCATGCTTTGATCTCTAACATGATATTAAGTAGGCTACGGTCACTATTGATCTTGGTGTGTACTAGGTTTTTGATTCCTAGAGAGAACATATCTCTTCGTTTTAGTTATAGAGAAAGATAGATGTTTAAAAGCATAAAGAGACACAAATTATTGCTTGCAAAATGTTTTGGATGCTTGCTGTGAGAAAAATAGGTGTGAACTTTTCCTTCCTCAGCCTGCTTGTAGAAGTGGAGGAGATTCTGTCATAGTTCATTCATACATCCTCCTATTGTGTGGAGATCTTCTAGCACATTCCTTCAACTCATAACTTGAAGAATCAAGGAAAGGGAACAAAATCTTCTCTGGATTAGCCTTGCTATGTGAATGCTGATTGAGAACTCGCCTTGAGGGCTTATTTCTATGCTAGCCAAGTCATCCTTTGCAAAATGCTGAAGAGTAGTTTGGCTAGTCTGATTGAGTTGCGTGAAGAAAGGAGAGAGACAACCTCTCCAGCAATTGCTAAATGCTTGTAGGTACTGGACCCTTGTTTCTTTTTTTGGGTCACTAGTTCTTGGTCTTAAAAAATAAAGTTCTTGATCAAAGCTAATAAATGTTATTTAAAAAGTCCGCAAAACTTCCAAGTGAAGTTTTTCCGTACTGCTTATAGATTTGAAGTTGCAAATTGTCAAATTAAAGTGTCAAGTTTCTATGCCAACTATGAAGTTTCTACACTTCACCATCCATGTTTCAAGTTGTTGGTTTAACCAAGTGTATCATTTTTTGACAAACATTTAATCATTTGAATCTCAAATATTTACTTCTGATAAGATGAAAATTAACCCCATAATCAATGGCAATATTGCTTCTTGGAGGTGTCATAGAGGAGGATAAAACATACAGCTTGTGAAGGCGCTTGACATAACTACTGAGTCATGCATACAGACATGAAGATGCATAAATACTGAGATGCATGAGGAATGAAGACAAGATTCACGTACAGAAGAAATGTGAAAAAGGTACACTCTAGTAAGTTTAAAGGCATGTTGTCAAAGCTTTCATCTCTAAACCCCCCCCTGCAGTCGACTGCCGATGTTGTAGAGTTGTTGCTTGCCACGAAGCCTAATCAGTCTACCATCCCCCTCTCCTTTGATGCCCTCAAGTTATACATTATTAAGACCCCTTCAGCCCCTATCTTACCTCTTCTTGATCTATACACTCCCTCTAAGGCTTACAGGCAGTATATTTTTACCTATCTTTAGCAATTAGAGATCCAATTCTGGACTATGAAAAGTGCTCTGCTACAACTCCAAGAAATCGTTAAATTTATGTCAGAAGAAAGGGATAAGATGGGAGCCAAGATTGCTACATTGGAAAAGAAACAGAGCAAATTCAAAGATATACATGGGGCATCGACACACTACCACCACAAAGATCCAAGAGTTGGAGAACTGAATCGAGCAACACAAGGAAGAGGCTTTGTCAAGGGCAACAATTCTCAAAAAAGATTCAGGTAAGCCTTCCACTCAAATGTCGTAATCTATTTCAGCCAATCTATCAAAAGAAGGGATTTGTGAGAGAAAGGCACACAACATTAGAGTTCATGGTATTCCGGACACACAAAATGCTTAAAATAAGGCTACCTTGATTATCCAATTCACATCAATGGAGGAAAAAAAAATAGCACTTCGTCAAAGTGCTAAACTACATGGGACAAAGATTTTAATGGATGAGGATCTAGCTTACGTCCAAGTAGAGCATTGCAAAGCGATCCGGGAAGCTAAGGATACAAGCTGATATGTTGTTTATAGAGATGGGCATATTAGATATCTTGATCGTGGCTCTACCAGTACTACGAGTTCCAAGTGCTAGGGATTTGGGGTTCCCAAGCATAATGGTAGCCCGGGGGCCCATTCACATCACCTCCATATCTGTTTGTGAAATTGTAATGATATCCATT
This sequence comes from Diphasiastrum complanatum, assembly GCA_029204225.1. Lineage (NCBI taxonomy): Eukaryota > Viridiplantae > Streptophyta > Lycopodiopsida > Lycopodiales > Lycopodiaceae > Diphasiastrum > Diphasiastrum complanatum. The sequence continues at coordinate 39,164,121 of CM055107.1, read as the reverse complement.
CATTAGCAACTTCAAGAGATTTGGTAGATTTCATATCATAAGTGAATATTATGCTTTTACCAAAGACAACCAGCTATATATAAAGACAACTCCTTTTCAAGGCATCCACTGAGCAGACCAAATTTGTCATATGTGCACATCAGGGGAGATCGAGTCAGAGGAGCATTTTTTCTTTAGATGCTCTCAGTATTATGAGATTAGAAATATAGTATTTTCGATTCCGTTGTTGCCTCAAAATCTCAAGGACTATTAAAGTAGATTTTCTAATTTACACAATTCTAGAGTTACCATTACTTGTTGCTAGAAAAATCTAAATTTATAAAAAAGCTTTATAAGTATTTCTATGTTACCCATGAGCCATAAAATAAATTTGCACAATTCTAGAGTTACCATTACTTGTTGCTAGACAAATCTAAAATCATTAAAAAGCTTCATAAATACTTCTATGTCACCCACGAGCCTATTATTTTATGCTTTTGTATTCAATGAGCTTTCTCAGAGGATACTCTAAACTGCCCCATGCTAAACCTCAGGTTATGTGATATTTCTTGGTGAGGTGACATCGGAACATATGCTACATCTCTCTCTAGAAAGTGTGATGTATAAAAATCAAGCTCAATTCTCAATGAGCTTGCTGACCAGTTGTTAGAAGTCTCAACACCACAGTAGGGCAAACACTAACTGATCCACCCAACCTTGCCTACTCCCTCATATGGAGTAAGCCCCTCCTAGCCTAGTGTGAGGACTGGTAGCATGCATACTGCCAAGTGTCGGCCACGTAGCACTCACGTGGCCGACTGCACGTCAGGACCCAACGTGGGGCCCTATCCTGCTAACATGGTCCCTAGGCTGTGTTAGGCCTGCCATGGCTATGGTCCGTGCTGGGGCACACTACTCACACTGTCTTGCCCTGTTGGATGTGTACGCTGGACACGCCCCTGATTGTGGTATCTGACCTCCTGTGTTCTCTAGGGTTCGGCACTGGTTACGTGCTCGTAACAATCCCTCTCCCTTAAGAACCGTCTTGGTCCTCTAAGACAAAGTCTGGAAAAATCTTGCGAAGGACGCTGCCTTTTTCCCAAGTGGCATTCTCAACAGGCTGATCATTCCACTTGACTAGATATTCTTGGTATAGAGTATGACGAGTCTGCGTCTCTCTACTATCAAGAATCTCCTCTGGTTCATGTGGAGGTATGGGAGAACTAGAACACTGTCCCCTACTAGATTTTCTGATCTAGGGCTTCTCGTAACTGACTTACATGAAAGACTGGAAAAACCTTACTGCTGTGTGGGAGTTCTAGTTCATGGGGTGACCTCGCCTAGTCTCCTACTGATGGTAAAAGGACCACAAGACCTAGGAGACAACTTAGCACACACCCCTGATTTGAGGGTTTTAGAGTCAATTGGGACTCAAGTAGACTTTCTCACCAGCGGAGAACTGCACATCCTGTCTGTGTGGATCTGCATAATGCTTGGCTCGATCCTGGGATTGCCTAATGCTACACTTAGCATGTTTTGTCATCTGGTTCCGGTCTTCTAAAAAGTTTCTAGATGCTTCAACTTTTTCTTGTTTAAACCCTAAAGCTATGGGTGAGCGTGGCTGAAAACCATACATCAGCATAAATGGGCTGTATCCCGTAGCTAAATGTTTGGTACTCTTATAAGTAAACTCTATTATCGAGAGATACTCCTCCCAATTAGTCTGCTTTTTGCTGACGTATGCACAAAGCATATCCTCCAGCACCTGATTTACTCTTTCTGTTTGACCGTCCGTCTGTGGATGGTCGGTGGTACTCATGTTAAGTTTAGTATGGAGATATGCTGAGTTGGATATAAGAACATACCTTCCTAGAGTGCTTCGCGCATCATAATGCGATAGATAACTTATGGAATCAGTGACCAGAGGCTGTAAACAATCATCTTTTTTACGTGCACACTATCGCTAGCAGGCAGCGACGAAGGGCTAGATGGAAGCAACTAAAACAACCGGCCATCATGATGGAAACCAGCGATCTACTGCTGTAGCAAGATCGTGAAGGTATATACAGCAATCTGCATTCTATGACGGCTATGATAGCAAAGTATACAAAGTGAATATGATTTGCAATAAAGCAAAGTGTAGAAAGTGCATTTCTGTAGCTCGCTGGCCAGCGGCCAGTTCCATACCTGAAAAATCGTTTATTGAAGTGTCAATGATTGATTTGAGAGCTTGTAATTCAGCGCTCCAGAGTAGGATTCAAGCCTACTTGCTTTCACACTGAGTTCTTCACAACAGAGACAAAGATTGGAGGAAGAAGAAGAAGGGAAGAAGCATGAAGAAGAATGAGTCCATCGCTGCCCCACCCTCAGATATATACTTTTTTTCACTTCCTTAGAGGCACAAGTAAGTTTGAATGCACATCGTTAGATTAAGAGACCTAATAGCTGATGAATCTCAACCGTGGAACCAGGTTGCTTGAGGTACAAGTTAGTGCCATTCCCAAGACACCCCAAAAACCAAAGTTTTGAATTTACTTCATACCTTTTACATGGGTGTTTCATAAGTTCCAAGTGTATCCTAATGTATTGATCATTTGAAGTAGATGAATGTATTGTTTAATCATTGATAAATTGTGATCGGGTCTACTACAATGCTCAATTGGGATAAGGGCTTGGTAATCCATTATATCTTATAGTTTATGTTTTGTACTGAAAATGAAGACTTAAAATTTTTGGAGACAAAAGAAGCCGTTGTTATTGATCGGATTAGGGCATGCTATACCTCAATAGGAGGAGATTGAGAGCTGTAGGATGGTATATTCACATTTTGACATGCAATTTTGGATCTTTCTTTATTGATAAGCTTTGTGTCAACACATGCACTCTATGAAGATTTGGCAAAATTTTGACTTCCAAATATTGATAAGCTTTGTGTCAACACATGCACTCTTTGAAGATTTGGCAAAATTTTGACTTCCAAATATTTGTATACCGTTGGTTATTTCAGTTTAAGTGTTATCCAATTTCAACAAAACATGTGGCTCATTAACCTATCTTAATTGGGGCACCATGACTTTTGTCTTGTCCAAATGTACAAAGATACCTAATTTTTCACAAACTTTCTTTAAAACATCAAGGTGTTGTAGGCTATGTAAACTATTGGATAAGAGCACCATATCATTTGACTATAGAAGAAGTTTAATGACACACCCCTACCTTTTAGTAGATGCCAAAAAGAGTGGGAGAGAGGGATTTTAGAAATAAATGACTATGCTAAAGTTAATCCATAGGTTACTTTGACCCAAAAGGTCGAGATTTGTGTAACCATGGGTATTTAGTTATTTAGGCCATCTTAAGTTTGTCTTAAGTTCAGTTGGACCCAATTTTGGTCATGTACTGACTCGTGGGTCCTCAGGGGTCTAATTTTGTTTAGGGGCCCTATCTTGACTTTTGGGGGTGCCCTACATTTAGTAAGTGGTTAACCTTAGGGTTTGGTGGCATTTGGCCACATCCAGGTAGAGTACTTAGATGCTCATTGTGTATTGCATTTTTACAGTTTGGCTAAGCATTGCTCTCCATTGCTCTTGTTGCTGTTTTCTCTCTCTTTCTCTTAGAGTTGGGCGCCCAGCCTCTTCTCTCTTGTTTTCTGTGGAGATTGATTGATAACTAGATCTTGGTGACTTGACTCTTCCTTTCCTACATGGTATCAGAGCTACCGGATCTGCAGCAAGCTTTGTTGGCGCCCTACTAGAAGAGGAGCTTCTCTGCTTTTTGTTGTGAAATTTCAGCATCTTGCTGATCTTTTCAAGTGGAGTTTGGATCAGCTTTTTTGTCTCTTTTCAGGTTGAAGGAGGGCGGCCATCAAAGATCTTGGAGGAGCAATTTTTGGCACCCAAAAATCAGAATCTCAAATCTAACTTTTATGCAACCAGTTTTCAGCAAGTTTTGTTTGGAGGAGGGTGCCCAAAAATCTGCTACTAATTTTTGGTTGTGGTGTCTCCTTATCTTGTTGTTTTTGTTTTCAGGTTTGCATTTGTGTAGGAGGGTGCCCAAAATTCAGCAAACCCTATTCAGGGTTAGGTCAGCTTGTGGCTGGAAATTTGCAGATTCTCAGCAAGTAATAGGGCGCTTTCAACAGCCCTATTGGAGTGTGTGTTGATCACACTATTTGGCTTCCTAATTGGGTTTCGGTGTAGGCTTCGATCAAAGCTAACCTAATTTTCAAGAAGCTGGTTTTTTGTGCAGAAAGACAGCCATCTATCCATTATCTTTTGGGCACTTTGGTTGCAGATTGAAAGACATCTTGTGCTCCTACTTTCAGCTCTTTGTTTGCTGCAAATTTTTGAGTAGATTTGGTTGTGGAAAGGCTATCTTTCCTATCTACAACAAGCTGAAATTTTGTTGGAGGTAATGGCTAAAGAATTGGAAGCTATCGGTTCTTTGTTTAGTGAAGATCGGTTGGATGGCACAAACTACTCCTTGTGGAGTTACATGATGAAGAATCTTCTCATAGCGAAAGGGTTGTGGGATTTGGTCAATGGTGATGAGGAAAGGCCTCCATCTTTGGCACCTCCTACACCTCGTGGATCATCATCATCAACATCATCTTCTACATCTTCGGAAGAACAAGAGAAGTGGGATGTATAGAGTCAAAAATCCAGCAAGAGTGGTGTATCTCAGAAATCAGCTTTCTTTGTTGAAGATGCAAGAAGGGGATCAAGTGACCAATCACTTGACGAAGATCAAGGATCTTCGTGAGGAGCTTCTCAATATTGATGAGATAATTGAGGATGCTCAATTTATTTCCATTACTCTAGCACTAACAAGATTATTGTTAGTCGTGATGTGCATTTTGATGAAAAGAATTCATTGGATGTGCCCCCAACTCATATCTTGAAGGGGGACAGCCCACATAGTGTGAATGTTGAAGTTTTTCCAGATTTGGTACCATCTTCTATTGCTGGAGATAAGGGGCAACAATCAACTAGTTTAGACCTGCCTAACACCTCATCAAGTTTAGAGCCTATGTTCATCAAGAACCGCCCGTTGTTGCTCAAAATCAGCCTGCAGGAACTGTTGGACAGCAAGGACCAGTTTTGGAAGATCTTGGACAGCCAAGTGCGGTGTCGGAGGATCTTGGACATGAAATGGCTGTTGGACAGCCCAAAACAGTTCCACAGTGGCTGTTGTTGACTTTGCGGGACAGCAAAGTAAGTTTAATTTATGATGGAAAGAAACGTGCCTCTACAAAATCAGTGGACTATGCTGATTTTTCATTTTGCTCTTACATCTCATGGAGATGTTGCAGAAGAACCTGTTTTCTATGAGTAGGCCAAGGGAATAAAATGTTGGGAGGATGCGATGCAAGATGAGTACGACTCACTTATGAAGAACCAGATTTGGGTTCTTGTTGATCTTCCTCATGGGAAGAAGGCAATTGGTTCTAAATGGGTATACAAAATTAAGTATAAGGCAGATGGTACCATTGAAAGGTACAAGGCAAGGCTCGTTGCCAAAGGCTATGCTCAGCAAAAGGGGATTGATTATGAGGAGACTTTTTCTCCTACTGCTCGGATGACTACCGTGAGGGTAGTAACCTCTTTGGCTGCCCACTTTGGTTGGCGTTTGCGGCAACTTGACATAAAGACAACATTCCTCAATGGTGATCTCAATGAGGAAGTGTACCTTCAACAACCTGCTGGTTTTTTGGTTGAAGTCCAAGAAGATAAAGTTTGTCTTCTCAAGAAGGCACTTTATGGACTGTATCAAAATATGCATGCCTACTTTTGTGATCGAGGGTTTACTAATAGTCCTAGCGAATCTACTCTTTATGTCAAGCATACTTCAGATTATATCATCATTATTTTGCTTTATGTTGATGATATTATTATTACGGGAAGTAATGAGCAGCAGATTGATGCCGTAATACTTGATCTTGGTATGGTTTTTGAAACCTCAAATTTAGGCCTATTGCATTTTTATCTTGATCTTGAATTTGTACAAGAAGGGGCTGGAATTTTCATCGCTCAAGAACGCTACATTGGGCAGATTTTGAAGCGGTTCAAGATGGAAGATTGCAAGCCGGTTGCTACACTTATGGAGACAAGCCTGAAATTAAGTAGTCAAGGTGATGGTGAACCATTTGATACTACTTTATATTGTCAAGCTATTGGCTGTCTCATTTACCTATGTAATTCAAGACCGGACATTTCTTATAGTGTCTCACTCATGAGTCAATTCATGCATCCCCCGATGACATCACATTGGAAAGCGTTGAAGAGGATCTTTTGATATCTTCAAGGAACAAGAAGTCATGGATTGGTTTTTCCTGCTTGTGATGATGCATGTTTGGTTGGTTTTAGTGACTCGGATTGGGGTGGAGATCAAGACACTAGACGCTCTATAAGTGGACATTGTTTTTTCTATGGTCAAGTAAAAAGCAGCCCACTGTTGCTACTTCTTCTAGTGAGGTAGAATATAGAGCGATATTTTCAGCCACAACAGAGTGTTTATGGCTGAGAAGACTACTTGTTGACATGAAGTTTGGCGAGCCCTCAGCCACTCTTATCTTGAGTGATAGTCAAAGTGCTATTGCCATTGCATGGAATCCTGTTTTTCATGCGAGGACGAAGCACATCGAGATCCATTATCACTTTGTTCAGGAGAGACTTCAAGATGGCGACATTTTACTTGAATGTTGTCCTACGGAGGATAATATTTCGGACCTCTTCACTAAGGCGTTGCCTAGAGTTAGATTTGAAGCTCTTTAAATTTAATACCACGTGGTGGTTTTATTACATAGTGAAGATTTCAGTTTTTGCATTGTCATTTAAGGAGGGTGTTAGAAATAAATAACTATGCTAAAGTTAATCCATAGGTTACTTTGACCCAAAAGGTCGAGATTTGTGTAACCAAGGGTATTTAGTTATTTAGGCCATCTTAAGTTTGTCTTAAGTTCAGTTGGACCCAATTTTGGTCATGTACTGACTCGTAGGTCCTTAGGGGTCTAATTTTGTTTAGGGGCCCTATCTTGACTTTTGGGGGTGCCCTATATTTAGTAAGTGGTTAACCTTCGGGTTTGGTGGCATTTGGCCACATCTAGGTAGAGTACTTAGATGCTCATTGTGTATACCATTTTTATAGTTTGGCTAAGCATTGCTCTCCATTGCTCTTGTTGTTGTTTTCTCTCTCTCTCTTAGAGTTGGGCGCCCCGCCTCTTCTCTCTTGTTTTCTGTGGAGATTGATTGATAACTAGATCTTGGTGACTTGACTCTTGCTTTCCTACAAGGGAAACCTTATTGTACTCCAATGTTGCAAAATAGTTTAGCTGTGAAGCCATTTGAAGTACAAACTTTTGCTATCATCGTTTCATAGAGCTGCCCTACTATGTGTCTCAAGTCATTAAGGACCCCGTTTCTTTCATTCTTACCCATAATTTATGCTTTGGAACTCCATTGAATGCTTTTTGAATTTCGACAAAGCAACAACATAGGTTTGCTGTTTTTCAGCCACTTCTATATTTCATTTGATGCCCATGTGCATGATTGAAGTGCATAAATTAAAATTTGTTATAAAGCACTTCCCTAAGCTATTGGGGCACCAATTTCTTACAATTTTCTCTCATTAGACGCTCTTTTTTTTCTCTCTCTAATCTGAATAGACATTGTTTGCCATAACTTTTTTATTTGCGATTAGAATTGAGTTGTGTTATTTCCACTGGCTTTTAGCGGCATGGGGCCTCTTAAAAGTGCTTCTCTTTGCTGGCCGTTCTCTAGAGACCCTAATGGCTTTGAAGAAGGTAATCCCTTCATTCTTTTTATGTGCAAAAGCTGAAGAAAAATATATGTTTGGAAGAGCAGCATCAAGGAGCACCTATGGGAAGCAGACGGCACATTGATTTGAATCTTCTTTCAAAATTTATTGCAAATTCAAAATTCTGTTCAAAGGGAGTATTTTCAATTTTTTGCTCAACTTCTGAGTGGATCTACTTGTTCTTTATTGTTCTGCAACTTTCAAGATCCATTCTGTTTCCATTTTGACATGTTAGAAGTGAAGTTATTGCAAAGTCAAACTTTGTTCAAATTAAGAATATCCCATTTCCAGTTTACAAGATTCTCCAAATTCCCAATGGATTTTAATATCTCTTACCATTATAAGAGTTTATGGCACTTCCATAAGAAGAATCTTTGTGATAGAAAACAGGTATTCTATTGTCTGACCAAACTTTAGCTAACTATAAACTCTTATAATGGTAAGAGATATTAAAATCCATTGGGAATTTGGTAAGAATCTTGTAAACTTCCACTAATGCCGAGTTTTTGTTCACAACTAAGCTAAAGTTTGGTCAGACAATAGAATACCTGTTTTATATCGCAAAGATTCTTTTTAAATGTTGTGTGAATCTTCCTATTCTTTGTTTTATACGTTCATAGCTCATTAATTAGACATTCCTAGCTCAAGATATGCAATTTCAAATTTCTGCATGTTTTTGCCACCATCTTTTTTGTGCTCTAACCATTGTCCTATTTTTAGACTCTGCAAAAGGTTTAACTTTGATTTTTAACCATCTATATAACTTTTATTGGACAAAAATATTCATATTCTTGGATTCGTTGTGAAGGGAATAATGCATATTGTCTGTTACAGGTACTCATGCTGCATGGATTCCCAAATTTTTGGTATGTGTGGAAAAATCAATTTAAGTTTTTATCAGACCTGGGTTATCATGTCATTGCGCCAGATTTAAGAGGTTTTAATGCATCATCAAAGCCACGAGGCATCGCAAATTACAGTCGCGCATCAATGATCTCTGATGTGGTACTTTTGATAGACCATTTTGGCAGAGGCAAGCCGGCATTGGTGGTACAAAATCCTTCATATCAACATGACAATTAACCTATTTTTCTTTAAAAAATGCTTGTGTAATAATAGCCAATCAAGTAGTCTGGAGTTCTTGACTGCGTTAAAAGTGGTTCTGAAGAGGATTGTGGTCATAAGAAACAAGGCATTTGATTAAATTTTAGGTAGGACACGATTGGGGAGGAGCTTTGGCTTGGGCCTTATCAGAAGATATGCCAACTAGATTGAGCAAGTTGGTGGTTGTCAATTCTCCACATCCAGCCCGTTTGTCAAATTCATTGCGCTCAAATTATCGTCAAATGCTACGCAGTTGGTACATTTGTAAGTTAGTTGTATCTTTTTGAGTATGTAAGTACATTTGAGCTCTTTTTTGAGTTGGTGCAACTGATTAACTTGCAAAGAGAAAATAGAATAGAATAGCTTTTTATCAATGCTCGTTGACACAAAAAGTCTATCGGATGTGCATCAATGGATTTTTTTCACACACCACTCAAATGATGGGAAAATTTTTGTAATTCCGAATAAATCATCACACGTTCATGAATGCTAATGCATCCATGAACGTGTAATGATTTATTCGGAACATCAATCGCAAGCATTCACAATGAGAGAGATTCATCCACACGAGAGAGAAAAGAAAGAAAGAAAGCTTTATTAATGTCTTTTCCATGCTACTTGAGTTGGTACACTTGGATCTATGCAGGCCGATGAAGACCATGTCTATTGGAGGAGCATTCTACTTTATGAGGTTCATTGATGACTTCACGCAAGACATGGGTCTACACTATTAAGGAGAAATCAATGGCGTGCAAGTGCTTCAAGCACTGTTAGAAGTAATAAAAATAATGTTAGTTTCCCATAGGTTACTTTGACCCAAAAGGTCGAGACTTGTGTAACCATGGGTTAGGTCTATTATTTAGACCATGTTAAGTTAGTTTTAGTTGAGTTGGACCCAATTTTGGTCCAGTAGTAATTCGTGGGCCCAAGTAAAGTCTAATTATGTTAAGGGACCCTATCTTGACTTTTGGGGGTGCCCTATAATTAGTAGTGGGTCTTGGAAGGTTCTAGAACTTAGAGTTTGGAAGAGTCTAGGCCCTTGGAAGGCCTATTTATATGTACTCTTTGTTCATTTGTAATTCATTCCCTTTCAAGCATTGCTACTACTTTCTCTCTCCTTGAGAGCGCCTAACCCTCTCCCTCTTCTTCTTCTTCTTCCTCTTTTTCTTCTTCTTGTATATGGAGATTGAATGTTAGAAGGATCTTGGCACTTTGATTTCCTACATGGTATCAGAGCCATGGATCTTCTATGCTTGATTTAGGGCGCCCTACCAAAAGAGATCGTGTTCACTTAGGGATCACAAAAATTTAGCACCTTTGCTGATTTTTTGGAGTGAAGATCCGTTTTTTGACTCTTTTCCATTTTGCAGGAGGGCGCCACACATCAAAGAAGATAACAGGATTTTGGTCGCCCAAAAATCAGGTTGTTGTTTGCTGATTTTTCAGGTTGCAAGAATGCACCATTAATTATCTTCTTCGGGGCTTCTTTTAGGTCGCCCACATCCGTGTAGGTTTATCCTACTTCCGTTGGTCCGCTGCTGCCCTATTTTTCAGATTTGCTCCTTTGCAGGAGAGTGCCCATCTACAAGCAATTTCTATTCTTCTGATTTGGCTATCAGCACCCTTGCTGATTTTACAAAGTGACGTCCGCTTCTTTTTGCTTGTTTCCAGGTGTGGAAGAAGGCGCTAATTTTTTTGTGATGATCCGATCACATTCCGAGGCTGAAAATTGGACAGCATATTACCATTTGTAGGGTGTTGCAACAGCCCTATCCGTGTGTGTATTATTCACACTTTTTGGCAAGAAAGAAGGTTACCAAAAAAAGCTTTGTTGGAGGTTAACCTGATTCTTTGCTTGCTGGTTTTTGAGTTTGTAACGCAATTTCAGACTGAAATTTTTAGCACACAAGGCTTGTAGGAGGGCGAGTTCCTACATCCATCTAATGTGTGGTTTCGACACATTCCGATGCTGATTTGTCAGATTTGATATTTGCTGGTTTTTGTGTCTTTTAGGGCACATTTAGGGTTTGAAAAAGTTATCTTCTTGGCTGGTTTTTATGGCAAGAGATTTGGGAGCAATTCGTACTTGTTCAGGTGAAGATATGTTGGATGACACCAACTATTCTTCATTGGAGTTGCAAGCTGAGATTTTGCATCGACGTGATGATCAAGATTTTATCGGTAACAAGATCTATCTCATATCATTTGAGATTTTGCAAGACCTCTAAAAGTGCTTGGGAAACACTTTTAAAGATGTACTGAATAAAGGATTCATCATCATGCTTTCTCCTCTCTACTTCATCCTCTTTGAAGGTAGAAGAGCAAAGTCATGCAAAGTTTGATCATTGTCTTTCTACAAGTACAAGTTTGCATCGGAATGTTGGTATGGTAAAGCATTCTTCTTCTCTTGAGCCATTTGTTGCAAATGATGGATGCATTGGTGAAGAACTTTATGAGCAAGCTTCTCAAGATAATGTTTTGGAAAAGGCTGAAATCAAGCATTCTTTGAAGCCATTTTGTATTAATGGAGGAGGGGAAAAAATCATGTCAATTAGTACATTGGTTCAAAGTGGCGTGTTGCTGGATGTTTTGGGTGTTCAAAATAGCAAGCTGTTGGTTTTTTTCTTTAAGATGGTGGACACCAGATTCAGCCATGGTTTATTGATCATTTTCAGCCTATGTTACATCGTGAGCATCCTATTATGCATCGGGAACGGTCTGCGGAAGGTTTTTGGACAGCAAGGTCCACATTTGGAACACTTTGGACAGCAAAGTGTTGGTGATTTTGTGGCTGTTGGACAGCCTGCTACAGCCTCTTGTTGGTTGTCCGAGTCTTTGCGGGATAGCAAAGCATCTTTTTACCTTGAAGGAAACACACATGCCTCACCAAAATCAGTACCTTATGCTGATTTTCATGTTTTGATGCTTACTTCTTATGATGACGGTGTTGTCTTACCTAGTGTTGGTGAGCAGATAATTGATAGTAAGATTCGGGAGGATGTGATGGTAAAAGAGTATCATACTCTTCTTTATGTTTCTTGTGGTAAGAAGACTTATGGAATCTTGTGGGAACCATTGATGGATTGCAAATCCATATTTCGGCTTGTGGCTGGTTTTTTGGTTACCTACTTTGGATGGAGCATGCTTGTTTTCACTCTTCGACTTGATGCTACCACACTTCGTATTCTACATCTCTTCTACATCGGGCATAATTGGGGCTGAGATTTCGGCTACTTCGACTACTTCAAGCTGAGGTTTTTTTTTTTGGCGGCATTAAGCTTGGACAGCAAGCTAATCTTTTCTTTTTCGGCTACATGGAGTTTTGGACAGCATGCAACACTTTGCATTTTTGTTGCAATTTTTCATACTTCATGTCATGTTATGCTTTTTACATTATCATTTAAGGAGGGTGTTAGCAGTAATAAATGATAATGTTAGTTTCCCATAGGTTACTTTGACCCAAAAGGTCGAGACTTGTGTAACCATGGGTTAGGTTTATTATTTAGACCATGTTAAGTTAGTTTTAGTTGAGTTGGACCCAATTTTGGTCCAGTAGTAATTCGTGGGTCCAAGTAAAGTCTAATTATGTTAAGGGACCCTATCTTGACTTTTGGGGGTGCCCTATAATTGGAAGGTTCTAGAACTTAGAGTTTGGAAGAGTCTAGGCCCTTGGAAGGCCTATTTATATGTACTCTTTGTTCATTTGTAATTCATTCCCTTTCAAGCATTGCTATTACTTTCTCTCTCCTTGAGGGCGCCTAACCCTCTCCCTCTTCTTCTTTTCTTCCTCTTTTTCTTCATATGGAGATTGAATGTTAGAAGGATCTTGGCACTTTCAAGCACTTCAAAGCAATGATTGAGAACCAAATTGGTGTCAACATTAAGACATTGAGATCGGATCGTGGATAATGGTTCCATGAATCACGATTCCTGGATTGATGACTCACGATTTGTCAATGAAATGGTTGGTCGCAATTTGAAAAAGAAAGAATTGGGATTTCGATTTTTTTTAACCACAGGCCCTGAGGGCTGATTCATAGTTCTGCTTCATTCAAAAGGGTTTTTGTGCTACTTTTCAAGGGAGAAAGAAGAGCGGAGATAAGGAGAGGGGACAGGAGAGGAGAGGAGAGAGCAGATAGGAGAGAGTTATTGGAGAGATAATAGGAGAGGAGGTATTTAGTAGTATTAGGAAAATGAAGAATGAGATGAAAAAACATGAAAGGGGTGCGTGAATGTGAGTTTGATCTGTAGTGTTAGCCTTTAGGACTGTTAGTAGGAGATACAGTATACTAATGAGTGGTCACGAGCATTAGGACTTAGGAGAGAGAATAGGAGGGGAGGACGTATTAGGCAATAGAGGTGCGAATTTAGTATTAGGTGATAGAGGTGTTATTTGTGTTAGAAGTTAGAAGTTACGAGTTGAGAGTTCCAGTCGAGACTAGAGTCAGATTTTAGGAGTTAGACTAGACTATAGAGATAGTCATCGTGAGATCTAGAGATCCCTGGACGGATTGTGTCACAGTTTTTTTGGCATGCGGTAGCTCGGGCGCAAAACGATGGACATGCAAATATTGTCATGTGAGGTACACAGGTGGTCTGTGTATTTGAGTTCATCTTCTTTGTTTGCATTGCTACAAGATTGTACCATGTCCACATGCACCGCCAAGGCTCTCGACTACAATTGTGAGATCAGGAGTTGTCCGGAAAGAGATTGTTCATCTAGCTGCATGTGAACATCATACACATGTGACTTGATTCTTTTGCTTTTGAGTTATTTGAATGATGAATTTGCTTTGTCACTTGCACTATGTAGTGATTAAAATTTAAATGTTTTCCGATTTTGTTTGTTGCAATAGGATCAGCTACTTCAGCTAGGGATGCATCCACCTCAGCTCAGGGTGAGACAGATGCAAAGGTTGGCACATCTACAGGATGTAGCTGGCCCTGGTCCCTGGCCCCTCTAGAGGCAACATGGCTGCAAGGGTAGAGTATTATGTGTAATCATTTCGCAATGATATAGTACGTGGGAGGTAGTTGACCTTCTCAATGTTTCATGGACCTTTTCAAAACGCTTTTTCAAAAGGGGTTTGAAATGGGTTTGAAACAAGAAAGAATTGGCAACCTTGGAAAAGAATCGGCGAATCATTTTTAGGGATTTTTTTTCTAGCCTTCTACTATAGCAAAAACAAGTGCTTTTTTGGTGTTTAAATTGCAATACAGATTATAGTCAATCAATGATCAATCTTGAATCCAACTCCCGAGTCCCACCTATTGTCATGATTCATACGTAACTCCCAAGTCCCACCTATTGTTACGATCCATACTATGTAGTACATATAGTAATGACTCAAGGGTCATGTAGCATATCTTGGCATGGTCTCGACTCTCTCTAAACCCTAAATTTAACACTAATCTCTAACTTCCAACACTAATCGCACACTAATTAGTAATCATAAACTATCTAGATTCTACTATCTAACATTAATCTAACCTATTATCTAACGTTGATTCTTAGTAAGTCCTTATAACTCCTACACAGTGCTCTAGATTCTAATCTATGTTTCATCTTGTTCCCTACCCTCACACAAAAAAGCATTACTAAAGTCTCTCTCTCTCTCTCTCTCTCTCTCTCTCTCTCTCTCTCTCTCTCTCTCTCTCTCTCTCTCGGATTGGAGTGTGGAATTGTGCCAGCATACATTCATCTTCCACGACAGGGGACTTGGTTGACTTTATCACAGGCAGAGATATATAATTCATCATGGAGCGAGGAGCGAGGACTTCTTTCCTTTCCTAGATATAGATGGGTCTCAGTATTCCGACGAGAGACTAGATCTGCTAGTGGCCGAGGTTCAGGTGGGATCGCATGTCTGTACAGAGAGACTCTCCATTCGAGTATTGACTTCATCCAACATGACAAGCAGGCCCGCTACATATGGACTCGCATTGTGGGTCATTTGATCCCATTTACATGCCACTGTACCGGCAATTCTTGGCTTCACTTTTACACTCCTTTCCTCATGACGGTCCAGTCGACACCCAGGTTGCTTTTCTCACCGCCTCTCTCCACACGGCTGCATCACTAACTCTTCCCACAAAAACCCATTTCCAAAAGACTCGATGCACACCTCGACCATTGCACCCTCCTTGGTATGATGTCGAGTGCCGTTCCCTTCACCAGTCAGTTACTTATTCATGTATCCACGCTCCACATCTGGTTTGATCTTCCCGACGCTCCTACCACCGTGTTCTCCGTTGTAAGAAGCGTTCCTGCGATGATACTGAAGGGAGACGTCTTATTGACCGTCCCTTCAGTTCTTCTTCGGGCGCTTTTTGGCGTGAGTTCATTCCTCGCTCCCCACCACCCCTCCTGGAGGACCTCCGCATCTGGACTAATTATGCTACTAGCTTGTATATCGTCCCTACCGACTCAGCCATCTCTATATCTCCACGACCATCTGAGTTCTCCTTCTTCACATCTGACATGGTACTTGCAGCCATTAAGAAGATGAAGTCCAACAAGGCCAGAGATTTTGAAGACCTTGAATCTGAACTCCTTTCCCATGCCTCGGACTTACTCGCTCCTACTATAGCCACCCTTCTCAATTCCGCAGTTGTTTCCGGTAACATCATCCACCACATCCATAAGAATGGTGACCCCATGATTCCGAGTAACTACCGCACCATCATGATCGGGCATGTCTTGGCAAAGTTATATGGTACTATTCTTCAGTCGGTTGTGAGCTCAGAGGCGGAGACTGGGAGACTACATGCTATGGGTTAGGCAGGTTTTCGAGTCCATTACTCTACCACAGATCACATCTTCACATTGCGGGCCTTGATTGAGGAAGCTAAGCACAGGAGAGAGAGGGTTTACTATTGTTTTGTGGACTTCAGGAAAGCCTTTGATTCGGTTCCTCGCTCATTGCTCATCCAGAGACTTCGCGACCTTGGCTTCTCCACTGACATCGTTCTTGCTATGATGGCACTTTATGAGCATGTCTTGGGATGTTTCCAACATAGCAGTGGCATATCCGATCACATTTGGAGCACTATTGGGGTGAAGCAGGGTTGCTCCCTCTCACCAGTCCTCTTTGGCTTGTATATTGATGAGTTGGAGAGAGTCATTACACAGTGTGGTGGTGCTGGTTGCAGGCTTGGGGACATCTTGATCGCTATTCTCCTTTATGCTGATGATGTGGTATTGGTCTCACCTACCAGAGAGGGTCTACAGTGACAGTTGGATTGTTTGCATGAGTCTTGCACTAGATGGGGCCTAGGAGTGAACATTGGGAAGACTAAGGTTATGGTCGTCAACACTTCTCGAGCATTCATGCAGCGACAGGAGCTTACTTTGGGTGGACAGGTTCTAGAGGTGGTCCCTTCCTACACATACTTGGGGATCTTTTTCTCAGGTCCTACTTTTGGCATGAGACAGGCCGCTACCACTCGACTGGGGAAGGGACATGCCTCCCTTGTTCAACTAGAGAGATTTTGTTTCCGAAAGTCCATCCAGGATGCTCGTAGTAAGTGTCGCCTCTTTGATACCATTGTCACCCTCCACGGCTCTATATGCAGAGGCATGGTGTGTAGGTCTTCCCTCTTCACATTGGGCCAGTTTCTCACGACTATAGACCACTATGCTAGCTCGGTTGATCCGTGCGAAGCCTTCGGTTCCACAGGAGATTCTTTTGGCCAAGTTGGCAGTTCCACCTATCCAAATCGAGGCAGCTCTTCAGCTCATTACTTATACACAGAGGATACATGCGTTACCAGAGACGGACAAACGATACATACAGTTGCACTATCCTCCTCACAACGTCTTCATGGTCAGGGCTACAGATTATCACGGTTCTCTCAGGCATCCCACCTCCTACTTGAGTCATTTGGTATCTCCATCACAGAGCTTCCCTCAGGCACCCCCCAGTATATCAGAGGATTCCTCTATCACACATATCTAGAGCGGACTTGGCATCACTAGCTAGGGGTTAAGCCAACTTCTACTGGACACATTTCTTGGAGCTGGATGCATCTGGGACCCCAGTCATGCCACGCTACTTGGATTCGGGACTATCACATTGCCTCAGATTCACACTGGGACAACTCAAGGTGTCTTCTCATCAGCTAGCTATTGAGACGGGGAGGTTGCATGGTATTCTCTCTCATGTTGCGGCTCGCATTACATCTTTTTATAGCAGCAGCACAGCAACATCATAGCATCATAGCCTTGACATCTTGACACATATAGATGATTATTATGCACACACACTCTCGCATACGTGTCTATTAGTTACAAGCTAAGATTCACTAGCTATGCTAGAAAGCAGGAAGAGAGAATGCTTAAGGAGGCTAAAGAGGAGCAATCATGATAAACTGAATAAAGGAATACAATGCTGCCCTACATATACCCTCTCCCTGAATCAAATAGAGGATCAAAAAAGGGAGGGAAAAGGATTTCGAGGGAAAATAGTGCCCCCTCCCAATAGGATGACCCCCACTCCAAATCAATGTGACCAAGTCCTAAAAATATGACCAAATAGGGCCCAAGGTCAGTATATGAATAAAAAGGGCCCTTAAGCCTGCTTATGCATAATAATGAATAAAAGAATGGACGCGGCGAATGTAATGAGCCAAGTCCATAACTCTCCCCTGCAGAAAAACAAAGCCCTCCACCGGCTAACAAGCATAATGACTATCTAAAACAATAATGTAAGCATGCTAAATACTGAAAAATCACGAACTATTGGAAATACTGATGGAGAGGACATAAGTCGTCACAACAGATATCCCAAAAGTATCGTAACTGTGTAAAGCAAGTATTACAAAAAAAAGGAATAGTCATAGCTAGCCGAATCATGAAGTAGAGGGAACATCTGCAATGACATCTATAGTAGAGGAAAGAACTAAAGCCATGAGGGATCGAGCCTGATCTGCCAATAATGGTGTATGATAAAAGACATCAATAGGCTCCCAAGTGGCATCCTCAAGAGAACGATCATCCCACTGTACCAAAAACTGAACTTGCCTGACCTGAAACTCAACATGACGGCGATGACGATCAATAGAAGTCTGATAGTGCTGCTGAAGATGCTGTAAGTGAGTAGTAGCCCTAGCAATAAGCTCATGAGCACCGGATAAAAAAGAGGCAATGGTAACTGGTGTATCATCAGGATGAAGAGGCACCCCTGGCAAAAGTGGAGCATACCCATGAGCCAATACGAAAGGCGAAACTCCAGTGCTGGTACTAACAGAGCTATTATAGCTATACTTTGCCAAACATAAATGCTGATCCCAATCCTTCTCGAAAGGAGAAACAAAATGTCGAAGGTAATCCTCAAGGATCCAATTAAGGACCTCAGTCTGCCCATCAACAGTAGAATAATAAGCAGTACCCATCAGAAGCTGTACATCCAAAATACGCATAAGCTCTGTCTAGAAAAAGACGTGCACATTGCTCAGCTGTAATAGTACTGCGGACCAGTATAAAATGTGCCTGTTTCGAGAACCGATCTACCACCACCATACAAGAGTCATGACCACGACGGGTATGAGGAAGACCAAGGATAAAGTCCATAGTAATATCTGTCCACTGGTGATGAGGAATGGGCCAACTCTAGAGCAAACCAGCGGACTTAGCACGGGAATATTTATTACGGGCACAAAAAGGACAATCACGAATAAGATGGGCTAGCTCAGACTTCATGGATGGCCAATAATAATTGTCCTTAAGACGTGCATAAGACTTCTGAAAACCAAAATGGCCACCAATAGGGGAAGCATGAGCATCAGACAACAATTGAGGACGAATGGAAGGAGAACTGGGAATACATAAAGCACCATAGTGGTATAAACGATCATCAACAACAGTATAAACCTTGAACTTCCGAGAGGACGAAAGGGGACGAGAACGATAAACATCAGAAAAGTCAGAACAAGACAAATATGCGGCTGGTAAATCCTCAAACCAAGAAAGCAACAATACTATGTAACAATGCAAGAAGACAAGATAAAGCATCAGGTGCCATGTTTGCCTTGCCTGGACGATACAAAATATCAAAATGAAAAGACTGTAAAAATTGTAACCAACGATACTGACGATCACTAAGATCACGTTGAGAAATAAGATAACGGAGAGACTGATAACGGAGATAACGGAGCTAGACCTCATCACGTTCAACTTTAGACATACAATATGGAGCATGAAAGGGTGGGTAGCACCAGGAATAAGATCAATATGATGGGTGACATCTCGTAATGGAGGCAGAGACGTAGGTTCTGAAAAGACAACAGAATACCGATGCAAAGAATCAGAAATCACTTGAGGAAGAGGACCCATGGATGGAGCAGGAGGAGCAGCAATTGATGTACTCTGAATGATAAGAAGAGCTGCACCTTGAGCTTTGGCAGGCTACGCATAAACTGCTTTCCGGTAACAAATAGTCACCCTGGGAATCAATACCAGAAAGTAAATGCTGCCGACCAGCATGTGTAAAAGACAGTGTCTACTGAGAAAGATCCACAACAACAGTACCAAGTGAAGAAAACCAATCTGCACCAAGAATAATGTCATAGCACTCTAGAGGAATAACATAGAAATCTGCCTGTCCAGAGAGGTCACCAATGCTATAGTCCAAGCCCTGAAACATCTGAGAGCTGATAAAAGAATGTGAGCTAGCAACCTCGACACTGAGAGACTGTGTAGCAGAAATAGGTGTAGCATGAATCCTTGTGGAAATGCAACTGCTAATAAATGAATGTGTACTGTCAATATCCACCAAAGCAATATATACTCGCCCCAAAATGCGGACACGTAACCGAATAGAACGAGGACCAGGACGCCCAGCCCAAGTAGCATAAGCAAGCTGTGCATGGCAAGCGGCGGAAGCAGGATCATCAGGAAGTGGGTCAACCGACTCATCAACAGAATGTGGATCAGAAGTATCAAGAATCTGGATATAAACATAAGAATCATCAGGAGTAAGAGCCTCATGGTAAAAAACAGCGGTAGGAGGACCAGGAGACTGTCGGCAATCATGGGCTAGATGATCTGGACTCTTACAGCAATAACAGAGGCGCTTCTGCTGAATCTCAACGAACTTTGCGACTGAATAACGTTGAACAAAGGCAGGACGGGGTGTAGGAGGGCAAGGAGGAACGGTAGTAGAAGAAGCCAAAGTAGTTGATTATTTGTCGGCGGTCTAGCACCTCTTTCAGCACTTTTTTCAGCTTATTTGGCGCGAGTTGAGGATTCAGATTGGTGGCTGGTTGGCGCATCTATTTTGTCATATCTTCAGCTTTTACCTCTCTTTGTTGGCACTACTAATTGGACGACGGATCAGCAACCACCCAGGTATTGCTTGCGCCCATTTGCACTTCTTTTTTGGCACCTACTTGTTGTCTTTTTGCTCACATACTGCTCTTTTCCAGCCCCCTATTTCCCTCTCATATTTGTCATCTTGCTGCCTCGCACCCTCCTCCTTCCTTTTTCCATTTTGTTAGAACCTTTCTCCTTATTGGCCTTGCACATTTGCTGTCCATTATTCTACTTTCTCAGCCCCTTATTTTCTGATTATTATCCATCTTGATTGGCTGTTTCTGTGCCATTTTCGGTGATTTTGGAAGTTAGACTAATTTGGGGTGACAAAAAACGTCCTCTCCCTCAGGTTTCTGTCTCTTCCTTAGTCCCTATGGCGACTTCTTCATCAGAAGACCCACTGCAGAGCTCTTTAGATGATCGCTTTACACATATTGATGCTCGCATGGATCATCTTGAGAGTCGTATTGATCGTGTTCTTTCTAGCCTTAAGACTATCCTACCACGAGGGGATACCACCCCCCCAGACATTCTTCATCGTCCTGGTAAAGCACCTTTATTTCCTATATTGAGTACACCTGCTCCTGCTCCATCTCCATCTTCAGGAGGTGCTTTTGGTAGTACGTTTGGTCTCCCTTCATATAGTGCTAGTCCTTATGGGTCTCCTTTCGGGTCTTCAGTACCACCACCTGGATTTCCCTCCGCACCACCAGGATTTCCTTCTCCTACTTTTTCAGGTAATCATGAGCCCCATTTTGCTCGTGATCGCATCCAGCTTACTACTTATTCTGGTTTGTCTGACGAGAATATCTTGGAAAATTGGTTCTCTACATTAGAGACCTATTTTCTTATGTATCCCAAGAGTGACGCCCAGAAAGTGCAGTTGGCTACATTACTTTTAGATGGTCGAGGAGCAGCAAGTCAATGGAGAAATCCGTCGAGAATGGTGAGATAATAGGGTGCTGGGCAGCAACTACCAAGAACCACAATATGCTGAAAAATAGGCTGGAAAAGGTGCTGAAGTAAGGCGCCGATCAGCCTCCAATCTTTAGCCAAAACGGACAGCAATGCGGTGAAGAGAACCGCTGATAATGAGACGGTAGTAGCAGTAGCTACTGAATCTGAAAAATGATGAGTAAAATAGCTGAAAATAATGGTGATGTAGGGCGCTGGACAGCCTCCAATCAAGATAAAAAATGGTCAGCAAATCGGTGACGAAAAGTGTCGAAAATGATGAGGTAGTAGGGCGCTGGACAGCAGCTACCAAATCTGCAAAAACAATGAAAATGCGCCGAAAAAATCAACGAAAGTGATGGGTTAGCAGGGCGCTGGACAACCTCCACCAAAGCTGCAAAAAAAATGATGAAGAAATTGTCGAAAGTGATGGGCAGTAGGGCGCTGGACAGCCACCACCAAATCTGCAAAAAACAATGGAGAAAATCGGTGAAAATGATGGGTAATAGGGCGCTGGACAGCCAACAAACAAGCTGGACTTAGGTGTCGGAAATAATCTGCCAAAAAAAATAATTTTTTTTTTTGGCCGCCAAATTTAGCGGAAGTACTTCCGCTATCTGTCCGCTAAAGCTCCACCAAGGAAAATGCTCTAATGGGCGCTGGTCCTCCTCCAAACGGTGCTGAACGTTGTTGAAGCAAAGAGATGAAAGCCCTCAGCAAAGAGAGAAAAATCAGCAAGGAAAATGGGATCAAAAAATCAGATCTGAAATTCAGCAATCAGGAAAGTGCTCTGATACCAAGTTACAAGCTAAGATTCACTAGCTATGCTAGAAAGCAGGACTTAAGCTAGAAAGCAAGAAGAGAGAATGCTTAAGGAGGCTAAAGAGGAGCAATCATCATAAACTGAATAAAGGAATACAATGCTGCCTTACATATACCCTCTCTCTGAATCAAATGGAGGATTTGAAAAAGGGAGGGAAAAGGATTTGGAGGGAAAATAGTGCGCCCTCCAAATAGGAGGACCCCCACTCCAAATCAACGTGACCAACTCCTAAAAATATGACCAAATAGGGCCCAAGGCCAGTATATGACTGCGAAGTCGAGGTACGAGAAGGTACACCCGGGACGGTTGTCAGGGGTCATCAGAGTTTATTTTTCTCCATGGGTGGAATCTTCTCCAGAGATAGTACGATGAGTACAGAGCTTTCTCCAGGCTTGGATTGCGTGACTTCATGGGGTCAATGCCATATTTAATGAAGTTGGGGCAATGTATATGGTTTTGAGGACCCAAGGAGCATTTTTTAACTTTTGGTCCATGTACTCAAGTTTGGAGGGGCCCAACTCATGGTGGGGGGTCCATGGGGCAAGTGACCATCTTCTCCAATTAGCACTTGGCTGTCCAATGCCAAGGCTTTTTCATTTGCTTTTGTAACTCCTATGTAACTCATGGCTCTTGGCTGTTGGCTTTTGGATATTCCACATTGGGAACCATTGGCCTTTGGATTTCTTTATCTCTACTAGTATAAATAGGTGCCCTTTCTGTTGAAGAGAGGAGGAAGAGCCTGAAGAGACTGGAGAGACTAGAGAGAGTGGCAATGCTTATGTACATACATTCTTTGTATAGAGATTTGTCTCCATTGGTATCCTACTTTGCTTCCACTTGTATGCATAATTCGTGATTGCTCGCGGAACATTAATCACTTAATTCATTGTGAATGTTTCGGCTTCTAGTTCACATTGAATCCCAGCATAAATGAGTCTCTGATGTGGCTTACGAGCTAGACTCTCTTGAAAGGATATTTCTTGTGAACAAACTTAATGCAAGTTTACATCAAGGGGATCACTTGATAAGGTGGAAATGATGTTTATAACCTCATGATTCTTGGGAGAGCACCGAAAGAATGAAAAAGAATATCCCAGACTTCGTTTTTGAGGACATATATCTTTTAGGGGAGAACTATGTTACATCCTTGACTGTCTAGGGATAGTTAGTATCTAACATTGGAAACTAACTATCCTTAGCATTGAAGCCTAGTAGGTTAGGTAAGAAATAGTGTTTAACTGAAGATCAGTTATAGCTAGAGTATGACTGGAGTTAGGAACTAGGTAACAATTACTGGACAACTTGATTGGAAATGCATATGGCAACTACTTGCCTGAATCGCTTGTCTCCTTGGAATTCAACTTTGACAGCAGCAAGTTGTTTAAGTCTGTATAAATTGGTTAGAAGCAGGATTGTAGATGAATTTATGACATTGTGGGTCCAATACTTCACAACATCAACTACTCCATAATCGAATTATAGCATGTTTGCATAAGGTTCTGTATGTAAATCAACTGCTTGAAACACATCTGACCTTAAACCTCAGCTTTTTTTCTAGAAAGTTTTTCTTTGTACACAGGGAGGTTGATAACAGATTATGCATGCTCATTTTTCTAAGCAACTTTAGGTGATCTTTCAACACTGATTCATGCATAAAAGATGTCACATCCAGCTCGTCTGGGAGGTCAGACTTATTTTATTTTTTTGAGGGTGGGGGTGGGGTTGCATTTGCTGTTTGGTACAGAAAGAAGGTGCTGAATATGAAATTATGCCTCATTCAGCAAACTGTCTCACTCTAGATGTCTGTAAACATTTTTTTTATCTTTACCAGTCAATGAGGCTCTCTAAGTTTCACCATTGTTGTGAAACACGCAATTGTAAAGTGGCAGGTAAGCCTAGTCTTTGCAAAGGTGCTAGAAAAGCTCCATGGAGTTTATGTTATTGTGTCCACATTTCATCTCCAGTTTAGAATAATCTACTTCAAATCAACATTCAAAAAGGTTTAGTGAATGTTTTTCATTTTTGTCAAATTCTCTAAGCCTTAGATTTTGCAAGGCGACTGCCAATGTGTCTAGAGAAAAAGCATATTATCATGCATAACTCATCAAAAGGAGCTCGGGCTCTACTGTTTGGCCAATGTTTGCAGTCTTTTTCCAGCTTCCGTTTGTGCCAGAACTGTGGATAAAATTCAACAGGTAATTAGTAAGGAGATGGTTGAGCCTATGAGAAGCATAGCTTGAAATCTGTTTTGCATGCCACCAACCCAAAATGTGCAGTAGGTTCTTTTAAAGGTTCTGAAAGGGAGTTGTGAAATCACTGGCTTATACTCCTAGATTTATTATTGAGTTCTAGTCTATTGAAGCTTTGTCACATTCTACAATGTGTATTTTTTCTTTTGTTTCAGTTATCAGGTCTTGAGAAATATATGCAGGAATGGATATCGCAGATCACTATGTGAAGAAGATATTCAAAGGTAGAATGTCTTTCCAGATTATTGTATCTTAGTACAATAGACTATGTTATCATGAGGTATCGCCACAAATGATCGGGATCAATGCTCCACTCAGCACTCTTCAGTAGAGAGCCTCATCTCGCCTTTAAATGTTGGTCAGTTTTTCAATATCGAAATAGATGAAGTTTCAAGATTGTTCATTAAGTATTTGCAAAGTTCGTTGATAATTTTGAACTTGAAGCTCAAGTATACACAAGTTGTTCATCTTGTGAATCTGTGTTCTGTCAGTCTAAGAATATTTTCAGCTTCTCGAGGCTAAGATATTTGATATCTTGAAGTAGCAATGAAGAGTTGCTATTCTGTTGTCATAGGTTTTAAGCAAAAAAAATGATCTTCCATGACCTTTTCACGGTTTAACTTTAGGTCTGTGCAGGCACCTAGAGGCATACTCTGATCCAGAGGCAGTGCATGCATCATTGAATCTGTATCGAGCAGGATTCTCAAACTATTGGAGTTCACCATATTCTGGGACAAAAATAACCATTCCAGTGACTGTAATTTGGGGGGAACCTGACAAATTCCTTCTAAGTGAACTAGCGGAGCCTCCGAAAGAACTGGTTTCAAAAGCTTCTGTGCTTTGGGTTCCTGAGGTAAGCAACAGCTTCTAACCTTTATCAAATTTGTGTATCTGGAGCTTGCAGAAAAGGTGCATGTAATTTCAGAATCTATAAGCTGACTGAGCCTTTATGTTCATTTAAGTTCTACTGAAAATATGGGGAACAGAATGTGCAGAGGAATATAGTGGGGATGAATATCTCGTAGATGTGCATGGTTCCGTTCTTCATGTTGCTGTTTCTCACGTCTTGACTTGGTCATGTGATGATAATTATAGCAGATTTACTTCTATAATGAAATTACATTTTGCAAAGGTTTTCAGCAGCTTGCTGATGAGACAGAGTGACACTTAAAATTCCTCATTTGTATGTTTTGCAGGCATCACATTGGCCAATGTGGGATATGCCAGATCTTTTCAATTCTCTACTTCAGCAATCACTGTGAGTTTATGTTCATCTTGCTCTCATAAGTTTTCAATAAATTTATCACTTGTCTAAGTTTCCACCTTCATTTACTGTTGAACGTTCTGAGGAGATGTTGATTCTCAGTTGCAACAAGAGGGCCGGTAATCCAAAAGTTGGTTAGAATTTCAAATAGGAGTTTACTTGTACCAACTTTATTAGGGTCAAGTCCATAGTGGTTGCAGATGTTGGCATCTTATAGTGATTTATGTTTCCTGTATATCACATTTGCAGAATCGACAACTGAGGTGTTAGGCGTATGTTATAATCTTGACATTTGGTCCTGGCATAGATCTTATAGCAGTTAACTTGAGTACTGCTTATATTAAAATTTTAGCCATTACGATGGTATCAAGTCGATTTGCTTGCACCATCTTATTTACAAAATATCCATGGCCTTTCCATATGTTGCATGTGCCCTTAAAGGAATGTGCTTTCAAAATTGTCACATCATGGAAAGGCCAGTTTGAATTCTGTTTTTGGATTGCACTAAGTTATTTCATGTATATTATTGCTCTTGATCAGGTATGCCGTATGTGTATTCACTTTAAACTCAAAAGCTCAGACAGTTCATGACTTACCTTCAATTCAAAACCTGTCTTCTTAAAAAACGTACTGTTTGTTCTTCTGTATGCATGTGAGTTGAACTTAGTCGTGGGCGCTGATGATTTGAATATGGACAGTTGGTTGAAGTGTGGAGCTATCCGATAGACCAAATGCCAGGACATTTGGTCCTGGCATAGATCTTATAGCAGTTAACTTGAGTACTGCTTATATTAAAATTTTAGCCATTACGATGGTATCAAGTCGATTTGCTTGCACCATCTTATTTACAAAATATCCATGGCCTTCCATAGACTATCCGAACCAATGGATACTTTTTACAATTTTGTCATTGTAAAAAGTTCTATTGTGCTTGAGTACATGATTTTCCTTAGACAAATATTGCACATTGTTATAGGGATTACAAAACTAGAATATCTGTACAGCTACAAATTATAGCTGCTAAGTTATCTTCTTTCATGGTCAAACTGACACCCCCCTTGTAGTAACTTTGGTTCGGATAGTCTATGTTGTGATTAATATGAATTCTGACCTCACAACTTGCTCCTTGTACCTTTCAATTTTTACGGCACAAAAATTAGGTGTAGTGAGTCCAGTAAAAAAGTCATCAGAAAAAGGAAAGATGTGTAATGAGAAACACTTATGACAGGATAAACAACCTCTCAAATGCTGAGATCATCAAACACCATTGTGCTAATATTTTCAAGATCATGTCTCATTATAAATAAATACCATAACCTTTGGGGAGGGGAGCAGCATGACAGTGTGAAGTATCTCATTGGGCAGGACTGTTTCCGACAGAGAGATATTTCGGTCTTCAAAACCTATTGAGAAGCATGAATGAGCTTTTTGACTGCCCATTTTGGATGTTTCCCATATCACATGGTGCATAAGTCACCAACAACTCAGCACAAGGTGCAATAATTTGGTCATAAGTGCTCATGGTTTGCATATCTAGAGGATGACGGTGCTTAGACTATAGAGTAACATTCAGAAACACTACTGCAATCATTTAGTTGGAGGCTGTTTAATTAGAACATGATTCTCAAGTTAGCTGTTCTTCAAATAAACTCAAATTTTGCATTGAATTGGCCTCGTTTGATTTGGCAGTAGATATGTTCCAACTTAAGGCCTTTTGACTATCCGCTCCTGACAATTCCTGCAATACAATCTGGTTGAGTTAGAGTGTGCCTTTCATGTCATATATACATCACGCTCTTATTAGTAAGTGCCATAATAAAAAATCTCAATCAGTCATCGTGTTTCTCCTTCTATGTGCAAGTTGAAATTATGAAACAATTTTTTATTTTAAAAATTCATAACATTATAGCATTTTACTTAAGGGAATATAATGACAGATCAAGTGTCTATGTGCACGTGCGCGCGTGCTTTTGTGAGCCTACTAGCAAGTTGTAATTCTCTCTCTCATGCATCTTACTCTGTATATACTACCTCACTTTCTGAACTATGTGACATTACAGCTCTCACATAGTTATGGTAATTTTACGACATTCAGACCATGTGAGTACCAACTTACGAGCACTACTTCATTCACCTAATTAGGTTCACTATGGCATAATGAAAATATGAGGGGTTTCTTGAGATGCATAGTAACTTGCCCACCAAGTTTCTAATACACAATTGGGATCGTGCCTTTTCTCATGTCTTTGATCTAATGGTGGGCATTATGGCTCACTTGGTGCTTTGGTATGTCTAAAAAAAACTATGTAAGGCCTCTTGGTCTGTGACCTACTTTCCCTCTCTCCAATGTTGAGCTCTTTCTACTTTCTTTCCTCTTTGTTGTACCGAGGAGCTGTGCTTCGTTACGGATGTAGAGAGCGATTTACAGGTATATTTTGTCCTACAAACTAGTGATCGACCTCTCATCATGTCTTTTTTGTAGCATAATCTACTATTTTGAATGCATTGTGTTGACAACTTTACTTCTCGTTATGTGTCGCCTCTCTTGGATACACTAGACCATAATCTGAAGTGCCCTTGGCATATCTCAAGGTGCGTTTAGTGGCCTTCCAATTTTCACCAAATAAGGCAAAGTAAGAAAGCAATTCTCATCATTAATGATCATTCAATACATTGGGCCTGAATCTAGAGCATGATCAAAGCTCTCATCTAATTTTAGGCACATGAATCACAAAACACATCAAGAAAGCTCTGTTGGAATTTTCATATGTATTTGATATTCTTGTTCAGTTTAAATAATAGAGGCGTTGTAATTAGAGAGGCACACATAGGATACTCGATCAGTGAGCAATGTTCTTGTTGTAATCTCGCTATTTGGAATGTCCTATTTTCTGATAGATTCCTAGATATACCTAGATAGAGTCAAACTCTTAACTGTAGCTATTGCTGCTAATTGAGATCTTTCCTCTTCTAAGGTGTAGTCAAATATTTCTGATCTACTGTTGATTTAGTTATGATGAGCCTTTATGCAAAAATACAAATAACAACTGATCTTACATGAACATTCGACTGTAGTCAAGGATTATGTGTCATAGACAAGAGATAAGAAAAATATCTATTCAATTGTAGTGATTCCATGAGCGCTTTTCAGCATACCGCACAACGCATTCCGCAAGAGAAACTTTGTCTCTTATGGATAGAATTGATAAGCAGTGCTTACTAGCAAATACTTCTATCTATATCTCTTTGTGTCTGACCTTGGAGGTCTGATTAACTTAGCTCGTCTCACTTACTAGTGGACGGCTTTTCATCCTCACATTCAACACTCAATCATTCAAATTTATTTGTTTGTCACTTCTGTGTATATTCGTTCTCCCATTCATCCTCTATATATATGATCAGAGGAAGGAGGTGGTCTTTAATGTAAATGAATGATTACAAGAATTGTTGAAACCACCATGTCGCGGCATTTAGTTTGCTGTCAACTTCGTCTGTGGTGTCAGTACGTTCTCCTGGTACTTCGTTGATCATGGGTCGTAAAGTGTGCCTACTTCAGGGTCGCTTTTGTAACCATAGTTGAGGCCATTGCGGTAAGACTTTGGTCGTCGCTCGTGGACCGCAGGAGTTGGCTTGCGGTTCCCTACAAACGTCTTCGTTTGTTTGCTCAAAGCTGCGGTTTGCGGTTTATTGCGATCTGCGGTCTGTGGCACTTCGTCGTCGTCGTTCGTATATGTCGCAATGCGATTGCGGTAGTGATGGATTGCGGTTTGCCTAACGATGCTTTGTGGGCGGAAACCTTAAGTTTCTTCAACTCCCTCTCAAAGCATGGTAGCTTTAAATGACTCCTAGACTTGTACGCTCTTTTTCAAACATTGTCTTGTCAAGAGGCTTCGTAAGAATATCAACCACCATCTGTTTTGTTGGAAAGAACTCGATTTTTAGCTTTCCTTTCTGAACTAGATCCCTTATCAGATGATACTTGATAGCAATGTGTTTTGTTCAAAAATGAAACATGAGATCCTTTGTTAGATGTATGGCGGATGTGTTATCCATATGTAGAGTCAGCGGTTCATCACTTTTCTCTTCTAGTCCATCGAGGAACTGTTTGAGCCATGTGAGCTCATTGGCCATCTTGGCTGCTGCAACGTACTTTGCTTCGCAAGACGATTGTGTGGTAATTGTATGTTTCCTACTGATCCATAGAACAACGACATTGGTTGCTATGGTGCATCCTCCTGAAAAACTCTTGAAGTCGTCCTTTATGGATGCCCAACTCGCATCGTTGTAGGACTTCATCTGAAATCCTATATCTTGAAAAAAACAAAGACCATAGTCCTTTGTTTGTTTCAGGTATTTATCTTTTTTGCAATCTTCCAATGTGTGGGTCCTGGGTTAATGTTGAACTGGCTCATTCTGAATACTGCGTAAGCGATGTCTGGCCGTGTGTTGTCTGCTAAATACATTAATGAGCCGATAAGCCTTCTATAAGATTTTTGCAGCATAACTTCCCGCTCTGCATCGTTTCAGGGACGGTCTTCGTTAGACAACATTGTGCCAAGAACCATTGGGGTATTTACTCCCTTGCAATCTGTCATTTGGAAATCATCAATTATCTTGTGGATGTATCTTGACTAGCGTAGAAATAATTTCCCACCTTCAAGTTCTCTTTGAATCTATAAACCTAGGTAGCATCTTGCTTCACCTAGATCTGATATCTCAAAGTGTTTTGAGATATCTTGTTTTACTTGTGCAATCATAACGTTGCTCCTTGACAAAATCAATGTATCATCGACATAGACTCCAATGATAATAATTTCACCATCTATCATCTTCACATAGACATTGTAATCAGCTCTTAAAGGCTGAAAGCCCAAAGATCTGAGTGCGTGATCCTTCTTCTTATACCATTGTCTGGCAGACTGCTTTAGTCCGTAGAAGCTCTTGCGCATCTTGCAGACATAGCTAAGAAATGTCTTGTAGGTAAATCCTGGCGGTTGGTCCATGTAGATTTTTTTCTCCAGATCTCCATGTAGAAATTGATACATTGCCATCTTATCCATATTTGTATTTGTAGACCCACTTGCATTTGACAGTCTTTCTATTTGCTGGTAAGGGCTCAAGGTTCCACACATCGTTCTGTTTCATGGAGGTCATTTCTCTTTCATGGCCTTAATCCATTTTTTTCTTTCTTTGGGCTGTTGATAGTCTTTTCATATGTTTGGGTTTCACTAACTCTTCTTGATTTGAAGCTAAACTGCCTAGTGTATACTTGACAGGTTGTCTTCTCTCTCTGTTGGATCTCCTTGGAGGTGGTGCAAATGTGTCGATTGCCTTCCCTTTGTCTCTTCTGCTGACAGGAGGTTTCTCGTGCGCCGCAGGTGTTCTGGGTATAAGCTATATATCAGTCTGTTCCTCATCTGAACTGTCACTTAGTCCGTTTGGAATTCGTCTTCTTCTTCCTGATTGTCGGGATCTGCTCTCTCCGCTGATGTCAGCAGATTGTAGTATTGCTTCCCAAGAATTTCATAGCTAACTAGATCTTCATTAGTCATTGTTCTTGTTTCGTCGAACTTTATGTCTCTGACGGTTTTAATTTGATTTTTCTCTAGCAGATAGATCTTGTAGTATGATGAGTGTGTATCATATCCTACAAGGTATCCCTGCTCGACCTTTTCGTCGAGCTTCTTGCGGATCTTGTCAGGAATGTATGCATATGCTATACAACCGAAGATACACACATGAGCTAGATTAGGCTTATTGCCCCACCACACTTCATGTGGCGTAGTGTGAGGAATGCCTGATTTGCTTGTCTTGTTCTGTAGGTAAGTGGGCGTAGCTACTGCTTCAGCCCATAGTGATCTTGATGCCTTTGAATAGGCCATCATGTACCTTGTTGCTTCCATGAGAAGTTTTATTCTTCCTTTCTGCTACACCATTGTGTTGTGGTGTATAGGCTGCAGTCTTCCTGTGAACGATATCACGACTGTTGCAGAAATCAGCAAAGTGGTTGGAGATGTACTCTCTGCCTCTGTTAGTTCGAATATGCTTGACTTTTCTTTCAGTCCACTTCTCAACCCAGTTTACATATTCTGTAAATCTGTCAAGAGCTTCAGACTTGTTGTGGATAAAGTATACGATGGTAAACTTACTGAAACCATCAATGAAGTTGATGTAGTAGCGTGAGCCTCCCATAGAGAGCACGTCGAAAGGTCCACAAATGTCGGAGTGTATCAGTTCTAGGAGTTCTGCTATTCTGCATGAATCCCTGGTGAAGGGTATTCGTGACATCTTGCCTTTGTTGCATGCATCACAGGTGCTAAATTTGCATCTTTGATGCTTACTCTTGTGAATGTGCTATTCTGACTTCCTTTATACAGCACCATTGGGTTCATATGACATAGTCTCTTATGCCACAGGTAGTTCATTGACTCATGGGTTTGATGAGCTTGCTCTGTCGGTAGGCGTACCTTCAGATGATATAGGTTGCCTCAGCGTTTGCTTTGTGTGATGAGAGTACTGGTGCTGGCTTCAGTCACATTGCATGTTTCATCTGTGAAATGTCACACGTATCCCGGCATCTGCTATCCTTGCTACAAATAGAAGATCCTTTCGCAAAGTGGGTACGTATATGACGTCATCAAGTCTTCTGTCTCTGCCGTTGGTGTACAGCCACCAGTTTCGCTCACTTGATATTGCGAGCCATCTCCTAGTATGATGTATCTGGATGAATCTGTTTGCCGAAAGTCAGCTATCATGTGTCTTGTTGTCAAAAAATGTGATGTGGCGTCCGAATCAAGAACGACTTTTTGAATGTTGGCTTGGGATGTAGCACACACATCTGTGCATAAGTAAGCGGATGGATTATTGTTTGCTCTCTCCTCAGCTGTCTTTGAGGATTCTGACTCCTCTACAGATGACGAGTTGTTGGAGGGCTCCTTCTTGCTTAGTGTCTTCTTGTTTCTTGGGTTCTGATAGCAGTCTATAGGAACATTCGACTGTAGTCAAGGATTATGTGTCATAGACAAGATATAACAAAAACATCTATTCAATTAGAGTGATTCCTTGAGCGTTGTTTGGCATACCGCACAGCGCGTTACCGCAAGAGAAACTCTGTCTCTTATGAATAGGATTGATAAACAATGCTTACTAGCAAATGCTTCTATCTATATCTCTCTTTGTCTGACCTTGGAGGTATGATTAACTCAGCTCGTCTCCCTTACTAGTGGATGGCTTTTGATCCTCACATTCAATACTCAATCATTCAAATTTATCTGTCTGTCACTTCTGTGTGTATTCGTTCTCCCATTCATCCTCTATGTATATGATCAGAGGAAGGAGGTGGTCTTTAATGTAAATGATGATTACAAGAACTGTTGAACCTACCATGTCACGACATTTAGTTTGTTGTCAGCTTCGTCCGTGGTGTTAGTTTGTTCTCCTGGTACTTCGTTGATCGTGGGTCGTAAAGCGCGCCTACTTCAGGGCCGCCTTTGTAATGATAGTCGAGGCCATTGCGGTTGGACTTTGGTCGTCGATCGTGGACCGCAGGAGTTGACTTGTGGTTCCCTATGAAAGTCTTTGTTTGTTTGCTCAAAGTTGTGGTTTGCGGTTTATTGCGATCTGCGGTCTGTGGCACTTCGTCGCCGTCACCGTTCGTATATGTCGCGATGCAATTGCGGTTGTGATGGATTGCCGTTTGCAGTTCATAAGCTAACGATGCTTTGTGGGCGGAAACCTTAAGTCTCTTCAAGCTTTCAAAGAAAAGCTTCAAAAACACATAGAGTCCAAAAAATGACAAATGTAGAATAGTTTTCAAATTAGAAAGACTCATTCATTAATAGTGGGTCTTTGTGCCTCTAATTTGAATTTGGGACCTTATTAGCTTAATTTGGCCCTTGCTTGACCTCCATGCCATATTGATGAAATTCATTGTTAGCACTTGGGATAGCTCAAAATTGACATGTATCATTTGAGATATCTCAATTATGGCCTTTATCACTCAAGATTACTCTTTGAGCGATTGAATCTAAAAAATCTCGATTCTAGGACATCCAACTAGCTCAAATTAGACGCTTATCAAATCAAGGTAGCTCAAATTTGATGCCAAGCATGATATTTTGGCCCTTATTGTAAAAAATTAGAGGAAAGGAACTCAAATGAGTCAATTTTAATCAACAAAGCATTGAAGATTGCACTTGATCACATTCTATGAGTGACTAGCACTTGATAATGAGCTAGAATGTATTTAAATTGGCAAGAGCTTCTAAAATACCTCAATAAAAAAAAACCCGATACATACAACCTATCACATGTGTGAAAAGGGCTTCTCAAATTCATAGCAACTCAAAACATTCAAAGATTGGGCAAATATCACTCAAAATAAGGCTTCCATTGAATAATCTCCAAATCATCGAAGCTATTATAGAACCAGAGTTAGTTCCAAGTACATAGTTATCACCACAATTGTCTTGTGCTTGTTACTTCAGTTGACTTGTATTTATTACTTTTTGAATCAATCCATTGTCTTATTGTATTCAAAATTATGTCAGTGTGAATGTCTGCACTCTGCTAACTATTTTATTTAACACTGCTCTCGTATAGAATTGTCTGAATTATCTGTCGCTTCTGCAATTAATAGTTTATCGACTTTGTGTTTGTCTACGTAATCAACCCTATCAATTCTAATTCGAAGTTGGAATCAAGTAGAATTAGTGGAGTCCTCATAATCTACACTCGGATTCAAATTTGATAGGTGACCGAGGGGCTTGCATTTCCCCAACATGGTATTAGAGCATCAGGTTATCTGATCCTTATATTTGATCTTGACATCTTGATATCATAAGCTTCTCATAATTTGATTCTATTGACCAATAGAATAATCATTCTCTTGTTCTGAGATTTTATTTCAATCTTAAGTCACTGATAGTTATCATTATCACATAGATTAAGTCACACATGGATTTTCAAAGTAAGACAGTTCTCTTCATAGACAAGCTCGATCGATCCAACTACCATCTGTAGAAAATTAAAATGAAAACTGTGTTATGGCCAAAGAGTTGTATGATGTTTCACATGTGTCACAGTCAGACTCGATGTTGACGACAACAACAATCTCCATATGGAAGCTAAAGGATGGCAAAAGCGTTCACGCTAATTGATCACCATCAACATTTCATATTTGTAGGCCACATTTGGAGGGTCGTCATAGCACAGATATGTTAAAAAAAATTATCTAAGAAAATTATTGGAAATATTTGCCACTTGATCACTCTTTTCAAACGTTGAATGGGCCATTTCTTGGAGGGCAAAGAGAAACCTGTTAACTACACCACCACCCTCGTGCATGGAAGTAGCAAAATGGCATAATGAATGGCTTAAACATCACAATGTCAATTCATCATGGGACTAATCAATTAACGATATGAAAATATTGTTCATTTTTTATAACTTACCATACTATAAGGCTTTAGTGACTAATCGTCTTTTGGGTCCTATGCACATATTTAAAAATGTCGGTGAATCACTGTGGAATCACATCTTCGGCACATAAGACAACTCAGCAGTTTGTAAAGATTTATAAGCGCCCGACGTGAAAACACCGTATTGGATTCAATATGTTGAAAGTGGAAATGAAATTCTACCTAATGTGCCATGGATTCTTACAAAAGAGCAACTCTTGCATGTTAAACATGTTATAAAACAAATGAGGACTTTAACAGGCTATGCACATTCTTTATGCAAATCATTTACTAAAGATGAAAAATTAAGTAGATTACAATTGCATGTTGGCATAAGATGTTGCAATTCATACTTCTTTCTATTTGATGTTGTTCAACGATGACGTATGAAATACACTTTACAAATTATCATCGATGATTAGATTTGTATATCTTTATTAAACACTTGTACAAAGAAGTGTTATTCACTTTTTTTTTTTTTAATTTCATGTGCTAATCAACTTAGTGTGATCTCAATCTTGCATGTGGATTTCTTCAAAAGAAATAAAAAAATGAATTGGATTCCCCTGGTACCAGCCCTTTTGGAGTCAAGTAAAAAAAAGGGAGGTGGCTAGGCGGTGGGGATGACATCCCATGCGCGGTCCGCAGGTGCGCACAATGCGCGACATCGTCTATTGAACCGCTTTCGACTGCCAACAAACTCTGAGGAATGTCAGATTTCTATCCTCTCCATCCTTGTCTCTCTGCAAATCTAGATCCATTCTCTAAGCTGTTGTAAATAGTTGTACAGTCGCATACTCTGCAAAAAATGCTTCCACAAAGCTAAATCTAAAACTCAGATAATTCGTGCATGGCTATGGAAACGCCTGTATAGATCCAGCGATTTTAAAGTTATGTCAAGTAGGACAGACTTCGATATGTCGAAGTCGGTCTGAATCCGATATACGTAGTTGCATGCACCGAGGATTCCGCTTGCTTTTCTTTGTCGCGACGCGAAGACCCTGAATTCAAACATGGTATCAGAGCGAATTCTTACTCTCTGATTCTTTGAAACGGAGTTAGAGCTACATTATCATAATGATTGTTCTGATAAAGAGTAGACACTTGTTATAATTGTTTCCAATCATATAATCTACTATCTACATACACTCATCCTGAACTTTGAATCTTTAAGAACTCTCATTCATTTAATTCCACACCTTGGTTGAAACTTTGTTGAATGCTACATTAATTTATAAACGTAGATCAGCAATGTCTGACTACATTCTGGAGGTCTGTAGGAGTGATTCAGCTGGCAGTAGCCAACGATCGCATCTGAACTCCATCCGAACTATTCGCGACTGTTTCGCTTTCGCGATTCATTCGTCGTCATCAGTGGTATCAGAGCTTGCCTATCTTGTGATAATTTGACATAGCCAAGAAGCTATCAGATCCAGGAGGCCAAGCATTCAGATGAACAACCATCAACAAGAGAATAGACTCCAGAAGCAATGCCTTCAATCAGCAGCATGCAGAGCAAGATCTGCACAGTTCTTGATTCTTCAGGATCTAACTTTTCTGGAAAGTTAAGACATCACTAATACTCAAGGGCGAAGGTTTATTCCCCTGGGTGGATGGCACAAAAGAGATGCCTACGACATCAGGGAAGGAGCTACGTGAGTGGAGGGAGAAAAATGACAAGGCAGTAGCCTTGCTGTCTTCATTCATCGAAGATAGTCTCACACTTGACCTGGCAACACTCTCCAAAACTAAGGAGATGTGGGATGCACTACTCACGAGATTTCAAACGAAATCAAGAAGTCAAATCATGATGCTGGAAGATCAGCTGACGAATCTACAGTGGGATGGAAAAGACCTCACTTCTTTGCAGACAAGAAGACTTGCGTGAAATGCAGTTGAGACGGGCATATGGTTGATACATGCTGGCTCAATCCAAAGATTGAGTGCTGCCATAAGAAGGGTCATGCAACCATAAATAGCCAACTGAACCCGAGAAATAGATCAGCGCAGAATAGCAACAATTCATCCTATGTCGAGAAGCCCGAGAGCTCGAATTTGGGAAAAGAAAGATCGAACAGAAACTGTTCGACTGCCTACATCTGTGAAGACGTGTGTGCAGCATCGACATCTGACACACATGAGGTGATCTAGATTCAGGAGCCACCTCACACTTCATGACATCAAGATGAATAATGTCTGATTTCAAAAGTGTTGATCCTTCAAGATTCATGATTCTTGGAGATGGGTCTAGACATCAAGTGAACGGTATTGGTTCACTATGGCTCAACACCAACGGGAGAGATAGACGACTCAAAGACGTTCTGTTCGTGCCTACTTTGCAGCAAGACTTGCTTTCTGTAGCAAGAATAGCAGATGCAGGGATGTGTGTGACGTTTTCTGACGAAGCATGCAACGTGATTGACGCCAGTACCAGTGTTCTAATCGCTCAAGGCAGAAGAAAAGAAAATTTATATCATTTGAAGGTTCGCCTACCTACAGATCAGATGCATCAGACTCATGATGACTCGCCAGACACTCTGTGGCACAGAAGACTATGCCACATGAACTCAATGGCACTTTATCAAGCAAGCCATCATGGAGCGATAACAGGGGTCAGCATCTCGAATGCAACCAGTTCGACCACCTGTGATGCATGTTTTAAGGGTAAGATGTCACGCACTCTATTCATCAAAGACTCCTACAGAATGACCAAGATTCTGGAGTTGGTGCATTCTGACATCCGTGGGCCTTTCAATGTGATCTCAGTAGGAGGTTCAAAATATTATATAACCTTTATTGATGATTATAGCAAATTTGCCAAAGTGTATTGTATTCAGAATAAATCTGAAGCACTTGATAAATTCATAGAATATGTGAATTGGGCTGAAAGATGTACAGGCAGCAAAGTGAGTAGATTAGGACAGATCGAGATGGCGAATACATCTCGAATTGCTTGACTTCTGCAATGATCGTGGCATCATTCACAGAAGAATTGCACCCTACACACTGTAGCACAATGGTGTTGCAGAAAGAAAGAACAGGACTCTGATGGAAGTAGCCAGATGCATGATGGCCTACTCAAAGGCTCCAAGGGTACTGTGGGCGGAAGCAATAGCTATAGTCACATACATCCAGAACAGGCCAGGAAAGTCTGGTGTCCTTCACATGACACCACACGAGTTATGGTGGGGTAGGAAGCCCAACTTGTCTCACATCAGAATCTTTGGCTGTGCAGCTTATGCACATATTCATGATAAGCTTCAAAAGAAGCTTGATAAGAAAGCCGAGCAAGGATTTCTGGTAGGTTATGACAACAACTCGTCATACTACAGAGTCTACATGTTAATGGATGATACTTGACACATATAGTGTGATGAAGTAGTCTGATGCTAGTAAGCAATCAAGACAAAATTACAGAACAGAGGTCCTCCTGCATGCGAGACAATTCTCTGTAAGCAGGATCCACGGGATTCGCGAGTCTACTAGTAAGATCAAAGAAAAATCAATAGATGATCTTGTAGCCATTGTGCACATGTCTTCTTTTATGATGTATGATCTTGAATGCAAATGTATCATTCTCTCATTCATTAAATTCCGCACCTTGGACATTGCTTCTTCAACTGTGATTGGCTCCTATATAGAATAGTGGGCAAACTCATCAATGAATCAAATAGTCTGAGTTCGAATTCTTGTCGATCTTATAGGAGGAGGTTCTAGCAACAAAATTCGACTTTGTGTTGGTTGTGTCAGCTTCTCCTGAGTTGCAACTTCTTTATCTTCCTCTGAATCTAATTGTATAGGCTAATTACTTGAAGAAATTGAAATGGTATTTTGATATACATCAGTTGTCGAGGTAGAGTTGATAGATTGAATCTAGTTATTTCCCTTCATATCAATGAACTGATCTTCTATGAAAGTCGCATCCCTGCTAGTAAAAATTTTACAGGTTACGATATTGTACAATTGTATGTACTTGCCATTCGTCGAAGAATAATTGACAAAAATAGTTTTGATTGAATACTCATCTAATTTCTTTCTTGTTTCCTTTGGGACATGAGCATAGGCCGTGCATCCAAATACTCTTAAATCCTTTGTTGAAGGTTGGGATCTAATCCAAACTTCATAAAGAGTCTTGCTATCAAATAGACCTTTAGTTATACATCGATTCCACATGTATGCTGCCATCGACACAACATGTTGCTAAAATAATTTGGGCAACGAAGCATGAGTGATCATGCATTTGGAAGACTCGACTGAGGTCATGTTCCTCCTTTTGACCAGTCCATTCGACTATGGAGAATAAGAAGTAACAAATTGTTGTTCGATACCAGCCATTGAACACTAGTCCTTAAATGCATTTGAGCTGTATTCACCGCCATTGTCGCTCCTGAGAGCTTTGATTCTTTTTCATGTCTGCAACTCAACACACTCTTTGAATATTTTGAAAAAATGGAAAGCTTCAGAGTTGTGCTTCATGAAATACACAGTAGTTCTTTTAGAATAATCATCAATGAATGTAATAAAAAATCTTTCACCAAGTAGTGATTGTGAAAGATTCAACTAGTTTCATCACATTTTGCAATATTTCCATATATGGCATATTGAGGCCAAAACTTGTTTTAGACTTAGAGGTTGACTTTTCAAAGTTCATTAGTCTAGATTTCATTTGAATAAACACTTTTTGAAAGTGTGGGAAAGATAGAATGCGAGTTTGAGTAGATTCAATTTGAATAAGTTGGGTACATTGAATCTAGACCCAAAATTGGTAGGGTTAGCATTTTGGTGGGAAATCCAAGTGGCCAAATAGGGTTTGGACCTGTTATAAAAGGATGTAACTTGTGGAAAGAGTCATCTTCTCTCTTCTCTATCTCATTTCATGCTTATACATGGTTCTCTTGGGTTCTACTATCCATTGGTGCACTATCTTGGTGATTGCTTGCAATTCTATGTGTAGAATGATCTATATTTGCTATTTTTGGATCCACACGTGTGAAATACAGTAGCTTGCTGGTTTTGTACGGACAGCAACAATACATAATCAATTCATTCAAGTTTGATCAAGTTCTATTAGTGTTTGCATCTCAAATTGTGTGTAGATGCTGATTTTTCTACATTGGTGAAATTGGTAGTGTATTTCTCTTTCTAACCAAAGATCATTCAAGTAGATTGGATCTTAAGGATCTGAAATCTTTCACATGGTATCAGAGCTTGTGTTTCAGGTTATGAAGGAGGAAATCAGATCTATCAATGATTTGGTGAAGATATCAAGTCTAGAGCATGCTAGAGAGGATTCTACACCAAAATCGGATTTTTTGCTTTTGTAGATTGGATCTTTTGTAGATCAAAACACTAAATAGGTCAATATACTTGTTCAATTCCGATTTTTGAATTCACATACTGGATTTGGCCGATTTTTGGATCATTGGTTCAGCCTAAGTGGTGGCTTATAGATTGCATATCAAATTTTTAGCATTTGCATGTAGATTTGGAATAGTCAATTTTTTGTGATTTTGTCAAAACCCTAATTTTGATTGGATCTCTAGATAGTGAGGTTGCTGGACTTCATTTGAGTGTGTTTCAATCTTAGGAAGTGGCAAAAGTCATTAGATTGAGGATAGATCATAGGTTGATCAAAATTCCATGATTCTATGTGTTGATTTGCTTGGATAAGTGCTAGAAGAGAATTTGTGAGATAGTTTCAAATCTTGGTGATTTCTTTTGAAAGCATTTGTTGTTGTTCAAAGGAGTGCTTTGTGCATTGAAGTAGGTTGAAAGAGAAGATCAGGTCATTGCTACATGGCAACCTCAATTGGAGTCATGTTGGAAGCCAATGATAGGCTTACCTCAAGTAACTATTCATTATGGAAAGTGAGGATGGAGTCACTTCTTGAGATGAATGATGTTTTGGATATTGTTGTAGGTTTGGAGGAAAGACCAGAAACACAACAAGATCAATTGAGGTATGACAAGAGGGCCAAGAAGGCTCTACACATGATAAAGATGAATGTTACCAATGAACTTCTCAAGGAAGTTGGTAAGTGCACATCATCTTTGGAAGCTTGGAATTCATTGAAGAAGCTTTATGAATCCAAGTCTACTTCTAGAGTGTTGACTCTAAGAAGTCAAATCTTTTCTTGTTTGCAAAAGAATGAAGAAAGTCCAAGTACTTTTGTTTTGAGAATGAAAGCATTGAATGATGAGTTAGCTTGCATAGATGAAAGCATTAAGGAAGGAGAGCTTATTCAAGTGATTCTTAATGGCTTGTTGGATGCTCATGCTAACATTGTTCAAAGTATTGCTATTCAAAAGACTTTGCCAAGTTTGATGGATCTTCAAGAGATCTTGATCAATGAGGAATGTAGGCTTCAAGCAAGAGGTGGATCTACATCGACACTTCAAGAGGATGCTATGTTCACAAAGGGAAAATTCAAGGGCAAAACCAAAAGCAAGCGGTCTAAAGGGCAAGATCAAGTGGATGCTTCTTCAAGTGGCAAAAAGAAGGATAGATCAAAGCTCAAGTGCTTCTATTGTGGCATCAAAGGACACTTTGCAAGTGAGTGCTACAAGAAGAAGAGAGATCAAGGAGACAAGCAAGGTAATCTTACTCTTGATGAGGATGGTTTGGATGTGCAAGATGCAAATGATGATGCTTTTGTGATGTCTTCATGTATGCTTGCTAATGATGGAGATCTAGATCCTTGGTGGATTGATAGTGGAGCAAGTTCACACATGACCTTTCACAAAGAGTACTTCACTTCTTTGTTGGCATATGGAGATGACAAGAGGGTGATCTACATGGCCAATGATGGTGAGTGTGAAATCAAAGGGATTGGCACAATTCCTATTTCTCTCTCTACAAATAGGAATGTTCATTTGGAGGATGTCTTGTTTATTCCATCTATTACCAAGAATTTGCTTAGTGTGAGTCAAATGCTAAGTAAGGGCCTCAAGGTGGAGTTTGATGGAGATGCTTGTTTGATCAAAATGAAGGATGTCTTGATTGGAAAAGGTAAAAGGCAAGGGAA
The DNA here is from genome assembly GCA_029204225.1 of Diphasiastrum complanatum. NCBI lineage: Eukaryota > Viridiplantae > Streptophyta > Lycopodiopsida > Lycopodiales > Lycopodiaceae > Diphasiastrum > Diphasiastrum complanatum. The sequence continues at coordinate 39,122,142 of CM055107.1, read as the reverse complement.
GTTGTTCAAACTTGATGCTTGTGTTATTGCTAACCAAGTTGGATGTGTTGCAAGGGAGCAAATTTCTATTCAAGAGGTTTGGCACAAAAGGATGGGACACCTCAACTTCAAGTCATTGGAGGTAATGTCAAGGAAGAAGGTTGTGATTGGTCTTCCAAGTTCCTTAAGTAATGACAAGCATGTTTGTGAGTCTTGTGCTTTGTCTAAGTCACATAGACTACCTTATACTAGATCTATTTCTAGATCTACAAAGCCTTTTCAACTTGTACAACCGGATATTCATGGATTTAAAAAAAATTAGCAATAGTGGAGCTAGGATGTATGTAACATTCATTGATGATTTTAGTAGATTTTGTTGGATCTATCTACTTAAGAGCAAGGATGAAGTGTATGATGTCTTTGTCAAGTTCAAGAATGCAAGGGAGAAACAAATTTCCACAAAGATCAAGTGCTTGAGAGGTGACAATGGTGGTGAGTACATATCTAACAAGTTCAAGGCCTTTTGTGATGAGCATGGGATCAAGAGGGAGTATACAACATCAAGGACCCCACAACAAAATGGAGTGGCTGAAAGGAAGAATAGGACTTTATGTGAAAGTGCTAAAGCTATGAGGTTAAGTGCTAATCTTGACAAACCATTTTGGGATCAAGCTTTGTTGTGTGCCAATTTCTTGTGCAATAGGTGGCTGAGTGCTATTTTGGATGGAAGGACACCTTTTGAGATGCTATTCAAGAGGAGGCCGAGTGTCAACTTTCTAAGAACCTTTGGATGCACATGCTATTTCAACATTACTCTTGATGATAGGACCAAGGAGGATCCATCTTCAAGAAGAGGTATTTTTGTTGGATATAGTGAGGTGAGTAAAGCCTACAAGGTTTACATTCCTTCTACTAACAAAGTGATTGTTGGTAGAGATGTCATTTTTTATGAGGGAAACATTCCAAAGGTGTATTCAAGCATGATTGATGATAAAGTAGATGGATTTAACATTCTTAATGTTGATGAGAAGGATCCTACTTTGGATGGTGGTGATGATGGACCTTCATCAAGTCAAAAGCCAAGGAGAACATCAAGAGAAAGACAAGTACCTTCAAGGCTCACATATGATCAAAAGGGTAAGCAAGTAGTTTCTGGAGATTATGTTGCTTTCCTAACCTCTTTGGATGAGCCTACAAGTGTAGATCAAGCAAGGAAAGAAGAGGAGTGGATCCAACCAATCGATCTTGAGTATCGATCTATTATGAAGAGTGGAACATCTTTTGGAGGATCTTCTTGTGTACATGGAGCTATGCAAGTGGATGGATGTTATCTTGCTGTAAAATCAAGTAATGGATCTGGAAAACAAATTTTGTTCAATGACTTTGATGGTCAAGTTGAAGATCAAGAGGTTGATCTCAAAGGGTTTCAACTAGTCAAAAGGGAAGTTGGCAATTTGGAACTAGTCAAGAGCATCAAAGGAGAGGTAATTGGCAAAGGTGTTATGGATCTGTTTTTACAGCATATTGAAGACTCAAGTAAGGTCAAAGGAGCAGCAAGGAAGTGTTGTTCAAGTTTACTTTACTTCTTCTATCTCATGTTTGAGCAATTTCATGTGGATGTGTGCAAATTGTCAAGATATGGTAAAACTAGCTACATTGGTGAGCATTGTTTTGATGTTGGATTTGTACTAGCATTCTTGGCTGATTTTGCTGATGTAAATGAAGCTATTGGAGGCTCATTATGTCACTCATTCATGGCCAAGTCATCAAGTGATGATGGCATCTTATGGCAAGATGAAGATGGAGGCTCATTCATGGAGGCTCATTCATGGAGTATCATGGTGGATACAAGGCAACAAAGGACAAAGGAGGAGAAGGCATGCAAGCAAAAGTTGATCACTCACATTTATTGTTTGTTTACTATATTTTTTCAGAGAGTTCAGAGCTGGAAGCATGGTGGAATCATTTCATTTACATTCTAATTGATTCTTCATGTTCTAGTCACATCTTGATATGTAAAATTGATGTAAGAAATAGTGACGCATCCCAAGTGGACACTATTATCTATATCAATCATGGTTGTTTCTATTTTGAGCATTACATGATCATTGAAAGGAGATCTATTCTTAGGAAGAAGATAACTCTTATGATGGATCTATGCTAGGAGCATTGGAAGCTAGGAAAGCGAGTTTTGAGGTACATCATTGGAACTCGAGATTTTGGCATATTGTATGAGGGATCATCACCTAATTTTTTTGGATTTTCAGATTCGGACTATGCTGGAGATGTAATGGATAAGAAATCCATTAGTGCTTATTGTATTTTCATAGTGATGGAGCTATATCATGGATGTCAAAGAAACAAGCCACTATCTCATTGTCATCTAGTGAGGCCGAGTACAAAGCTCTTACAAATTGCACAAAGGAGATGGTATGGATCAAAAGGATGATCAAGGATCTTCACTTGCTGGATTTTTCAGAGAGCCCAATCATCTTTTGTGACAATCAATCAGCCCAAAGAATGGCATCCAATCCTATCTTTCATGCTAGGAGCAAGCATATTGAGATACAATATCATTTTGTGAGGGAGCGAGTCATTGCAAAGGAGGTGGAGCTTCAACATGTGTCTTCAAGGGAATGTGTAGTTGATATATTCACCAAAGCATTGGGAAAAGACTTGTTCATGAAGCATAGGACTTCACTTGGAGTATTATCAAAGTCTATGCTAAAATTAGTTGAAGAGGGAGTGTGAAAGATTCAACTAGTTTCATCACATTTTGCAATATTTCCATATTTGGCATATCGAGGCCAAAACGTGTTTTAGACTTAGAGGTTGACTTTTCAAAGTTCATTAGTCTAAATTTCATTTGAATAAACACTTTTTGAAAGTGTGGGAAAGATAGAATGCGAGTTTGAGTAGATTCAATTTGAATAAGTTGGGTACATTGAATCTAGACCCAAAATTGGTAGGGTTAGCATTTTGGTGGGAAAGCCAAGTGGCCAAATAGGGTTTGGACCTGTTATAAAAGGATGTAACTCGTGGAGAGAGTCATCTTCTCTCTTCTCTATCTCATTTCATGCTTATACATGGTTCTCTTGGGTTCTACTATCCATTGGTGCACTACTTGGTGATTGCTTGCAATTCTATGTGTAGAATGATCTATATTTGCTATTTTTGGATCCACACGTGTGAGATATAGTAGCTTGCTGGTTTTGTACGGACAGCAACAGTACATAATCATTTCATTCAAGTTTGATCAAGTTCTATTAGTGTTTGCATCTCAAATTGTGTGTAGATGCTGATTTTTCTACATTGGTGAAATTGGTAGTGTATTTCTCTTTCTAACCAAAGATCATTCAAGTAGATTGGATCTTAAGGATCTGAAATCTTTCATAGTGATGGTGTTTGCATCGGGCCACATATATCAGTATGAACTATGTCTAGCAGATCTTTAGATATGCACTCTTGATTCGACTTAAATGGCCTTCTAGTGTTCTTTCCTATGATACAACTTTGGCAGACTGGAAGGTCGACAATGTAATAGTCAAAATAAAGAATTGAAGAATGCTTAGACATGTTAGCAATTGATATATGATTAAGGTGACCAAGTCTATAATGCTAGACAAATTTTTTAATCATAGATACTGAACTGCTTTGAGCACAATCAATCATAGAGTAACAACGAGTAAGCCTATAGAAATATACTTGCCTCTTTCCAAGTGCAAAGACTCTCTTACATTTATAAAAAATCTTACATGTGTATGTTTTGAACTCTACTTTATGTCCTAAATAAGTAATTCGACTGACCGACAATAGATTTGTCATCAGATTCAAGACATACAGTACATTTGGTATGAGCTTCAACAATCTATGTTATAAATTTAGTCTAACATTACCTTCACCTTCGATCATGTGTGAGTTGTTGTCTTCGGGATGAAGAATTTCTTAGTGTTGTAGGCCAAATGAATGATAAATTATTATTGATGGCTTGTCATGTGTTGCGTCGCCCCAGAATCTAGAAACCATTTTTCAACTTGTTCGACATAGTGATGAATCTGGTTTGCACCTTGCTTCTGTGACTATTTCTGATTGTTGTCGAATTGTCTGACAACTTTCTTCTTCTATTGCTCCTTCAAATGTTTTTAGAGGATAGAGCTTTTCAATCGTTGATGGAGGACAAGAATGCTCCATTCCTTCAAATTTTCTCCTGCATCATCATTGTTATGATTCTGGACAAAGTTATATCTAAGTGAGTCAAAATAGTCATCATCTAGTTTTATAAGAGGACGACAAGCTAGACAATAAGGTCATGATAACGTCTGAATGTTTGATCACTAAACCTATTGTTGCCATATGCTCTAACAAAGTCTTGAATTGATTTATGTGTAGACACATTTTTTTTAATTGTTTTGATCTTGAAGTTGGACTAGTATTCTTGGCTACTTTTGCTAATGGAAATGCATGGTGTTCAATGCTGCAAACACTCCAAGTGAGGTGCAATATGGAGGAAACAAGCATGTGCGAAGTGAACAAAAGTTATCTTTATAAAGGGCCCATTTTGAGCCCATATTTTTCCTAATGATGCTTGCATGGATGATTCATGCATAACAAAAAGTTGTTTTAGCATCCCATAGTGCCACATGGAATTTATGTTATGGCTAAGATTTTGGTGTGGATATATAATAATCCACGCAAAGCATGCAAGCGACTACCATGAATCAAACCAATTAAGACAATTTTTCCTCCAAAATTTTGCCGAAGCTTCCAATTTTTTTTGGCATGGATAATTCACGCAGGAACGTTGATCGGCAACTCCCAGCAGACTACTTGATTGCATCAAAAAATTTGCTTTGCATGGTTTATTCAAGCAAACAAAATCTCCAAAAATGGACAGAGTGTTTTGTCGTTGTGATTCTACTAGTTGAAACTGGCCTCACTTTCTTAAGCATCCTTATTCTGATCCTGGTTTGTTAATACAAAACATTATGGAGTGGTTCTTGAAGAAGCTCTCAATGTGGACCCAAAAGCGCTTGCAAATTACAACATGTTCTATAGGAAGGCTTAGGAATACATGTGATCACGGGTAAGAAAGAGAGACTCAGGCATTAATTACATTTATTGCTAGGAAGAATGAGGGTAGTGGGGTGCACACAAGGTAGCCTCCTTTCAATGGATGCAGGGAGAGTAGGTTGTTTGATTAGCCTAGAAAATGTTGCAATTTGAAGTTCATGAAGAAATGGTTGTTTGGCGGGTTGGTGCCCACTGGGTAATTTTGATTCTCTTGGTGTTAGAGCCAAGAATAGAATGACCAGTCGTGAAATCTTGACATAACTATGTATCCTTACATAAAACTTGTATGTAGCCAATGAGGAAATGGCGCACTTTTGTATCATTCCATGCTTTTGCGTGCTGCCATTGCCTGAATTGACATTGCTTGCTGCTAAATATAGCTGTGATTATTCTACGAAGATGCGTAGAATATAGAATTCACAACGAATTGCAAGCTTCAAATATAGTGTAGGAAGATAGGTTAATATAGAGCATGTAGAGACAATTGAAAAGCTAGTTAGTTGCAAAGCTGGTTAGTGATGACACAAAGTAATGAATGTCACTTGAATAGAAATAAACACTCAAAATAAGTAAGTTCAGTTGATGAATTTTCTGATTCTAGACAATAGAATAGAAGAAAATTATCAAAGCGAAAAACTGCTCGCTCTTGCAATAAGAATGCTCCCTTGATGTGTATATACTGTTGATCTCTTACTATGTGCAGCGTTTAGGTTCGTTGAATAGCTGTGATTTCTTGATACAATGATTTTATTGTTCTGTAGTTTCAGTCTGAGCTGTCACAGGTCGTAAGCAGGCTATTTTTACTACTGGAGAGAGTCTTGACCATAATATGATAGTGATTACCAATTAAGCGCATGAAAGGGATATTGATGACGCTGTAGAAGATCTTAATGAAATTGCATGTTAACAAGATAATGTCTAAAGTACACAGAGTTTAAAACTAAGCCAAATTGCCTCAAGGGCGCTCTCTGGCTACTAAGGTATAAGTCATCAAAAACACATCTGATTAGCCAAATCAGATGCAAGAAAGTGCTTCTCTGAACATCCTGTGCTCAAACTCAATCATGATCATAATCTGCAAGCAGAATGTAAAACATTCTCATCCTAAACTCAGTATTTTCCCTGTCAGTAGGAGCGGTTCTATGTACCAAATTGGTGAATATCAATACAGCTTATCTAGCGAATCTGTTATGCTGATCTGGAATATGTTGTAGATGTAGGTAGCTTCTGAATTGCTCTAAGAAATTCTGGAACTTGCAAATAAGTGTCGACATCAGTTGTCCTATAATATCTAAGCCAGCACTTCATTTTTGTGATATAGATTGTATGTCTACAATATCAAAGCATAGCCTGAAAAAGGTTAGTGCCACACCGATGACACAGAAAACGAACAGGAATAGCATCTAGATCTGAAATACCGCCACATCTCGTATGCTGCCAAACCTCACACACATCACAAGCAATCATTCTTTCCCCATCGTCATCTTTTGTTCCGCAGGGACAATCGACGATCCAGCTATCGTTACCACCCTCATAACGCCACTCACTAAATACATCAATTCCAGTCCCTTGTACAATTACACTTGAGCCCGATTCAATTGCTCCGAAAAGAAGATCCTCATCATCACCTTCCAGGTCAGGGATGGAGGTCACCACAAAATTTCTCATGATGTGGTAAGTTTCTCTGAAAGCTCTTTGTGCTTCTTGCTTCAAGTCTCCAACTGTAGCATGCGGCGGTAGCACGACCAATTCGGCAGGTGGACTTGGTCGATCCCTTTTGGGATCGTTATCCTTGAGAATTACATGACACATTATCCTTAGCATTTCATCATCGTCCATATCCCACTCGTTGTTCGCACATTTCCTCGGTACTTCACCCCTGTAGTCCTTAATGAACTGCTTTGTGTCTAAAATAATCCTGGTTGCGGTCGGGATCGCTGTTAGTACGCTTTTCACTCCTCTTCTGGCAGGTTTGTAGCTTTCGAGAACGTGCCTATAGAGATAGACGATGTCTCGTAAAACTTCCGCTCGACCTACCTCACAAACAGGTTCGGGCTTTCCTTTTATGCTAGAATTAGCAGAAGAACTATTCACGTCTTCTAGACTATACTCCAAAACTTTAGTGATTGGATTCACAGCTCTACGCACAACATGCCCTCCTACAACTCGATTTCCTAGAGACTTCAGAACAAAATCTAGGAGTCCAGTATCACCGATGTACACTCTGGCTGCATCTCTTACGTCTTGCCTAGGCATCCATTTCTTTTCACAATTTTTCAAAGCTTCAACTATAACCTGTGTTGCTAGATCAAGCCGCTTCACTGACCAACGACAAGGCACATCGGAGGTTCCAGACATGCCATTGCCTAGTTTTCTGTCTGAATCTTTTGCTCCCTTTGGAAAGCTTTTCGGCGTAGAATGCAATGGTAACCTTGCTTTGAGTTCCATCATAAAACGGATCAAATCACCTACAGTCTGTAGGGCATGACCACTGATACGCTGATACATTGCTAGGATCACCAACACATCTTGATCGACATCCTCGAAGTGCTGTATCATCACACTTAAAGGCATTCCACGAATGGCCTCGATCGCTTTCGTGTACATTTGTTGCGTTATTCCAAAACTTCCATGACCAAATTTGTAACCCCATCGTCCATACCAGCATTCACCATAGGCCACACTGTGGAGAAGGCGAAACTCCAGAGATCGTTTTTTGGCTATATCTTCGACGCTTACTTTCCTGTACACCAATATTTAACAAGATCAGAGACAGTGATATAAAAATAGCTATCAGTCCATAACCAGTCGGCTAATCCATCAGTCGGCTGATCCATCAAAAGATGATAATGCGAAGCACAAGTTTGCAACCCGATTAAATAAACCGATCAAATATTTCAACGAGCTAGGAGATCTGAGTTTGATTGTATATGGTACATTCAGAATTTACAATATCAGCAGCAAATTTCGTCGACAGATTATAGGACATACAAAATACTTCAATTCTATCCAAGCTTACCTACTTACGAAAAGAATCTAAATTCCAGAAAGTTCCTTGTTACCTGGCACGCAGCATGGCACACAGGCGGTCCCAGAGATCCATGATTTCCCTGCCCGAGACGAACTTAGATCCCTTCTCTCGTCCGTTGATCCGTAGGAGATGCCCGTAACCATTGCAATGTATAACTCCATGTAGGAGATGACTTTGTAAATCCAGGACACTTCCTTGTACCGCTTCCTCACCACAAGCTGAACAGTTGTATAGAGGTGCGGGAATCGGATCGTTGCAATTAGGACATACCTTTCCCCCAACCATCCCCACAAGTCCTAGAGGCCTCTCTTCAAGCTCTGGAATTGGAATAATAAAATGATAACGTCTATTTGATACAGGATGATGACTCCAGCCTGAAAACATTAAGGGAAGACAGATCAAAACGTTTCATACATCCTGATCATCCCAGATGCTTTGATTTATGATAAAATCATGGAAACAGGTTTTTGGTTTTTAAACTACAGCCTCTAAGAAATAATAAGGATCAATAAATAGAAACATACTCACCAATGCAACGGCAATGCTCGCAGTGTGGATGAAGGGAATCTTCTAGACTCTCTTCAATTATCAATAAGGATATGCGAGCAGCGTGCTTGTCTTCTTGGAGAGAAATCGACCATATTGGCATCCCCTCGACACTATAGGGCTCAAACTCGGCAGATTCATTAAGGAATGCTCGGACATTGTCCCTGAAAGGTCCGTCATAATCGGCAGGGCATCCAGGATCCCCGTAAGTGTGTACTCCATAAAGTCTTTCGCCTCGTCTCCTTTTTCTAGTGCGATCAGCGGTTAGATACATTTCTGGTTACGAAGAGAATCTATCTAAAAACTCTTCTACGCTACGAGATTCGGGAAATGTAACAGAAGTTCAGAGGATGTGATAAAATCAGTGCATGATTATGAGTACTCGTGTTACGTACATGAGTCGCAGAAGGGAGAATATAGTCATTGAAACCTCTTTGACGTCTAAAACAATAAGCTGCCTAATAAGATGGAGATCACGAAAATCAGATTTCAATTGTACTAGTCTGCATCATTCAAAGTGATAAGCGGAATCAGTTTCTCAGAAGAAATTTTCTATGAGTACTGCCCGATGAACTATTATATGGCTGGATTTCAATATCGTTCTTAAAAATAACCTCAGCTCCTTGCAAATGAGTTTCGATTTAAATTTCACAGCAAGGTGTTAAACAGCCTAAGCAACACAATCGATTAGATGTCGGTATTAGACATCCTTCAAATACAGCAGGCAGTGCAACAATCTATAAGCGATACAACAGACGGCTCCGACTATGGCGTTTCTGCAGCATCATAGAATTAATAGAGCTCGTTGTGAGCGGACGTTTGATTACCTAGCTCCTTATGGTAAGCAAAAAAACTACGATCCAAGGGAAATGAAAGAGGCAAACTAAGTATCTGCATTAAATTGCAGCTAGCCCAAACCTCCGACAGGACGCAAATACAAGTCAGCATTAAGAATGAGCTAATGTACGTGCGCTGCTTTTACAGGCCTACAGCAGCTTGTATAGCTTGTATTCAATCGTTGGAAGCTGGAGACCAAAGCTGCTTTTACTACGATGTTAATGCCAAATCTCTGCAATGTGTATTATAGTATTACACTTCCACAACCCATAAGAAGATCGGAGCACAAGTTATAGCAGAGGCCGGATGCCGGAGGGAAAGAGATGGACGGAAACGAGATGCATTTAAATCAGCACATCTACAGATTGAGATGCGGAAAACATTGAAGGATGAAGCTGTGCGCCTGCCACTGTGGCTGTACTATGTAAAGTGTCGGTCGAATGATTTGATCATCATGCATGGATCGGGATAACTAGCCTATTGATTCGAACTAACTAACGACTCCTGTCCTCCCTATCGCCATCGCCAGCACTTCATTCACTCTCAGCCTCAGCCGTTCCAGTTCCAGTAACCAGTTCTAAGAACTACTTTTTTCAGTAAAGAAGTAAAACCAGCTGCGCAAGAGCGAGAGACAACAAAACCCTTCAATTTCACTCCTACCCAGGGCGTCTGGGACTTCAGATTGACGGGAAGATCCGCCCTTCAGCGCCATTCAACACAACAGTACTTTGCCTCCAGATTGAGGGGAGGTTTCAATTTCGGCCGTCGATGTGCAGGCCACAAATTCGAATCGTAACGGAACAGCGTCGGAGATCTCCGACCGATCTCAAATCGTGACAAATCGACGCCTCCGATTGGTCCAAACCCATGCACCTCCCTTCCATCATTACTCGTCACGCCCCCCCCCCCCCCTCCAACTGCCAGCAGCAAAACCGTCCGCCGGACCCCGTCCCCGGCTGGCCGGCCCGGTCGGAGCAGCAGCATGTCCAATGTAGATTGACCGTCACTGGTGGGACACGCCGACGGTCGGAAAATCTGTTACGCGACGGAGACGGACGTTCCGACGTCGCGTTATAATCTCAGCCGCCACACAACTCTTCGCCGTCTCGTGTTCGATTCCCGTCGCCTCGCACTTCAGTTCAAAACCCATAGAAGAGAACATCAATAATAGGTAGCCAAATTTGTGGACTCAAAAAATGATAACGACCTAACCCTTCCCTTCCCTTCTCTTCTCGACTTGGAGGTTGGAGTATCATTGAAAATAGTTAATTTCCATGATGAACCTCAACTACCATGCTAAACCATGATTATGCTTCCTAAGAAGTTTTTAAGTTGCACTATACCTCAAGGAGCTAGCCAATATGCACACAATCTCAACAAAAAGTTATATACTATACTGCACACAATTATATGACATTGCAAGATTATCACCGAATCAGCTCCTTTAGTAAACTCTCCTCTTCTGGCCTCCTTTGGAGGTCGTGTCATACTCTCTCGCCTCAAAGAGAGGTACATATAAAGTTATTTCCATGTGTGCAAGGTGTGCTTAGACAAGACATCTTCGCTTCAGCCAAAATTGATGGACTTTGTGCCCATGGGCCGTTTGGCTGTTGGAAACAGGCCTACTTGCATGAGGTTCAAAATTGTGAAATGTCATTGACACCTGGTGTGAATAATCTAAACGAATATAAACTCTCGCCATAATGACATAATAGTGGTCATGGAAGGACCTCATGTCGAGTACTTGACAACTGTTGAAAAAGGAGGAATCTGAAATGTCATCAACAATTTGCAAAATATTGTAAATAGATGTAAGCATTGTCTTACTAGGATGTGATCACTCTACCATATTAAGATTAAAATTGCATTTTGATGACCTGCTTTTAGAAGTACAATAAGCGATAAATTATCCTATTGGGCCTGATTCTCTCCAAACTAGTAACGTCACATTCATGTAATCTCAATTTACATGAACCATTGGGTGAATTATCACTTTACATTGGACATCAATGTTCAAAAGTTAAAGAAACAAAATAATTATAGTCCAAGACTATGCACAATTTGTTGTAGACCTATCATAAATGCTTCTTGGTATAAATACACTTAGAATTTCCAAAAAGAAAACTAAGTAGTAACAAATCATCCTACCAAAATCTCTAGGAGATCCATCAAGATAAAAATGACTTTAACTCAATTCTGAGTACTCCGAATACTCTCTTGAAATTAAGTGTTATATTCTTAGCATCTCATGCAAGAAAATAGCAACCATTCAATCTCGATAGGTTTGTCTATCTCCCAGCTAATTGGAGATCTAGAATGAAAACTGTACACAAACATCTATAGACTACAATCTGTAGTAGAACTTCATCCACTAAGATAAACAAATTTCTCATAAGTAAAAATAAATTACCTTTATGAGAATGTTTGTGAGATTCACACAATCTCAATTAAACATTGGAGTAAAGAAATTTAGATTTTCAACTAACTGATTTAAATTCTTTACTCTTCAATTGATCAAAAATTGCTCATCATCTTAAAAATCATCACATTTTCTTATAATCTTCTAACGACAATTAAGTATCAATTTATGATCCTTCAACAATAATTCTGTAAGCCTTGCTTATCTCACTATAGCCAACAAACACACCTTTCTTTGAAGATGGATCCTCGTTGGTTCTATCAGCAAGAGTGATGTTGACATAGCATATACATCCAAAAGTTTTGAAGAACTTGACACTCATCCTTCTTCCAAACAATACCTCAAAGGGGTTTTTCCATTCAATATAGCACTCGACCACCTATTGCATAGAAAATTAGCACACAACAAAGCTTGATCCCAAAATGGTTTTGGAAAATTTGAAACTAACCTCATGGCTTTAGCTCCTTCACAAATAGTTCTATTCTTCCTCTTGGCCACTCCATTTTGTTGTGGTGTCCTTGGACTTGTGTACTTCCTCGTGATTCCATGCTCATCACAAAAAGCCTTGAACTTGGTAGAAATGTACTCACCACCATTGTCACTTGACCTTGGTGAGAATTGGACCTCCCTTGCAATCTTGAACTTGAAAAAGACATCAAACACCTCATCTTTATTTGTTAGTAGATAGACCCAACAAAATCTACTCCAAATAAGAACCAAACTAGTTGACAATTTTTCACACGGTTTTTTTTATTCTTATTCTCTATTACTTCCGTTGGTTACAATTCTTTATTGTTTTAATCTTCTTGTTAGAACGGTTTCCAGGTAGAAGTGTTTCTTAGATTACAGCGTGTATTCCCAACTTGTCAGTGGGGAGAAACGGTTATGTTACTCAGCTACATGCATTTACAAGCCATGCAACCAGTCTTAACTCAACATACATCAACGTTCTGAATCAGAGAGCAAATCTACAATCTATCTTAGGAAAACAGAGACTAATGCAATGACAAGATTAAACTACTCAGCAAGAAACAAGAAACAAGAAAACTAGCTTCCTAACAGCATTCTAGCAGCCCAAGAATCAAGAAACACCCATTTCTTGATGCTTGGAATACCCAAGAACAATCAAGGACAGGATTGTTAGTGAATATGCAAATCAGATCTACAATCTCAGCCTCTATAGTTTACCTGCATGCTGAAACTACAAAAATCAAGAAACAAGAAAGTTAATCCACATCTACATTCCACAAAGCAAGAAAGAAAGCAAGAGATCTAACTAATCCACAACACAAAAGAAAATCAAAACATGCTCATAGAAATTTCACTCAAGAACATTGTCATGAACAAGGAGCTTCACAATTGTCAAATACTCGTGGAAGATCTTCTTTATTTACACAAGAGGAATTGACAATACATTCAAAGCTTCCTCACAAGAGAGGGGGGCCCTTAAATAAGCAAGAAATGTGGAGCCCAAGTGGCAATTCCACTAAATTAGAGATTACATGTGGAAATAGCCCTTCCACTAGAAGTCACCATCAAAAGGTGGCTCACTCTAAATTATTTAAGGGGTCTACACTATTTATAATGCCTAGGAAATATTACTAGCTCCTACATGGTCGTTCCTTCTCTGGGATACACCATGTAGGCTCACATAGAAAATAACTGTCACCCTAGCTAGTAATCCTCGGTTCTCATGCTCGGCTCTCAGCTTCTTCTACTCTCCTCCTTCCGAGACCTCCTCGATCATGGGTGAGAGATATTCTGTGTCTTCAGCTTGGCTCAGCATTTGGGGATTCTCTGGAATCTGCTAACACAAAGCATGGCATGGTTGCCAGTTATACAAGAAGGATCTTTGATCTAGAGACCTAGTCCTCATGTACAAAACTAAGGCGATCAAGAGAAAGTTGAATTTCACAAGCGAAGGCCCGTACCGCGTAAAGAAAATTCTGAGCCATGGAGCCGTGAACCTTGAACAACTTGATGGGACACCATTTGATACACCCATCAACAGTAGCTGACTCCACACGCTAACCTCTATCCCCCTTCCACTGCTACTACCTCTACTCACTCAGCTACAACTAGTACACCACCACCTAGCAAACGCATGCATGGCGCCGCCTCCACCTCCGCTAGCCCTCCCGCACTAACCCTCAACCATATTCGCTTCTTTTGCGTCCACTACCATTGTCACTGCACAACATCCACTGCTGCTGCCAGTTCTGTTCCTATCGTTCCCATCATTATTCCAGTTTCAGCTCCATCTTCCATCACTATCGCTTCTTCCATCCCCCACCATCTCATTCACTCAGTTCAACCTTGATGACTCACAAATTTTGCCTAACACCCTCCAATGGATGAGTATTTTTGACAACTTTTTTTCCACTCACGCCTCCATTCTCAACACCGCCCTCCAATTTTCTTCCATCCCTCTTATTCCATCCTTCGAGAAATCCGTCCTCACACCCACCTCCACCACTGCCACTCCGCTCACACCACCTGCACAGGCTACCGATGGTGATAAACCACTGCTCGATGAAACATTTGTTCAAACAATATATATCAGATCTCCTCAATGCGCTGATCCCAAACAGCCGGAGGACATGGTCGAGCAAGAAGAGCCTGTGGAAGACAATGCGACTGCAGACGTTCTGATTATCACACCACCGCAGCAGCCAGCACCAGCACAACCACCACCGCCGACCATACCAACGGATCTTCATTCAGCGTACCAATTTTTGGGCACCTTCTTCTAGATGCAATTGCCACCAAAACAATATGGGATGGCCGGATGGTAAAACTGGCTACTGACAACACGAAACTGCGAGCAGATCTCACGAAGCTCCAGCAAGGCCTGCAAATAGCCAGTCAACATGAGCAGACACAAAAGGACGAAGTCCACAAGTTGAAGCAACATGAGGATGGCCTACACACTTATATTTTGAGCCTCCTCAAGTCACTAACGAACGTCACATTCCAAGTCCAAGAGCTCCAACAAGCGGCAGCACAGAGGCTAGCCCCCCTCAGGCCCAACTTCAAATTTATGAAATGGAGAATACTCGCCTGGGAGGGGACGTGCAACCCCTACAAACAGAGAAGGTAGTCTAGCTCGCACAACCTGTAATGGTAGATCGGCCCCTCACACAAGCTGAGATGAACCTGTATAGGCAGCAAATGCAGGTATACAATCAAACGCTCAACAATTACTAAGCGGAATTTGATCGATACCGGGCAAGTGCAAACCACGAGTTCAGCCAGACCAAGAGCGTACTCAAGGCATGCCAAAAACTCATGGAATAGAAACCACAACCGACCCCAGTGGTGATTCCAACGCCACCAACATATGATATTGCGCAAGTAGTCAGAGTCAAGACCAAGGGGAAGCAGTGATAGGGGCGACCATACATGACCAAGGGAAGACACGAGCCTTGATACCACCCCACAAGCAGATCCGAGCCAAGCACAAGTTTCTTCATCTCAAGGCTCGTGATCCATCTCTGCAAGCTGCGCATTCTGAAGTCCAAAATCGGTAGAGGGGGAACGAGCTGGCCTATCTCCCAACATTGGCCCCTCAATCGGACTGGTGCCAAAAGTTGTTTGAAAGAGAACCTGTGGCCATCCGGACATATAAAAGTCAAATGGTGGTAGTGGAGTGTGCTTTTTCCTACACCATAGATTCATCTGTGTTTTTTGTGGATGGTGTGGATCTCAATCCCACCTTCTTGCAAATAACCAATAAGAAACAAGGGGCAAGGGCCACCCCAAAGATAAAAAGGCACCATTTGTAACCATTTTTCGTGCTTAATGAGAAGGATGAGACTCTACCATTTTGGAGAGCAAGCATCCTCATTTGCTATTCAATCATTGCTAATGTTATTGTGTGCTTTTCTCTTTTGCTCTCTATTTTCCATTGTTCTTGTTTTCAGTAGTTAAAGCTTTTCCATTAGCATGTAATAGAAAGCCCTTTTTAGACTGAGTCTCCACCTTCACTTCCTTCAACACCCTAAAAAAATCCGAGAACACCAAAAACCCTAAAAAATCCAAAAACACCAGAAACACATACCCAACACAAAAAACAACAATACCCAATGGCCGACAATACAGATCCTGAAATCCCAGAAGATTATCCATACGAGATCAAGTCCATTGTAGCTAAACAAATCAGACGTCATAGGTTCTACCGAATGCGGGCCCAAATACCTGAGCCATCCACGAATCCATTCGAGGGACAAGAACCTAATAGAGTTGAGTCTTCACAAGCACGAGCCTATTCTTATGGTGCTGACCCCTCCTACGCCAGAACCAACCTTAATGGTGCTTCTGCCACCCACGGTGCTCATTTTGAAAGACGTACACCCAAGCTAGATCTACCAAAGTTTGACGGTAGTTCGGACCCTCAAAGATTTTTGCAAATCTTTGAGAATGCATGTGATGTGTATGGCAAAACATCTCCCGATGCTATGGTGTAACTGTTTTTGATGACCATGATCGCTAAAGCATGTGATTGGTTTTTCAACCTTGATCATGAAGATAAGATAGACTGGTCAATTTTGAAAAAATCCTTTATCAAGTGTTTTAAGCCCTTTCGCTTGATCGAGAGCCATTTTGTCAAATTGAGTAACATCAAAATGGCAAAAGACGAACGTGTATGAGACTATATTGAGCGTTTCAAACGCCTCAAAAGTCAAGTCCAAGAACAGCCCTCCGAACAGATGCCCATCATCTGGTTCCTAGTCGGACTTCCAAGATGGATTAGACGCGAGCTTAAATCCAATGATGAATATATGAGCCTAAAGTTAGTTATGTCTGATGCCATCAAGGAAGAAGACGAAGGATCAGATGTTGACGAATCCAGGGAAAGACGAGCACCACGTGCTCCTCTCCATGAGTTGAAGCCGATCGAGGATACCCGAGATCAGCTTTGGAAATCCCAGTTGGAGTTGTTTAATAAGCAACATCAACTACAGATGGAGAAACTCACCAATGAGTTTCAAGCTACCCTGAAGTCTATCCAAAGCAGTATGCCTGGTCAGTCAAACCCTGCACAGGTACCTTATAGACGAAAAACAATATGGTGCCCACACTGCCGGGCTACGCATCCTGTTGATGCTTGTCCTTCATATCCGCCTATCCAAGCACATACAGTCCAACAATATGAAGCACAACCATCACATTCTCGAAATTCCTTCACTTATCTCGAATATCCACCAGAAAGTCCAGACCCACTAGCCATACAAGATGGCTACGCCGTTATACAAGGGCCATTGCACACCAGATGTTTCGTCTGTGGTGAAACCGGCCACTTCATGGTTGATTGTCCAGTTAAGACCCAGTACCATGTTGAGTGTCTAGACTGTATCAGAAAACACAGTTTCAAAGACTGTCCAAAACAACCAACTAAGATCCTACCTGCCCGTCACGTCAGTTATGAATCACAATAGGATCTTCATGATAACAACACGAGCACTATAGCACCCTTCCGCTCAACCTACTGCTCAATCGAAAAGTTTTTTGTAAACTTCTATATCACCATCCAATACACCAGCTCCATAATGCAAAAAAGACAATATGAAATGAGTCCTTGTCGAAAGAAAGTGAAACCGATATTCCGTCCTCTACTACAATGTCCAACCAAGAGCAACCTCCACAGGGAATTGACAGTTTTTCTCCCCTTCTACAACCTCAAATCTATTTGTCTTTCCACATGCTGATAAGATTTCCAATGTGCCAATACACAATATTTTTCGGTTTTGGAAATCCAGATAGAGATTCGGTTCTGAATCTCTTGTTCACAGAGGTCCTCAGGACATAGTACCTCAATAATACCTGCATCTCAAGCTATATCTTACAACATCTACTATCAATGATGATAGACTCAAGTGTCGCTACCTGCCTTGTTTTTGGACAAGGGCTTCTGAGAGTTTTTCATTACTCTAAAAGATCAATGCAACATGAAGCTGTCCAGGTGAATTATGCATGTTGATGAATGACTTTTTGTTTGACAAGTGCTCTACGGCCTTCACTCTCTGTAACATTGGTATCTCCCTTGTTTATTTTTTTGTCATTGTTTAATTTTGGTAATTTATTCTAAATGCATATTTTTTAGATTTGTTTTTTAGTTCATCAAAGATAGCCATTGCATAGGAGACATCATGTAGCGTATCTCAAGAATAACTTGTCATTCATCTATCAATTTTCTAGTCACCTTATACAGAGTTTCGAATTTTTGCGCATCCACCAAATCTGCAAAGTATAGATCACATCATAGTAGTGCTTTCCATGTGTCTCTTTGTTTTGTCACTTGTATCTGCCATTGACGGTTTCATCTTTGGTTTCTTGGCAGATTATATCTTCTGGGAGGTCTGTATCCTCCATTTGCCTTTGGGTGTTTCCGTGGTTCTTCTCTTAGTTGAAGTTCTAGTCTCAAGGAAAACCTTTGATCTGCAGGTTGCACAAACTTTGATTATCAGTCTCAAGGGGATGGATTCATCAAAAATTGGTGGTAGAAGTTTTGGATGGACGGTTTGGTAACGGTAAGGAAATCTGATGAAGGCTTGGTGGTAGGGTGAAGGAACTGATAGTTCTACGATTGCAGCCTTGGACCCTTGCAATGTCGAGCTTTGACCACCACTTGTTGGGTGAGGAGCTTGCTTTATTTGCAGGTTCACGGTTGTCTTCATCTTTCTTTTTCTGCAGCTCTTTCTTTTGATCCATTACTTTTGGATCTCTTTGGGCTTCATAGGAGGAGATCCAACTATCATTGCTCCATAGAGTCTCTTTTGATCAAGATTGATCTGGCTCATCTGTTGCTTAAGTTTTTGTCCTTTCCTCCTCAGCTTCTTGGATCTTCCTCTTTAGTTCTTCTAGCTGCTTCGCCTGTTTTTCTAGGTCTTCTTTTGGCTGATCAACCATTGTAGGTGGTAGTTGGTCTCCGCAAGGCACTTGCAATGATCTCTCAGCTGCTTCGGTAAGACTACAAAAAACTAGGAATTTCTCAGAAGAACAGTAAACTGATGATAAACAAACAGGTGGAAGGAAGAGTGATGGTGACAACGGTAGATGGTGTGGACAATAGACATGAGAATGGGCGCAGAAGTATGGCAAGAGGTTGGTTGAACACGGAGACTGATTTTCCAATGTTTGTATTTTCCTTTTCTGAAGGATCTTCGTCATGACTGGAATACTTCTTCTAATCGAATCGCTTTGGATTGTCATCTGTCTTCTTAGCCTTGTCATTGTCGACTTTCGGTTTGTGACCTTGGCTGTCGATCTTGCTGGTGTTGTTGCTGGCAATGTAGCTGCTCCAGTGGATCCAAGCAGATCCACTCTCTTCCCCCCCAAAAAAAATTGGTTGGTGTGGATGTTGTTGCTGGTAACTGTTCATGCTAAGGATTGGATCGGCGTGTGGAACATGTAGTTGAAACTCGTTGAACATGCGACTGGACTAAAGATTGAACAAATTTTAACTAAATTTGTTTCGATCTTGCTGTAGTTGACTCAAAGATGAATATGACAATGAGATACAGGATGCAAGTTGTGAAGCTGCTGAGAGCTCTCCAATTTTGAGAATGTCAACCAATTGTAGCAATAAGACATTCTGGTTAAACTGCGGCAATTTGTGAAAAACAGTTTTTGTGATAGACTGGTGACAATAAGCACTTGGTTTTATGTAAGCGAACAAGGATCTACGCTTTTCCAAGTGACGATCGAAGATGCCAATGCAAAGTGGAGCGACATCGTCCAATATGAGTTGCAGTGGGTCCTGCAACACGTTAGGGGTGGGATGATGTTGGCTGATTTTGACGAATCCCCAAGATACTCGGACATAGCAACTCAAGAGCACCTCTCACCTTAGACCGAGGAGGTCTCTGAGAAGACGAGACTAATGAAGACTGAGAGCCGAGTATGAGCGTCGAGAAATACTAGCTAGGAAAGACATGCAAGAACTGTGTAAGCCTCGTGGTGAATCCCGGAAGATGGAATGACCATGTAGGAACTAGTATTTCTAGGCAAATGTAATAAATGCAAGTAGACCCCTCTTAAAGAAAGTAGAGTGAGCCACCTTTTGATGGTGACCTCTAGTGGAGAGCATTATTCCACTTGTAGTTTGTGAAATGTGGAAATTCCACTAGGATGCCACCTAAGGAGCTCTCTTGCTTATTTAAGAGACTCCCTCTTTGTGAAGAGGAGCTTTTTGTGTATTGTATCAACTCCATGCTGAAATGAGAAGAGCCTCCATGAGTTAGATGCATCCATTGAGCTCCTTGATCATGATGGTTTTCTTGAGTGATGCCCCTATGATCATGCCCTTTCATTCAAATTGTGTGTGGTTGTGGATTTAGAGTGGATTAGTTTTCTTGCTTTTCTAGTTGTGGATTAGATTTCATGTTTTCTTGTGGATTAATGTAGGAGCCAACATTCAACTAAACTAAATAGGCTAGAAATGTCGCATAAATCTTGCATATTTGCTAACATTCTAGTTCTTGATGTTCTTGGGATGTCCAAGAATCAAAAGACCGGTTAGTTTCTTGATTCTTGGACTTCTAACATGTTGTAGATTAGTTCTTGTTTCTTGTCTTGTCAATTTATGCAAGTAAAGTAGCGTAGGATCTGATTTTAGTTCATTTTGCAGCAAAATAGAAGTAGAATTTCATTGTTTGTTCAACGGATCTGCACACTGATTTTATGGTTGAACATTTTGGCATGTATGATGGTTGTTTATGCATGTGCATTAGTTCAAGAGTGACTTCCTTGGATTGTCCTCTGACAGGCAGGACATTTACTACATCGATATCAGTCCCTTTTGTCTGGTTTCGGCATTGAACTAAGAAGCTACCATTCAAGAAATGCCAACAAGCCTTTAGATAGACAGAAAACAGTTCTTGTAAACAAGCAACAAGGAAGAACTAGTAAACAGATTCTATAGGCTCTGAAGAAGCCAACAACTGTAAAGTTAAGAACCAATACCATGCGGAGTGTCCAGACTGTGTTCATAAACACAGTTTCATAGATACCCTAAACAACCTAACAAGATCCTTCCAGCACGTCATATATCATCCGAACCTGTTAGAGTTCTAACTAGAGCACAACGCCACCAACGAGAACAACATCAAAACAATGCTAAATCAGCTGACCCACATGGAAGCCACTCAACAGCTTCCACATTACCCAGAGACTACCCAGACCCAAACGTGGAACAAAGGCAACACAATGAATTTCGAGATGAGTTTTTGCGAGAGGAAGAACATACGAAAAGTTTGTTATCCGCTCAGATCCCTGAAAAAGAGCAATCCCTACAGGGACGAAGTTTTTTCTGACCTCTTGCAAGCTCAACTCATTATGCCATTCCATAGTGTGCTAAAATCTTTCGCCGGACTTCAACGATATATCCATCGTAGTTTTCAGTTGCCTACTATTCCTGATGACCAGCAAAAAACAGAAGAGATCCCTGAAATTCTCCAGATTCCTATGAATCTATTGAATATAGGTGTTTCTAAGGGGACTAGCATCACCTTGCCTTTGTCCTATAAAGACTATCCCGCAGTATCTACTATCCTTGATAGTGGATCAGGCGTTAATATAATGGCTTTGTCATTAGCAAAGTCATGGGGCTTCCATACCCTCGATCAACCACGATACAAAACTCGCATGGCTGATCAATGCGTTACAGACCCTACTGGTCATTTATCAAATATTAAAGTTCGCATAGCAGGTGTCAAATTTGCAATCGATTGTGTCATCTTTGTTAGATTTACTCCTTCTACTCTCCTAAATCTCTTTTTTTTAATCTGCCTCCATTCTTGCTGCATATTTACTAACGTTGTCACACAGCCTGCATATTTACACGCAAATTCACAGAGATGAATAAAAGGCGAAAGAATCGCAAACACTGTGTTTTTACATAGGTTATGGTGACATGCGAAAAGGGGACACTATTCTACAGAATGCCGAAGGTGCCCTAAAAGCTAAGGCACCCTGTAAATCTTATCCTAAGGCCATTCGTAAGAGTGACCCAATTTTTTCATCATCACCAACGTTCACTTCAGCACTAGCTGACGTCGCACCCTTTTTATGCTCACTCCATGCAGTTGTGCTAACAGATTGGACAACGATTGCAGCCACCCACGATCTCCTACAAACAGCACATCCACTCTGTACTTTCACATCTACACACCTGTAATATTATGTATATATACATATTCTGGACACCATTCAGATGATGATGATGATCAGATGATCAAGTGAGAGAAGAAGAGACTAAGAGAAGAGGTTTCATTCCTCATTACAGACAAAATAAGCTTCGTAGGGCACGCGGTCTCGTCCGCTATTGTATTGTGCTCTGTCGCATTATTAACTTGTATACATGATATACTTAATCTGATACAACTCTTTATTCTACATTCAGATCTATGTTAATATTGCTATGCTTGTTCTTCATTTTGTCTGATCTTTCTGGTTGCTCTTTCTGGTAATAGACAATCAACTTTTAGTCTTGTCTTTCGCGAATAATTCACGACTAATTATCAAGCGAGCACAGTCTAGTCTTCGCGAATCATTCGCGACAGATAATTTGTCTTGCAATTCCTGACAAATTATTCATCTAGCGCTTCATCCATTAAATGTTTGGCTGCGTCATCTAGAATGACTGTGATTCCTATCACTAAAGTTCTATTCATTCCGATAGGCGTAGTCATGCTTTCGGAGAGAGTCGTTTAACTCATTCCGTTGCGCACGAACATTTTCTATTCGAGTTCGTTTCTCGTTCGCTTCTTGTTCAAGTTCGTTTCTCGTTCGTGTTCATCATTTATTCTCCCCCTCTCTCCACAACATGGTATCAGAGCTTTCTTCATAGCTTGATTAGCTTCCACAGTACAAGACTCTACTAGCCAATAGAGTAATTGTTTTCTTGTTCTGTAAATATCAGATTCTCATACTTAAGTCATTGATAGTTTCTCCTATCACTTAGACTAATTCTTCCACATGGATTCCCAAGGGAAAGCCAGTCCTATCATGGACAAGCTTGATGGAGCCAATTACCATCTTTGGAAATTTAAGATGAAAACTGTACTAATGGCAAAAAAATTGTACGACATTGTTACAGGTGTAGAAGGGAAACCCGAAGCGGACGACGGGGCAATCACCAAATGGAAGTTGAAGGATGGAAAAGCTTTCGCGCTCATCATCCTCAACATCACGGATACCCAGATCGGCCATGTATCTGAGGCTCAGACATCGAAAGAAGGGACATCTTGAGCACACTATACGAAGTGCAAGATATAGCTTCCAAGCTACATCTCAGGAAGAAATTCTACTCCCTCAAGATGACGAATGGTGATTCTCTGCAGAATCGCATTAATCAATTCAAGAACCTGCTAAGACAAATGGCCGCTGTCGGATCTGTCATAGACAATCAAGACGCAGTGATGCAACTGCTTACAAGCTTGCAAAGTTCTTACGACAGTTGGGTGATGATCATCACGACTCATCCAGAATTGACTCTTTTGAGAATCATTACTATGTTGTTGCAGGAAGACACAATTTGATTGAATAGAGATCTATTTGTAAATAGAGAGACATAAAAAAAAAGGATACAATTATTTTACATGTAAACAACTCATTTATGGATTTTTTTTATTGATATCGCAATAGATTCTTACAATCAGATTGTGTCCATAGTCAAATACTTGGATGCAATTTTTCTATAATGATAAAAAGACATTATGATTGGCATTATTTGCTGATAGTGAATCTCAATGTTCTTCCATAAGTTGGATTGTTTCACCAATATCTCTGCATTTGATCTCGAGCTCATGTCTTTTACGTACCTTCATAAAACTAATACAAAGTTAATTAGAATTAGTACAAAATTTGTATTAGAAAGTTTTGATTGAAACTATTCATAAAAGATCGAGTGTTTACAGTTATTTACGAGTTTACCATTGAAAATGAATCTGATCTCTGAAAGTACATCATCTTGTAGGAGCAATAGTTCCCGCCGGATGTAGTTTAGACTCCAATCTTCTTCCACCTCAACACATGTCAAAACGGCATCATTGTATATAATTTCAATATTTTTTCGTTTTGAATGTCCACTGGCTTCCAAGTCTTGATCGAGTGGCACTCATTTACCTTTATTTTCTTTCCATCTTTGATAATGGAAGCATAAGCTCAACATTTGTTTTTCAATTTGATAACGGAAGCACATGGAAGACATTTTAATTCTGCATTCTATTTCTCCATCTGATCTTTTGTCCCAACCTTCATCCATAAGTTCAGATAATAAACTATCTGATAAATTTTTGCATACAAACATCGTTGGGGTTTTGTGTACATTGACACTTGAAAATAAATCCACAAATATATTCAAGGAAATAAACCACCTCAATCTGACTGTTTTTTATCTCGTGCTCATTTTTAATGAATTTGTTACATCATTATATATCTTGCAACGAAATGATTCTGAAACTGTAGCATTTGGTGCAATCCATTCATCACTTTCAAAACTAGGTAATGGAATTGGTACTATTTGTCCAAAATTTCCTTTTGTATCAGGAATGTACATTGATTCATAAAAAAAGATCCCACTATCAGCTAGATCTTTTGCAGTTCTACCTCGATATTGCAGTTGTCCAATATCAGTGTGAATAACATCTAACACACCTACTAAGGATCCACTCGGCTCCCATTCATTTATGTTGGATGGATATAAATCTGCAAGAGAAAAATGATTAGATTGGCAAGTTTACTATTAGATATCTATGAATGACAAAAATCAAAGTATCAAAAATATCAATACTCACAGTTGCTTTTTTGTGATCCTGACAGTTGAATCCTTGCACATTTATCTCTGAATGCATATATACATGTTGGACTAGAATTTTAAAAATAGATTTTCCTCCTGATAATGTTCTGAAATCCAAAATTCTGGCCTTCCAATAAGATTGAAATGATAGTTTTGACCCTTTTTTCGAAATGCTCTTCTTGATGATGGATGCATCAAAACCCAAGAGTTTTTTGAATATTTTCTTGGCACCCATAATCCATTATCATCTATCTCGTTGAATAGAAGCACATAGTCGATTGAGGAGCACGGCTTCCTTGATGGCACCATTCGTAATTTGCATGCAAAAATCTGAAACAATAAACTATGAATCTGAAAATTTGTGTATAAAAAAAGCCATGAATCTGAGAAAAAGTGTTGGCAAAAATTTGAAACACTGATCTATTTGGTGCCACAAATTAACTCTGGTTAGCCCTGTTAACCATGGTTTGACAATGCATATACATTAAGGGTACATCGATTTTCTCATCTCAACCATCTGTGATATTCATTTTCAATATTTTTGGGTCTCTTCGGGCAGTGATGAGCTGGAAGGGTAGGTCTCATCAACCAATAGCATTTCCACATGCTGCCCGACGAAATAGCAATATATTTAAAAAGTTTTTATTTTATTTACATTTGGAAAATTCTACGTTACGTAGAACCCCGAAGCTAAGGTTTCAATTGGTCCACATGGCAACGAAAATAAGAAAAAATAAATTAAAAAAAGCATCTTTTTCAAAGGCCCTCGTCGGGCTCTAAGTTTCTCTAATGTTTGAAGGTTGTTGTACGGTTTCACACGTGTGGACAGTACTTCAGCAGCCCACAAATCAATCTTGACCAAAAATAATGATGATAACTCTCTCCTTGAACTCGCCCTCTCAAGTAAAACTCAAAAACAACACATTGTCAATGATTTCACAAGAACTATTAATCATTTAGATCACTCTTAGACTTGGCTCTAATACCATGTCAATTTTTAGAGAAAAAAGACAATTATGATTGTACTTATCAATCATTAAGAGTTATTGAATGCTTACTCCAAAGATCTGTCGAGTTCTAGGTGCTAGATCTTGATCTAGATGCTTTAAACTATGATTTAAGCAAGAGCAATTGATCAAATGATTGAAAAACTTGGATGAGTGGCCTCACACGTGTGGAGGACAGTACTTGTATGGCTTGTTTATAGAGAGTAAAGTACTTAGGCTTAGAAATGCATTTCAATCACAAAAACACAAGACAAATGTGGAAAATACAAGCAAGACTAGAAATTGCCAATGTCACATCAACTTCTCATTGATTTGGTTGATCCCTTTATAGATCAAGTACATCCACGAGCTGTGTACTGTCCAACAAGACTTCAGTCTTCCACATTTATAGGAATATTCCCTATAAAATAGGATCTAATGGATCTTCCTATCTTATCATCTAGAAGCTTATCCACAGGTGTGAATGGTATCTTGACATGTGTGAGTAATAACTCATTCACATGGAAGTCCAATCTATGTACATAAAGCTTGACCAATTTGACCAATTTCAAGATTCTACTCAAAGGTCAATTTCACACTAGTGTAGATCTAGCTAAAATCAATCTAACTTTATAAAAGTGGCTTATGTACATTCTTTCGCACGTGGGAACAGACTCCACACATGTGAGATCCTATCAAGATCAATTATCTTAAGATCTATAAAGTAAATCAAGCTGGAAGTGATATTTTTAACAAAGTCTTTTGGGATAGTGGAAAAAAAGATATTCCTTAGGAAATGTATTCGCCTCGTAGTGAGTCATTATAGTAGAAGCTACCAAAATGGTACACCAAGTTGATGGAAAGTGCAAGGATGAAGGACGTGGCACACCTCTCATAGATGAGGTCAGGTGGAGGTATAAGCCTTTTGGGATAGGAAAGATAGAAGCAGTTGGAAAAAAGATATTCCTTAGGACACGTATTTGCCTCGTAGTGAGTCAGAACGACATGGCACACCTCTCATAGATGAGGTCAGGTGGCGGGGGGATAACCCTTTTGGGATAGGAAAGATAGAAGCAGTTGGAAAAAAGATATTCCTTAGGACACGTATTCGCCTCGTAGTGAGTCACTGTAGTAGAAGCTACCAAAATGGTACACAAGAGGTAACAAAATCCAACAAACGCCCCACACTAGAGGATGGAACCTAATAAATATTGGACCAATTTAGCACTTATGAATCAAGTTAACCCTCTTGCTTTGAGGTAGCCAAGAATGAAGAAGTTTGGCAAAACGCTATAGAAGAGGAGATCGAGTCCATCAAACGCCATGATACTTGGGAAATTATAGATCGTCTTGAACAAAAGACCCATTGGTAACAAATGGGCATACAAGATGAACTATAATGATGATGACACCCTTGTGAATCACAAAGTGAGGCTTGTGGTAAACGGGTATGCACAGAGTAAGGGCATTGACTATAAGGAGACATTTGCTCCCATGGCCAAATGGAACACACTTCGAATGGCTATTGCTTGGGTGGTGTTGTTTGGATGAAACGTGCATTAGATGGATGTGAAGTTCACTTTTTTGAATGAAAAATTTGAAGAGGAACTCTATATGCAGCAACCAAATGGTTTTGTGATATAGGGCATGGAAGACAAAGTATGCAAATTGAAAAAAGCCTGTTCTAGATTGAAGCAAGCACCTCATGCTTGGTATAGCCACTTTGATGAGTTCATCTTATCTAGAGGTTTGATATGCACTTCCTCTGATTTCAATCTTCACTACTTTGCGCGAAATGAGTATCACCTTGATCATATTGTATGTAAACGATCTCATAATCACATGTAATGATGAGGATTTTATTAGTGCAATCAAGTGGGATTTGTCTTCCAATTTTGAGATGATTGATCTTGGGTTAATGCAAATGAAAATCTGGGAAAAGATATGATGGCATTGCACTTATGCAAATGAAATACATAAATGAGACTTTGATGATATGGTGCCGAGATTAAGGCACGTACAAAGTATACATCGAAACACACATTTTATAACGGGGACCATCTTACCATGGATCGACACTCCCCAAAATAGTTGTCTATATGTACCTCTCTTTCAAGTTCACTATTACAATGCTATTCAGTTGTGCGTGAATCTCTGGAGTTACAATTTGTGAATGTTCGTAGAATGAGGATAACATGCCAAATTAGAGTCCACAATAGATTTGATAAGGCCTAAGAATGGTTAAGTGGAATTCAAGATAGTTATGTTAAACTAAAGGTTGGTCTTTGTCTATAAGTAGGCATTAAACGTCATTTTGGGAAAATTTTGGCCCGAAGTTGGAACTCCATCTCCTCTTCCTCTTTGTGGATGTACGTACACCTTGGGATTTGATCTTGCTAGATCTCATGTGCCTGAACACATAAACTCATGTACTCCACACTCCTATCAATGCTATTCCTCTCTCTTGTTTGTTCTTTTTAACATATATGTGATGGTTGTCTCTATTTCTTTGCTTCTTTAGTTTTAATTGAGAGATTTGACACATGATGTTTGTGGAAACATAGATTAAGATTCATAAATAATTTCTTAATTCTTGTTTTCTAGCTTAAAGTTTGTTTATTTTTTATTTTTTAATTCTAATACCTGTTTTGTTGAACATCTGACATAAAAAGAAAATCATATGCAATTATGGATATAATCCTATAGGATGATAGAGCTTGTCACTTGTAGTTTTTATGGGAGAGGGTAAGTGGTTGTCAAAAGCAAAACTTTGTCCCTTTTCAAATCCTAAATCCCAGTAGATTCACCAATGTTAAACTATTTTGTAGCTAGGGATTGAACCAACTTGAAATGTCTAGAGGGTAAATCAACAAGGCCAATCATCATATCTCACTTCACGCATGTGTCAATGGTCTCTATGACATCCATCCCTAACCTTTAAAGGATATAGTTTATCATCAAGCTTCATCCAATGCTATCATCTAGTATATAATCTATAAAGAGATAGAAATGTATTATATGTTGCTAAGAAAAACACGAAGAGCAAAGGTGAAGGCATATTCATTCAATATAAAGGCTCGCACTAAAGAGCAAACCCAATCAAATTACGTCCCTACTTCCTCATGGAAAAATAAGGAGATTCTAAATTTCATCATCAAAATTCAAAAGCACAAAATGCATCACTGAAGATAGAAAGATTTAGCAAAAACCAACTAACAATAACTTGGATGAAGATCTCAGCGAGGAATTGAATGTTTGCTAATATGGCAAAAAAAGTATATGCGTGTTATGTTTAGGATTGACCTTGTGGTTAATGCTTTTGTGTGATGCACGACTTAAAAGTGGTGGAAATTGTAAAACATTACTTCTCACATTAGTATATATAAAACAGCATAAAGTGATTGATAAGATAGCTAGGTGAATATGGACCATAACTTCTCCACAGGAGCTGCACTTAGGAAAGGATGGAGCAAGGCTGTACCAGATTAGAAAAATCTGCCTCTTTCAATCATGTAATGTAACACACGAAAATCTAGCACAAACCATGCAGTTAAAGTGTAAAACAGAGTTGCAAAGCTGCTTTTACCAGGCCATGTGCTATGAAGATATCTGAATTGAAACAATATCAAATTGGAAACCATATACATGTTGTGCCAGAGCGTCTAAAACTTCAAAATAACAGAGTAAGAACACTTCGAATAACAACAATATAACGTACTTAACCATTTACAGGAAATCAGTTTCAGTATAACAGTTTTTGTTCAGCTTCCACATAAAGGCCTTGGATAGGATTTCAGAACTTGGGCACTTCAATGTCGTACGTATAGTGTATAATTGAACATCCTAAAGATGGCATTCCTGCAAGAAAGCTAAAGGCCAAGTGCACCACACTTGAAGCAGATAGCTGTACACCTGAGTACTTTGTATCTTACATGAAACTAGCTTCAATAATAGCCAAATTAGTAAACACTCATTGAAATTTTTCAAGAAACGTTTTTGCAATTGGATCACTTTTCTTTTGAGATTTTGGACATATAATTTGTTGCTTGTCTTCATTTGAAGATTGTCTTAGCTAGCCATGATTGGAACACCTTCATGCCTTCATGAGGTCACATACAATGTTCACTTCTTTTATTTGCAATTTGTGATGAGATAACTTTAAATAGGAACAGTGAAATTGCAACTACATACCTGACGAGTGCTTTGAAATAGAAAGAGAGAATTGCAATCAAATGCATGGACATAAAACGTTGCGCACACAAAACAACATCTGAAAACAGCAATTTGATTGTCTTTTTATGCACAACCATTACCAAATCCAAACAATTGAGTACTCTGAGTAGGAAAAACATGCATTCTGGGCTTCATTATGAAGCTTAGAGCTACAGGAAGTGCTCTTTGATTTTGCAGTCATAAAAGGAATACAGGGCTTCTGCAGTGGAAAGGTCTAGCAACTCATGCATCAAAAAAATTTTAGTGGAGATTAGCACAATCTTCACATGCTATCATCAGATTGAAAGGACTTCCTGGGGCTCATAAGCTCAGTGTCTCGAGGGAGGTTGAAAGGGTGCAGGAATGATCTTCGTAGATCTGGAGAAAGGGGTGCATCAGAAGCTGGTGGGCAGATGGCCTGAGTGTGGCATCTTTTTGAAGGCAAAGTCTAATGAAGTTTTGGAATTCCGGAGAAGCATCTTTGGGTGGCGCGGGGGGGTCATCCAAGCAGATGTTGCAAATGAGAGTCGGCCAATCAGGCTTCTGACCTTCTTTCAAGCAAGGAAAGTATCCAAGCGCGCACTCTAGCAGGGTCAATCCAAGGCTCCAAATATCTGCAGAGCAGTCATACTTGCCACCATTCACGTCAGGATCAAAGCGCTCAGGACTGAAGTATGCACAAGTGCCCACGAAAGAATTGCATTGTGCAAAGGTGCTGGCCAGCTCTGTGCTCACTCCAAAATCCGCAATCTTTACCAATTGAGGATTGCGATTAAGGAGCAGATTAGATGGCTTAATGTCGCGGTGGACTATCTTCTTAGAATGCAAATACTTGAGCCCTTTGAGCACATGCCTGCTCACAAATGATAGAAAGTGCTCGGGGATCTTCTTGTGCTTGGCAAGAAGATCTGCCAGAGTACCATCATTCATGAGTTCCATTACCAGTGAAATCTCTCCCATTCTCTCAAATACGCCATAGCACTGCACAACGAAAGAGGAATGTCCACAATGACGGCGGGAAATCTCCATTTCTTTCTTAATTTGCTTTCGGACAGCAGGATCGTGCTTCGCCTGTATGACTTTGAGGGCATATACACTCCCAGTCCTCTTGTGAACTACTTTGTACACTCTTCCGCTGCTACCATGCCCCAGAATCTCACCCCTCTCTAAATCGTCTAGGAGATTTGGATCTCTGTTCTCAGAGGGCAGAGCTGAGGGGAGCTTATAACCCAAATTACTGACATAGGATTCATTCAAAAGTTGCAAATTCATGCTGCGACCGCGCATATTTCCCCTGCTGATATGCTGTGCAGGGGCGGGCGGACGACCATTGCTCTCAGTTCTATCGGATTGATGAGCAGGAGGCGGTGGCAGGGGCAATGGTATGATGGGCAGCTTCAGAGCTGGCAGAGGTCTTCTTTCCTTAGAACACATGGTCTTGCAAAGGGCAAAGCTGTTGCGGTGGCGTAGATCTCCGAATCCGCCTCCAAAAACCGCCAAAGATCCAAATGAAACACACCAGCTCACAATTCACACCTCTGAGAACACTCCTTAGCCGCAAAGCTAGGATGCATCATCTGGGCAGAGGCGAACAAGCTGCAACGATCACAGAAGGATCGCAGCTTGCACACACACAGTAAAAGACACAAAATCAGATCAAATTGCACCCAAAATCAGGCCAAATCAGACCAAATTGCACCCAAAATCAGACCAAATTGGCAACAGCAAAAGGATCCCAAAGCTCGGATTGAATCCTCGAGGCTTCTATCTCCTCATTTGCTCAAAATTACAGAGAAATCGATCACAAAAACCGCTATTCCGCTCTCGCAGCGAGAGCTCTCTTTTCTATCTCCAACAAAATAATGCGTCTTCGCCATCGATGCTGCTCCTCCGTGAAGGCCCATCCCCTCTCATCCTATTCGCACACTACGATAAAGATTTCTCCACCGTCGGATCCTCACAAGGACGTTCCATTTCTGCCACGTCTATTCAGATCGACCGTTAAATAGAGTCCTAGTGGTCGATTACTCCACGTGGCACAGATCCAAGTGACTGGGAGTGGAGCATCTCGTGCTGCTAAGCTCCCCTTCGCCTACCAGTAATGGCGAGCTGCACCTACTACTCCACGATAACCATGGGTGCATGATGGGGCCTCAAGGCACGACTTATTCCACGCGCAGACTGTTCGATGCAAGTCACGCGGCTCCATCCGCCACGTGAATGAGACACGTGGAGATCTAGCGGCTTCTGAGAGCATCCAACGGTAAGGAGGTTCAAGTGCTAGCGTGCCGTTGAGATATGGAATGCCCCATTGCACACGGCGCCGCCTCAGCCCTCAACCCTTAGCCCTTAGGCCGTAGGCCATAGCCCTTGACCTACGACTCCTAAAGTGAAAAAAAGGCGAAGGTGCCAGGAAGTCGCGGGGGCCACGACCTTGAGCAAGGCCTTCTAAGACAGTCATCCTCAACACTTGGATTTTTGCCACGTGCCACTCCATTACATTCAATCGTCAATCTTAGAAAAACGTGGCAAGATCTGAATGTAGGGACTTAATCCAA
The DNA here is from genome assembly GCA_029204225.1 of Diphasiastrum complanatum. Lineage (NCBI taxonomy): Eukaryota > Viridiplantae > Streptophyta > Lycopodiopsida > Lycopodiales > Lycopodiaceae > Diphasiastrum > Diphasiastrum complanatum. Next base: position 39,089,705 of record CM055107.1, on the reverse strand, counting down.
CGGCACGCGCCTCTAGATGGTCCAGTGGGCGGTGGGGGTGGGGGGGAGGTGGGGTGCTTTTTGGGTTTAGGGTTGACTTGACAAAATAGATTAAAAGTCTCCTTGCCTGCTCTTCGAGACTTCGTCACATAAAAGAAATCAAAAGTCCACTATGCTCATGGAAAAATTAGCTCACCGATTCACCCTCCCTCCAATCTCTAATGACATCAACAAGACTTCTTACAAACAAATTCTTTGCATAGAGAAACAAAATTGACAACTAGTTGTGGAATCCCTCAATTGGTCAAATTTGGATGGAGCAAGAGAGAGAGAGAGAGAGAGAGAGAGAGAGATCCATGCACTATATTTTTTGAGAAAATTAAAAGTCTCGCTATGTTGTGGAGCTACTGTCAAAATCTCACTAGCGTCACACGAAACCCAATGGCACCAACTTAGCTGAGTCAATTCGACATCACATAGTAGTGCTTTGAGATTTTTCATATCATGTAAATGTTTCTTGATTTTGAAGAGGAGGCTTGAACCTGGGACCAAAACGACTTTGAATGTCAAGCTAACCCAGGGGTCTTATGATGTGAATGGAGCAGGTACGTGAACATAACATGGCTTCAATATCATCAAATGAGCCAACCCGATTGGGTCTTATCATGTAAATGTAGCACCTTTATGAACATAGCGTGGCACTATCATCAACCTCCCGATTAGATTTGGCTTGACATTGTGCATCGTGGCTCTCATGTTAGATTCGGCCTAGCATTGTCCTTTTATGCATAGAATATGCTCGTACTTTATATGTGATGCATGGTGTGTCACACTATGCATTACTTATGTCATGTCCATCACAATAGAGTGTTGGTCAACTAGCACATCCTACATTTGTGATGTGTAATAGCCATGTGCTCCATGTTTAGGCTTGGCTAAGTACAAGATTACAATGTGTGTGTGTGTGTGTGTGTGCATATATGATCGTGTATCGCTTGTATGTCCTCAATTATGGAGTGTATTGGAGTCAAACTCCTAACCTAAAATGAGAGAGTATAGGGAGTCATAAAAAGACAATGTATTTTAGGACATGTGTGAATATTGTAGTTGTACAAATCCATATTTAGAATCATTAGCTTATGGTTTTAGAAACAAAAAGAACACCTAACTTAACAAGAATCTTGCTAAGGAAAACACTTAAATATGAGATTTTACTAGTAACATTGTATGCAACAAGTTAAAAAATGAACAATAGAATTATCTTGGTTAGAAAGTTATTTTAAGGCTGGTTTCAAACTAGCGTCAAGGGCACCTGCTTGACCATTTTCTCTTACCAACCATTTCTCTGTCTTGGCAAGTGAGATGACAACCAAGTGATCACCCTTCGTTTACACTTGGTCTGGTAAGTTTAAATGGACCGTTGCAACCTCATTGGCCCATTTGAGATTTTGCAACATCATTGGTCTATGTTTCTTTAGTTGTGTCATGAAACTCTGACTAGATACCCTTTGTCATCATTATTCAAATACAATTGTAGAGGCCTGTTTAATAAAAGGCTGGACGACCCATTAAATTCATTATGAGCCCTCCAAGCCCATTTTGAGGTATAGTTCTTCATTAAAGGCTAGGCCTTGTACAAGGCCCTCTAGTAACACTTGAAAGGAAGCCTATTGTGGCTCTTGGGCACCCATACCTCTTCGGAGAGTTATTAATCTTCTCTCTCTCTCTCTCTCTCTCTCTCTTCTCTCTCTCTCTCTCTCTCTCTCTCTCTCTCTCTCTCTCTCTCTCTCTCTCTCTCTCTCTCATAATAAAACACATCTCTCTTTCTCGTGTCATCTCTTCTACGCTTTTTGAATGCTTATACTTGTAACTTGTTCTTTGATAATGCAATCCTATAATTATCATAGTGGTATTAGATAGAGCAAAGATAATTATGCTTGTGAGAAGAAGCAAATTTCAGCCAATAAGGAGCAAAATAAGAAGGAACAACAAAGCAGAAACATTAATACAAGTTTTGGGATCATGTATAGGGAGACTCCCACCTCTATATAACACAGTGCAAGTGGGCCCCTCATCAAACCCGAAAAGCGACATGTGTCATCCTATGATGCTAACACATGGCACCCAAACATGTCGCTAATCCCAAACCTACGTTTCGCCCGAGGCCATCACAAATAAGCGTAGCATTATGGTACATAACATGCGATGTTGTACCATTTTATTTTTTGTTTTTATGCATTGTTTTAGTCGTGATGAGCTGATAACTTTGCTTTTCACTACATTCAAATTCAAGCTCAAACATGAAAGTTGTAGAAATTCAAAGTCGAATAACAAAACCAAAATAGTAAACAAGGAGTTGGCCTTTAAGAAAAACCATCAATTGAATCTATAGATGAGATAATCCATAAAAAAATTTGCTCATAAATGATTGTTCACCGCAAAAAGAAAAAATGTAAAGTGCTCAGGAAAGAACTTTTTGTAAGGGCTCTCTGAATGGTGCATCATTGTGCCCGTGAAAGTTTTTGGGCTTGTACAAACAACTAAAATGTTCACATATATTTTTTTATCTTGATTCTTAGCAAAGTCAATTGTGCTCACAAAATGAGAGCACATGCGAGGCCAACGAGAAAATAGATGTTGACATGTGCTTGCAGAAACTTTATGGCAAGCACAATAGATGTTGTGAGGACATGCAAGTGCAACAAGACTGGCTTCGTGATGGTAGAGTACTCATGATGATGAGGGTAGTCTGCAACAATGAAGACATAGGTGAGTGGAGAGCCCTTGAAAGGATAGTGGTGGGGATGCTACAATAGTGAGGACATGGGCAGGTGGAGAGCCCTCGTGGAGTCAATGGTGAGAGTGTAATGATACTTAATTTCTATGTGCTTAGTACATGCATGAAATACAAGATTTTTAGCTAGCTAGCTAGTACTTTCACTATCACACCTAATCATCGTGCGCTTACTCTGCAAGTTGCCAATATCTTCCATCATTTTTCTCAACCAAACAGCTTGTCATGTTGTTGATCATAGCGCTTTGTATTTGGCTTTTGTTGTAGAGAGAGTAGTTGTCTCTTGTTTCTTGCTCAACTAGGAAAATGCACCACTACTAAAGTGAAAGTTGTAGCTAATGGTAGATCTTTTGTCGTCAATATTACCTGCCCAATATGAATCAACAAAGCCATGTAATACTAGTAAAGCATACTCACTAGGCTTACAAAAGTTATATCGGGACGAGTAGTTGTAAGATAAACTAAGCAACCAAATAATTGAAAAAACAATGTAGAATCAACTAGCTTACTCTCATCCTCATGGGATAATCTCTTATCAACTCCACATGTGTTACTGTCACACATTTTGAAGAGCCTCAAAGTCTCATTTATGTATTTCATTTGCGTAAGTGCAATGCCATCATATCTTTTCCATATTTTCACTCCCAAACAATAGTGCATTAACCCAAGATCAGTCATCTCAAAATTTTGGAGGACAAATCCCACTTGATTGCACTAATCAAATCCTCATCATTACATGTGATTATGAGATCGTTTACGTACAATACAATCAGGGTGATACTAGAATCTCATGCAAAATAGAAAAGATTGAAATCAGAGGAAGTGCGTATCAAACCTCTAGATAAGATGAACTCGTCAAAGTGGCTATACCAAGCATGAGGTGTTTGCTTCAATCTAGACAAGACTTTTTTCAATCTGCATACTTTATCTTCCATGCCCTATATCGCAAAACTATTTGGTTGCTGTATATAGAGTTCTTCTTCAAATTTTCCATTCAAAAAAGTGAGCTTCACATCCATCTAATGCAAGTTTCATCCAAACAACACCGCCAAAGCAATAGCCATTCTCAGTGTGTTCCATTTGGCTATGGGAGCAAATGTCTCCTTATAGTCAATGTCCTCTTACTCTATGCATACCCCTATACCACAAGCCTCACTTTGTGATTCACAAGGGTTTCATCATCATTATAGTTCATCTTGTATACCCATTTGTTACCAATGAGTTTTTTGCTTCAAGAAGATCTATAATTACCCAAGTATCATGGTGTTTGATGGACTCGATCTCTTCTTCCATAGCCTTTATCCAAATTTCTTCATTATTGGCTTTCTCAAAGCAAGAGGGTTCACTTGATTCATAAGTGCTAAATTGACCCAATATTTATTAGGTTTTGTTGTCTAGTGTGGGGAACGATGTAGCTCTCCCTATTTGTTGGATTCTACTATCTCTTGCCTTGCACTTTCCATCAACTTGGTGTACCATTTTTTGTAGATTCTACTCACTACGAAGTGAATACGTGTCCTAAGTGTTGGAATCTGATAGTTTGCTTGTTGGCTCTTATACCACTTTTTGGGGTGGTACAGGCTTCAGGGAATAATTATTTATCATCTCTAATTCCACTTTTGCTAAATGTAAAATCCAACCAACAGAAATTCAACGTCAAATTATTACAATATCTACACAAATTGTTGATTCAGACTATTTCTCCGATCGACAAGAGAAATATCTTTGTAGGTGTCTAAGACACCCATGAAGACAGTGATATAGTTAGGCATCTATGACAGCCATGCTTCCTTCGGATAAGATATTATGTTATGAGTCGTGCGAACGAGTATCAGTAGCAGAGAAAGAAGTTATCAAAAAGCATTCATCAATGGAAACACACATAAAGAAATAGAAAATCTGTACATTAGCTTGTTGTAGTAACAATGATCAGATTACAATCATGTGCCCAAAAATGGTTTACAGTACTAATGCACTATGTGCTGTAATCCTACTATGCTGGTTATAGATTGAATAATATCTCTACTTCTAGAATTATTTTCACTCTCTCTAATGATCTCTGATTCTATGGAATTAGATAGTCTGATATAATGGAGTTCTCAGAGGAGCTATGATTCACGCTTCTGCTAATCTCTACTTGATCTTTTTCTCTTCTCTAATCATATTCTTGTATATATTGATCAACTTATTTACTGTGTATATACATACATCAATAGTGGCGGTCTTGAAGATTACAACTGTAGTAGTTGGTGTGAACTGTGTAGGTAACAGTCGTGAAATTTGCAGTTACTGCATAATGAACGATGATGTAGTCTTTATTGGGTAGAGTAGAGGGAGAGCTTCCTATTAAGTGGTGAAAGTCGATAGACATTCAGGGTGTCGAATGAGTCAAGTTGACTGTTTGCCCTTGAGTCGACGTCACTGGAGTCGGAGTCGGGTATGTCGAAGTCAATCCTACTCTGCTTCAAAAGTCGGTGTATATACAGACTTGCTCATCCTGTAATGGAGGTGCAACTTTATCCTCAATGGAAATCTTGGATAGATCATCACTACCCCTCTCATCTTCACCAACCTATGAACCTCATCAAATACAACATCTCGATTGATGTGCATACGTTGATGGATCGTAGCAATGATACCCTTTTGTTTGCTCATCGTAACCAGTAAAAATGATTTCAAGGCCTTCGCGTGCATTTTACTTCCCTCATTCCTAGGGTATGCAAATATACCCTACATCCAAATATTCATAATTCATCTACTCTCGGTTTCTTCCATTGAATAATTCTTCAGAAGTATGATTTTATATGACAACTATAGGGCTCTTACTGCAAGAATACCACCATGCGCACTACCTTGGCCTAAAAATAATATGCAACTCCCATCTTAGTCATCGTGGCTCTAGCAAATTCTATAATCATATGATTCTTTCCTTATACTACTCCATTCTGCTAAGATGTATGGACTTGTGTGAATTGTTGTTTAATTTCATGCTCTTTGGAAATTGATGAATGTAGTTGAGCAATATTCATCTCCTCAATCAGACCTTAACACCTTGATCTTGGCGTTTGCTTTTTAAAACACCATTATGGAAGGAAAACAAAGTTTGAAATTAGGTTTGGACATGCTATAAACGGATGTGACTCATGGAAAGCGAAGATCTCTCTCTCTATACTATCTCATTTCATGCTTATACATGGTTCTCTTTGGGTTACCTATCCGTTGGTGCACTATATTGGTGATATCTTGCAATTTTGTGTGTAGAATGCTCATTAAATGCTATATTCGGATCCACAATAGCTTACTATTTTTGTATGGACAACAACTTCATTTCATATTTTGATTGATGTTTGATCAAGATCTATTAGAGTTTGAATCTCATTCATAGTGTAGATGTTGATTTTTCTACAATGACAAGGTTTGTTGTCTTTCTAACCGAAGATCAAAGGGATGTTTTGGATCTTAATGATCTGAAATTCTTCACATGGTATCAGAGCTATTTTGTTTCAGGTTATGAAGGAAGCAATCACATCTATCAAGAATTTGGAGGAGATATGAATGCTAGAGCATGCTAGATTGACTTCTACTCAAAAATCGAGCTCTTTGCATATGTAGATTGGATCTTTTGTAGATCAAATCTCAAAATAGTTTTACATACTTGATCAATTCCGATTTCACACTTCATATACTAGATTTGGCAGATTTTTGATGCATTAGAAAAGCCTAAGTGGTGGCTACAAGATTGCATATCAAGTTTTAGGCAATTGCATGTAGAATTTGAAATATTCAATTTTTTGTGATTTTGTCAAACCCCTAATTTTGATTGGATCTCTAGATTGTGAGGTTACTAAACTTCATTTGAGTGTGTTTCAATCTTAGGAAGTGGCAAGGGTCATTAGATTGAGGATAGATCATAGGTTGATCAAGATTTCACTACTCTATGTGTTAATTTGCTTGATATAAGTGCTAGAAGAGAATTAAGAGGTTCCATATCTTTGTGATTTGAAAATTGTCGTGGCAACTGAAAATGCAAAAACTTCAAAGGAAAAACCACCAAGAAGAAAAGTTTTTTCTCCAACAAATAAAAAGCCCATTGAGATTAATGAAGAGCCATCATCTGAGGAAGAAGAGACAACTTTGTCAGGCTTTCCGTTAAGTTCTGGTGTAGCACTTTTTTATGCCCATTCTTTAGACTGCTTAACAAGCAGAATGGGCGGAGACCCACTGTTTTCAACAAAGCCATTTACAACATCTTTAGGATCTGCTTAGTGGTTCACAGGGGGATACAAATGGCTATGAGAGTGAAAGTTCCATGTAAATTTTTTGGTATGTATTGGTATTAGTGCAAGAAGCATAATATCTAGACATTTTGCGAAAGACTACCGTTTAATTTTGCAAAATGCATGAAATCAAGACATTATTGTGTATAGTTTATTGTGTCGAAATGCATGTTTCTAAAAATAGAGCAAATTTTAATATGTTTCAATTTTTGTTATTTTATGTTAAATTTCATTATGAAAAGTGACTTGCAAACCATGTCTTTTTTAAAGTTCAAAAATCTTGAAACTGTTTAAAATCACCCTTTTTTTGGTCATTTTTTAAACATGTTTTATGCGTGCGCAAGGTGTTTTTTGAAAAGCACCCTAATTTAAGACACTTTTTGAGAGAATTTAGGAGAATATTCCAAAAGTTTCTCTTTCGGTCGCAAAGTTTCTAGATGTTCATGGAATCACTACAATTAGCAATAGTGGAGCTAAGATGTATGTAACTTTCATTGATGATTTTAATAGATTTTGTTGGATCTATCTACTAAAGAGCAAGGATGAAGTGTATGATTTCTTTGTTAAGTTCAAGAATGCAAAGCCATGAGGTTAAGTGCTAACCTTGATGAAGTGTATGAAAGTGCCAAAGCCATGAGGTTAAGTGCTAACCTTGATAAGCCGTTTTGGGATCAAGCTTTGTTTGTGCTAATTTCTTGTGCAATATGTGGCCGAATGCTATTTTGGATGGAAGGACACCTTTTGAGATGTTATTCAAGAGGAGGCCAAGTGTCAACTTTCTTAAAACTTTTAGATGCACATGCTATGTCAACATAACTCTTGATGATAGGACCAAGGAGGATCTATCTTCAAGGAAAGGTATATTTGTTGGATATAGTGAAGTGAGTAAAGCCTACAAGGCTTACAAATTTCCTACTACTAACAAAGTGATTGTTGGTAGAGATGTCATTTTTTATGAGGGGAACATAGGCATGCATGTATACAAACAGTGATCAAAACATAAAGTGCAAGAATAACAATATACTTGTGATGGTCCATCGCTACCCTCAGCGCAAACTACTACTGCTCTAGCAGTATGTATGATGATTTAATTGAGCATTTATTGCAAAAACGTGATGGTAGAACCGCGCCTCACTGGCAGAAGATAGGCCGCAGGCAGCGGTCCATTAATCATGCTATCATCGTGCTTATCAAAGATAAGCAAAGCTTTAAACATTTCAATGTGATTGTTCATTGTCAGAACAACTAGAAAAGTTGATAGAGTTTGTATTCATACATGTGAAATGTTGTATCCAAAGAACTAAGGCAGCGCCCACCTACTCAGTTGTGCGGATTAATCGTTGATAGCGTCGTTCAATAATGGTTAATCACTGATAGAGCCATTCAATAGTATTATTTGGCATTATGAATACATAAAAGTAGAAAGAAAGTGGCGCCAAACTACGATAGATTTCTTACCTTGGCTTTGTAGTATCTGAAGGACAATCACTCTTCCAATGGAAATCGCAAGTCTCTTCTATTTTAAGCTTCAATTGTGGAGTAGAGAAGCAAAAAAAAGAGAGAAGGAGAGCAGGAAGAGTAACCCTTAGGTTTGTGTGATCCTTTCTCAAATAGACAATACAGTGTCTCTTAGTGCCTTGGGTGTTTATTGCTGCACACCGTTAGATCGTTTCATCCAAAAGTGCACAGATCTTAGCCATCAAAGCAACCAAAGTTTCCCTCCAAAGGAAAAATTTGAATTTTTTTTTCCTTTTTTGGCCATTTACATAAGTCTTAGCAAGGTAAGGCAGTTAAATAGATGTCGTACCATACAAGTAAATTCCTTCCATGAAGTATTAGAAGGTAAAAATCAATGTAGTAACTGCATAATAGAGCTCATGAGAGAGAGAGAGAGAGAGAGAGAGAGAGAGAGAGAGAGAGAGAGAGAGAGAGAGAGAGAGAGAGAGAGAGAGAGAGAGAGAGAGAGAGAGAGAGAGAGAGAGAGAGTTACAAGACAACACTTAGTTCCTCTTGACAAAGCAAGACTGAAGCTCTTTAAAGCCTTTATTCATAATCCAACAAGGTAAAATACAGCTGAAAAGTAAAATATAGTTCTAGAAAGCACCATAAAGCATAACGACTTTCAAGACGTCTAGCTGATACCTGCCACCATCCCACAAAACAAAACCGGTCAAGTTAGTTTAGTGGAAGACATGTGTCATAGCTGAACGACAGTTGTTATTCATGTCCAAAAGAAGTTATACTACTAAATAGCTTTGAATAGCATTTTAAAACACAGTCCAATCTTCCCAAACACACAGTGTTTTAGCGATAGGACAAGCCGTTATATCACCACATCAGGACGAGTGCCATACTGATCAGCTTACGATCAATTAGTCCGTATCAATTCATTTTAATCAAAGAGGAGTATGAGAAGTTTAAACCGTTAAGAGTTTCATTTAGCCAAAAGACTTGGTGTGAACACGTGTGCTGGTATCAGAGCAAATCCATGCTATACTGACCCAAGTGACCCTTACGACGTAAGGTATGTCACGCACTGTTGTTCATACTCCTGAGCATATCCATGTTTTCCAATTGTATCTCACCAAAAGTCTAAAGTAACACTAACAGAGGAAAGGTGAAGTGTTACCCTGAATGTCATATCAGAATGATATAATATCCATAATATAAGGACACTATATAGGAAAGATGTGATTAAAACATAGTAAGAGACTACCAATGTTTATATTGGGTAGTAGGGCTGATCTGTGCCATTCTACGCCCTTAGTATAAAGTATGATTTTTATGCATATCCATGCTATCTAAGATCATAATATTGGAGTCCTTACTGTTTCTTTTAGTGACCAATTCTTATTTCAAGGTATTTTTGTTTGATTTGAGTGTGGTCTTATGTCCTTACTTACTTTTGACCAAGGGAAGTCGAAAAGCGGAAAGAAAGAGTGAATTTATGTAGAGTGAAGGTATATCATAGCCTTTATGGAACCCAAACTACCATGCTTATCGAAGTTGTGAAAAGTATATTTAAACTCGAAAAGTATACCTGAATAGTTGTAGACGTAGCTTCTTGAGAGGCAGCCATAGTAGTTTTTAAGCGACAGAGTTCTTACTCTTTTAGAACATAAGAAAGCCAAGAAACCGTGAAGTGAGCGTATTGCTTCAAAAAGTTATGCAGAAGTGCTTTACAAGACATCTTTTGACTATGTTAGTTAACTTATAACGCAGAGATCCAGTAGGTTGCATACCTTTCAATAGTGAGTAGTCGGTTCAGGAAAGAACCAAGTAATATTCTGACGAGGCCGGAGTAGTATAAGGAAGCTACAGCATGAGATATCATTAGCTCCATACTATGAGATCACAAAATCTATGAACACTTGTAAAAAAAGCACATAAGTAAGAGTTATGCTTGAATGTGTCCATCCTTCCATCGTTGGTTGGAGGAGACTAATAAAGTGTAGAATTATATGAACAGATAACAGAGTTCATGGTCCATCACTGGACAGTTAGCCATGCATGAATTTACAATATTATCATCTGAAAAAGAGACCACTCTCCTGTCCATCGCTAGAACAGCAGGGTCTCTATGTGTAGATTTGGTGAGTAAATGTGAGTCTATCATGCCTATGCAATCCATCGCTGGATAGCACATAGCACTATCGATACACCTTCATCTTATGAGACATATTTCAACGATTTGTCCGTCGCTGGACAACGATCTGTCCATTGTTGGACAGCGCCCATTCCTGATCATCAAAAAAGCATAAAGTATGTGCAGGAGTGAGGCAGCCCTCCATCGCTACTCACTGAGCCATAAGGAGCAAGCAAAAGTATGGAAAAATCTTGGTTACATCATTACTATCACCTACGATTTCAGAAAATTATCATGTAACCACAATTGTCCATTGCTGCCTATTGAGGCAGGATGGACGGTTTCAATAATCAAAAAGTGACATTGTTGTCCATTGTTGGAACTCAATGTGTTCTTGCCCTATCACAGCCTTTACATGGTTTAGAGAGATGAGTGGCATATCAAAGTAGAACATTATTCAAGCAATCTCCTCTAGAAAGTAGAGTAAATACAAACGGAATGTAAGAGAGAAGCAAATACATACGGTAAGCTGTCAAATCGTTGATACATAGGTAGGTAGGGCGCACTTTCAGCGAGTATCAGAGGAGCAGAGTTCTTCACTAGTGTTGTAAAGCAAAGAGGGTTGAAAAGAGCATGCACTTATAGTGCCTAGTAAGGTAGTAACCTGGAAGGAGAGAGTGGGAGTGGGAAATTCTATTTCCCTCCAAAATCTTTTAAACGGAATAAACCATTTCAAATATTTGTGGGAAACCTTCTAAGTGAAAAATGGAGCTTCATCATATGCAAGGGTACAACAATAAAAACCTTGTAAGTTTGAAGTAGCAGTACGTCAGTATCTGTCCACGTTTTCTGTTAGAGGGGCCTCCTTCGACGCACAAGTTCAATTGCAATCGTCCAATTGGGGGTGGTAACTTTTTGAGCCAAAGCTTTGAGTTTTTTTTTTTTTGAGCTTAAAAATATATTGTGCCACACATTGTGAATCTCATTAGCAAAAACATGACCACAAGTTACTTGCACATGAATAAAGGCACTTGGAAATATATGGTTATACTATAAATATTAGTAGCAAAAACATGGCTGCAAGTTATTTGCACATGAGTGAAAGCACAAAATGCTTTTGTCATAATTTTGTCCTCTTTGACAAATTTGACATCCCTTTATACAAACGATTATTTGCAAGCAGAAAAATAACAAGCTAGTGCAATTATCAAAGTTTTGTCCTAATATGCAAATCAAATACCCCTTTACAAACTTGGCATTTGCAAGTAGAAAAAATAACAAGTTAGTGCATTGCTTGATTACCAGAAAGAAAAAATAGCATTTTATAAATGCGTTACAATATATCTGCTACTTCAAACACTTTTCACAATAAATAAACATGCCACATCTTGTTTGTGTACCACAATGGAAAAAAAAAACCATGTCTTTATATAAAAAAAGTTCATGCACATGTCAAAATTTTGTCGTCTTTGACAAATCAGATATCCCTTTATACAAACTATTGTTTGCAATTTGGAAAGCAATACATATGTCAATATTTTGTCATGTTACACAAGTCAAATATCCCTTAATAGAATTATTGCTTATAATTAGAAAAATGACAAGCCAACACAATATTTGAATACAAGAGAAACATTAGCCTTTTGGAAATAAGTTATGTTTTATCTTCTCCATCAAAAACTACCCACAATAAACCATGTCTTGTTTGTCTACCACAACATATAAAAAGACCATGTTTGTCCACCAAATACGATGTCTTTATATCAAAAAAGCTCAAGCAAAGACATGCGCTATGAGCTACATGCAGCCTCATCATCTATGTAAATATTTGTTTTCTTTCTTTTCCAATTCCCTATTGGAGGTTTGATATGACTTTCCATGGTTTCCATCTCTTTTGCAGCAGCCTCAACGTAGACAAGTAGTGCACTACAACAAGACGTCATCCAATGTTAACATAATGAAATGCAATGAAAGACATGTAAGTTAGAATTAAAGTAGAACTATTGTGTTACTGTACTATGGGTCCTATCAGTGGATTAGGACTAGTTGGCCTCGCCACGAGGCAAATCGATGGGACACGCGTCCCGTCAACGGCAACCTGGCCCATGCATGGGTTGCCAAAGTGAAAAACTATATGTACAATATATTCAGGTTTTTGGAAATATAGTTGTTATGTGAGCTTGGAGTCGAGAGTGTTTTCTGTCTATGTTACTGTGTTGTATGATCTGTAATCCTATTTAGAGCGAATTTTAACTTGGCATCAAAGCCGTATAGGGAGTGGGGAGTGTACAGAGTACAATGTAGCCGTTGAAGAGAGCTTCAGGAGAATAGTTTTTCTGAGAGTTCAGGGTCTACAGCGGTTTGAGAGTGAAAAGTGAAGCACCAATGCACATTTATTGGCATACGGAGGCCTGCCAAGCTCAGTAGAGGGTTTTTTAGCTTGTGTATAGCAACATACAGTGATAAAAACGGACAAAATTGTGAAAGAGGCAATTGGTTTCTTGGGGGTTTTGACATTTTGCGAGTAAAATTTTTTCGAGTTTTGCGAGTTTCTTCCATGAGATGTTCCAACAAAATGGTAGCACATGGTGTGCTACTCTTTCTATGCCACTACATGATATTTTTAAGAAGAAGAATGATGGTTTGATGCATACTTAAAAATTTGACTATCCATCATATTCTAAATAGGTCCTGCACAAAATACTTTGTTACTCTATAAATACAAGTTCATTTTTTTTAAAAAAAAACTGTCCTTGAAGTTGTAAAAGTTAGCATGCCAACGTGCTAGTCTGCAAATTTTTTATTTCAAAAACATGAAGTTTTTTTGAAAAACTTTTTGAAAAAATAAATTCCTTTTTGGAGCTAATTTGGCTAGCATGCCGATGAGCTAGCCAAGTAAATTATAAAATAGAAAAGCTATTTTGACACATTTGAGAACCAAATTTTGAGAAAAACCATTATTTTGGAATATTTATTTAAACCTCCCAACATAGTAAGCCGACATGCTAAGTAAAACAACTAAAGAAAAAATTTACAGCCTTTAAAGATAGCACGCCGGCGTGCTATATGAAATGAGAAATTTTTATTGCAACCAAGCAAGATAGCACATCGGCGTGTTATATGAAATGAGGATTTTTTTTTGCAGCCAACCTAGATAGCATTTGGGTTGGCTGCACAAAAATTCAAAAAAAAATTCTCGGCGTGCCGCTTACCACGCCGGCGTACTATCTGGATTGGCTGCAAAAAAAAATTTAATTTGAAATTTTTATTACTTAGTGAGATCTTTAACTATGTACCAAACCACATTTTTAATAATAAACATTGAAGTAGTAGCATAAAAAGGGTGGCATGGTGCTATCTTTTTGTTGAATGATGGCAAGAAAGAAACTCGCAAAACTCGCAAAAAATTTACTCTCAAAATGCCAAGGCCCGTTTCTTGGAGAAAGTTGTGCAAGAGTTTCAGTTTGCTGGAAAACAAACATAACATCGCTATTTTTTCACTGTTTTGAATGTCGCGAAGACCAGTTATTAGTTGTGGGAGGTCGTTGGAGGATTATAGTAGGTTTAAAGAATTTTGAATCTAATTTGAGCTGCTATCAGTAGAGAGAGTATTGCTCACAAAGGAGAGAGAAAATCCAAGTTTTTGAACTACTCTAAAAACCTCAATTCTCCACCAAAAATGTTGATTAAAGGGTCAAAACCCTCAACAAGGGATGGACGACCAGAGCCATGGAGTCAAATTGCACAGACCGGTGCAAAAATGAGTTTGACCTGCTCAAATTTTGGTGAAAGGGCGCGCGGCCGCAGGCAGAGAGGGAGATGGAGGTCGCGCATGTCTAGTTCGAATTGTAGGTTAGCGTCTCCAAGTGTCTTGTGCCCCGTGGGAACGTGCAAATCTGATAAGCAGCAATTCACCAAGACTCAAGAGGATGAGGTATCATCTAGCAAGACCAAGAAGAATGACAAATGCTTCCATTGCGGCAAAAAGGGCCATTGAAAAAGCGAGTGTCGAAATTTGTTGATGGAATCAGACAAGGGAAAACCAAAACCAAGCAGGTAACCTTGTCAACGAAGGTGAAGTTGAAGACTCTAGCATCTTTATATTGGCATTGTCATCCAATCAAGACAATCAAGCTTGGTACATTGACTCGAGAGCCACAAGACACATGACATGTAATAAAGATTGATTCAGTAGCTTGAAAGAGTTGGACAATGGAATGTCTTTTCACAAGCAAATGGTGATGTGTGCAAGATCAAGGGGATAGGCACCATTTCCATCCAACTACTTGATGGCATGTACCAAGTTTGAAGGAAAATCTACTTTCCGTTGGTGTCATTATTGATCAAAAGTTGAAAGCAGAATTTGCCCACGATTGTTGCTTTGAAGGATGTGTACCAAAAGTTCAAAGTCATTGCGGATGGTATAAGGGAGTCCAAGACTAAACTAAGGGTTGAATGCTACAATTAAGGGGCAACATGGACTTATCTCGTCCATTCCATTGCAGCTGAACTGTGGCATAAAAGACTTGGTCATTTGAACCTAGGAAGCCTTAGCTTGATGAGGAAATTGGAAATGGTAAAAGGATTGTCTATGATGGAAAACCACTTGAAGATGATGCGCGAATCATGTGTGTGTGTGGGAAGCAACATCAAGAGAAATTCAAGAAAGGTGGTGTTACAAGAGCGAAGAACTTGATCCACAAAGATCTATGCGGGCCTATGAGGACTATGTCCTAAGGTGGAGCTTATTATTTTATGACCTTCATAGATGACATGTCACGTAAGACATGGATATACTTCTTAAAGAAGAAATTGGATGCTTTTGCCACTTTCAAAAGCTTCAAAGCAATGGTCGAAAATCAAATAGGTAGGAAGATCAAGATGTTAAGATCTGACAGTGGAGGTGAGTACAAGTCTACTAAATTCAATGATCTTTGTATCAATGTGGGATCAAAAGACAATTTACGCAAGCTCATGCTCCTGAACTCAATGAGGTAGTTGAGTGCAAGAATCATACGATTGTGGAGAGTGCCAAATCTATGCTTGTTGAGATGAAACTACCAAAAGATTTTTGGTCAAAAGCATGCAGTAACGCAGTCTATCTTCAAAATAGAAGTCCTATCATTGTCGTACCAAAGATAACACTTGAGGAGGCATTCACGAAGAAGAAGCCAAAGGTGAATCACTTGTGAATCTTTGGATATAAGGCCTTTGTACACATTCCTAAGGAAGAGAGGCATAAGCTTGATGTAAAAGCTGTAAAGTACATCTTCTTAGGATATGATGATCATATAAAGGGCTATAGATGTTTTCATCCATTGGAGAACAAAATACATGTTAGCCGTGATGTTATCTTTGATGAATCTAAGATGTACAAAGATGAGGATGCTAAGAAAATGGATACATCTAGTGGGAAAGATGGTACAGGAGAATTCCGCTTGATGATGGACCATTTGTTGACTTTCCTAGTGATGGACAGACAGATACACCTCATGATTTTGCTACTCAATCTCAAGAGATAGGTTGGAGAGGTGGAGATAAACCTTTTGGTGCTAAGAGTATTGAAGTTGCAGGTGACAAACGCAAGGAGAAGGATGTACCATGGGATACTTTTTCACTAGGAAGCCGATCACCTAACATGAAGCTCTCTAAGTGGTTTGAGAGATTGATGGAGAGTTGCGACATGGATGACTTTCTTGAATCATCCATCTGGGTAGAGCTACGCAGATCAACAAGAGAGAACACAACCTGACAGGTATGAAGCAAATTATGCTCTCTTATCAAGGCCATGGAAGAAGAGATGGAGTCAATTGCTAAGCAGAGCACATGGGACTTGGTGGAACTACCAATTGGCAAGAAACCCAATGGTTGTAAATGAGTATACAACATGACTAAGTACCATGCAGATGGAAGTATAGCAAAGCACAAGCAATATTGGTGATCAAAGGCTATGCACAAAGTAAAGACATCATTATGAGGAGACCTTTGCACCAGTATGTAAGTGGAATACTCTACGACTACTTGTTGCTTTAGCTTCATATTTTGGTTGGTCTTTACATCATATGGATGTGAAATCTACTTTTCTAAATAGTGAGTTAGAAGAGGAGGTGTTTATGGATCAACCTGAAGGCTTTATAGCGAAAGGACACGAGAATAAAGTATGTTGCTTGAAGAAAGCACTTTATGGTCTCAAGCAAGCACCACGTGCGTGGTACATCAAGATTGATGCCTACTTTCGTTCTAAGGGGATGGTGAGAACACACTCTGATTCAAACCTTTATGTTATATGCTTTGATGGTATGATTCATTTGATTGCTCTTTATGTTGATGACCTAATTATTACGAAAAATATTCAAGAGATGATAGATATGATCAAGAAGGATCGTGGAACAATTTGAGATGACAAATCTCAACCTAATGCATTATTGCCTTGGAGTGGAAGTGTGACAAAAAGGATATGAGGTGGGACTAACACAGGCGAAATATGTCAAAGAGTTAATGTTGGAAGTAAATATGGTTTGTCACTGTTTGGCGAGATCTATTCATGATGTGGTGTAGTATAGAGAGGATTGTCCGCTTCCTAAGTTTTTACCAAGCTTCAGACAGAATGTGAAATAGAAAGAACAATGATGAGCACTAAGGCTTACCCAACTAGTGCTCGAATTAGAAATGAAACTAATCTAAGATGACAAAATGTAAAACCTTACTAAGGCTTGCCCAACTAGCAAGGTGCTTAAACTAAATCCTAGATTAACGCCCAAAGGGTTTGAAAAGATAAATTGCGACTAACTAAGCAATAAGCAATTTAAAACATGCCACAATAAAAACGAATAAGAGGAGGCCCGAGCACCTTCCCTCAAGCTATGCACCTTCCAAAGGGAACACAAAGAAATAGAGTGATTTCTCAAATAGAGAGCAATTTAGCATAATCTCAAAGTGTTATTTACAAGGCAAATACCTCTCCTTTTATGGCAAGGAGGGTCTTCCATAAATATCCACTAAGTTATGGGACTAATCTATTTCTAGCCTTTCTAGAACTTCTAACTTAGGATTTAGAACTTCAAAGTTTCTTAACTTAGGAAACTTAAGATAAAATATTTCTAATCTTAAGTTTCCTAAGTCTAAGTTATAAATCTGAGTTTAAGCTATTTTATTATTAAGCTTCTACTCATGGGCTTACAAACACATGCCATGGCGGAAGTTTATTAACAAACACTCGTACATGGACTTACAAAACACATGCCACGGAGTTTTTTTTTTTTTTTTTTTTTTTGTGATAGCACAAATGCTAACATTATCCTGTTGAAAATTCCAGAATTCACACGTGTGGGGAATGTCCACAAGAGTGATTGATCTTGATTAAGCTTTGTGATTGGCACAGTACCCTGATTCTAGATTGTTCAACAAGATCTAGTTCAGAAGATATGGCTAATTCACAATCTAGCATGCTAATCAATAGACTATGATAGCAATGAATCAAAGAATGATTAAAAGTACAAGATTACAATGCATAAGCATTAGCCTCAACACGAGTTAGAGAGAGAGAGAGTTAGAGAGATAACAAGAAAAAACAGTTTAGATCCAACCAAGCATGAGATAACTACAAAACTTTGGTTCTTCATTACATTGTGAATGAGAATGATATGTACATATATAGGAGAGCCAAAATTCGTGGTACTCCTTGCATTCAATGCACATCCTACACCCATTCAAGTGCAAACAACTATTAACTTGACACCTAACTGCTAGCATGCATAGGTTGCACCTAACTTCTACCTACTTTCTCCAAATGGCAATTTCTCAACTAGCCATGTACAAATCTACATGCATGTGTCCATTAGAGTGATTGCATGATTTGCATGTCACTATGGAAACTTAGGAAATTATGCAATTATTGTGGCTCGAGTTTCTACAAGGTCATAATTGACCAATTCCATGTGAATCTCTATGTGCATGTCAAACTAGACATTGTCAACATTATTGCATATCATACTAGACCAACTAGACTTTATGCATGTCACTGGAATTTGATCTACCTAACCCAAACTCGTCCTGTTCTACAAGGATATGTGCTCAATTCACATACCTTGGATATGTACAAAATATTTACATGGGTAGGATCCCCCAAACATTAACAACAGATGATAGATATGTTTTACAATTTTTAACACTCCTCCTTAAAATATATCTATCTGATGTTGGTGAAGATCCTTTGAGTTTGGATTCTTTGCTTTGCATTTGAGGTGAAGATGAACAAAGAATCCATCATAGCAGTATGCTTACCAAATCCATGATAAGTTCTCTTTGATAGAAATCTTTTCCAAATGCCTTTGAAAAATATTCCACCAACCTGCTACTATGCCAATGTACCTCTTGCATGTCTGATGTCGATCCTGGGTATGCAAAGTCCTCATGCATGAAATTGGCTGCAAGAAAAACTGAAAAATCCGAGGCTTCCATGCTTCATCATGACCACAAAGATCATAAAGATCAAGATTGTACCATGAGCAATATTCAAGATTAAGCATACTAGCTTCACTAGTCCAAAAAATATGAACTCTATCCAAAATGGATCTAATCTTGAAACCATACTCAAACTTGATCAAATTAAGGCTAAATACTTTTTTGAGGGTGTAAGTGTCCTCAATGGATGCTTCACTTAACCTCACAAGAAGTGTACAGTATGCCTCAATACATGAAAAAAACTCCTTTTTTCAAACTATGAGTACTAATCTCATACTTGCTCTTACTCAATTTAAGAGCATACAAATGATGGTACAACATCTTGCTTTCTAGATGTTTTGGAAACATAATCAAGT
This sequence comes from Diphasiastrum complanatum, assembly GCA_029204225.1. Lineage (NCBI taxonomy): Eukaryota > Viridiplantae > Streptophyta > Lycopodiopsida > Lycopodiales > Lycopodiaceae > Diphasiastrum > Diphasiastrum complanatum. The sequence goes on along the minus strand of CM055107.1, from coordinate 39,070,250 downwards.
CACAAAAGACAAGAAGTAATTCCAAACTAAAGACTTCATTCAAAAACAGAATAGTCTTACTTGATCTTTGAGATAAGCAAATCTCAATTAAGCAAGATACATCATTAATCAAAGAAGAAGAACAATAGGCGAGTAAAACAAAATGAAAACCACCTTTACTTTTCTTTTCTTTTCCATGAAATAAGATCAACAAGGACTCGGTCTTGTACAATGATGAAGATCTCCTTGGACATGCATGTTGAGGATACTCCTCCTCAAACCTTGACCTCATCACAATTTGATTACTTGCCATAGTAATGACTTGTGATGCACTATGAGACACTGTGCTCTCGGCCACTTCCAAGATAGAAAATAGATCTTCAAAATCAAGAACTTCTCCATGCTCAAACACCTTCGAGATAGAGAGTGTCTAGGATCACCATTCTTCTTTCTTTCCAAGAAACCACATGCAAAGCAATAGTCTTCAAGAACACTGAGGTATACAACCTTAGTCTTATAACTGAACAAGACTTTATAAAGTGCACTTCTTCCATTAGCTTCATAACTCCATAAAGTTTTGCATGATGGAACATACACATGCACCAAAAAACTTGAAGAGACAAGACACAACCAAATGTAACTTGTGGATCCATCAATGGTACATGCAAAGCAAGAAACACCTTCCTTGCTTACTGATAAAGAAAGATGAACATCGGAATGTTCCAACTCCATAGAATGTTCTGTCTTTTTAGAAGACATTAAATATGGATCCATAAGTGATTTTGCCATAGAATAAGCCACTCTTGGATTGATCTCCTTGACTATAATAGGCAAAGACCTGAAGTTGGAAACATACAACTTCCTATGCCATAGCTCCTCCTTGGAAACATAAGTCATCAATGCGTGGCACCAGATTGGCTTCCAGCGCTCGTGACGAAGCTTTCAATTGGTTAAGTCTGATGTAAGTCAGACCGCTTGCTTGGAATGGATGTTACTCGTTTGTAACGAAGCTTTGAGTTGGTTAAGTTTGATGTATGTCGGGCGGCTTGCTTGGAGGGAAGTCACCCACATCGGGACCCCCGATCTGGCATGGCGCCAGGTTGGATCTCAATGTTAGTTTTCGGAACTTCAAGTTGGTTAAGTCTGATCGTTGTTGGCGAGTTGGCTGCTTGTATGTCAAGTGGGTTTGGATGGCAAGAGTTGAAGGCTGGGAAGCTAAGTCGTGGTTCTCGGCTCCCTTTGGGATGCCTGCACTACAATATTGCTTGTTGACCTGACAAGGTGCCGTAGATGTTGTATTAAAGCTCATTCACCAACCAAACCATCTTTTGGGCAGTCAGTGGTAATTGCTCCCATATGCCAATGTCAAGGAAGGAGCGTTGGTAATTTGGATAAGGCATAGGGTTGTAAGGGAGAAGATAAGGAAATTGTGTAGAAGAGGGGTTTGGGGGATTGTTGTAAAGCTGACTCAGGTGCACCCATCGTGCCCTGTAAGACTCTAAGGGGTGACACTCCCTAAGGTCCCAGAGCAAGTTAGAACGTCAAGGACTGAGACTCCGACCTGTGGTGAGCCAGTCAAGTAGTCATAAGTCATGAGCTAGCTCTGGAGCTCGAGTCATGGCCTAGTCAGGAAGCAAGTTGATTCTACCACCGGAACGGCTCCCGGGACCCATGTCCGGGAGCCAGACTGATTCTGTCAGGCTTGCCAGGCTTAATCAGCAAAATAAAAACTAAGTCCCAAAAAGCGTGCTTTACCAGAAAGCACTATGTTTCATAACAGAGGGGGTGCGCCGAATCACAGCAGAACTATAGGGGGAGTCCGGCAGACATAAACTTGGGCAGCTCAACCAGCGCCAGGAATCCAATCGCCAGGTCTCAACTCCCTCTACCAGCACGAGCCAGGCACAATGCCCAACACGTGTTGGTGGCCCCGAGACCGGTCAGCCTATGTATGAATGTAACCTCTTTCAAATCTAATAAAGTTGATCCTTAGGGATGATTACCATTTCGGTTTCGCCTCCGGGACTGGTCCAAGTGGAAGGACCCTTACTACAACCTTTTTGCATCGCTGGCGCCTAAGGGTCCCTGTCATCGACATGGGGCTTGCCGCTATGCCAATCGGTCAGTTTGGCGACCACTATGCCTTGGGTTTCATGTGTGGCTTGTCTTTGCCTTTGGTTACCTTTTGGGGACAGATTCTGAGTTGGCTTTCGGGTTGGTTGGGATTCCAGTTTTCTTAAGTCTGAGTTGGCTTTTACGTAAGTGCATGATGGATGAATGTTAGACTTAAGCGCGTGTTGGGGAAACCGCTCAAGTCCCAGCACCCTTTGAGGCGACGGTGCAACAAGGATAAGCAGGTGGAGGTGAGTGGGGTGTCAAAGGAGGAGACTGTGTTTTTGGAGGAGGTGATTGTGGTGAGGTAGGAGGTGTTGGAATTATGGGGGAAGAGGAAGTGCGGGGAGGAGAGGATATGAAGGGAATCTGATTGAGTAATTGGAGAGCAAAATTGTTGACGTCAAGTGAGGAGTCAAGCAGAGGTGAGGTAGGTACCGGAGACAGTTTTGGTGGAATAGTAGAGTCAATCCCAGTGTTAAGTGTGATGGAAGGGGTGGAAGTGGTAGCAAGTGGTGTGTGTAGGGGTAGAGAGGCAGTGGGTGGAGGTGCAGTTGCCTGGGCTGCTGAAGTACCCGAAGTGATTGGGATACTACCAACTGAACCAGAGCCAGATGCACCTGCATCCCCAAAGCTGCCTGCTGCTGCTACCACCTGCCTACTTACCGCAGCCTGTTGGAGTAGGGCTTCTTGTTGGGCTAAGACCTCCTTTGGGACCTGAGAAGGTTTAAGGCTCCCGCCAGATTCAACATACTCGGTCCCAATGTCACTAGACAAAATCTTTGTGGATATGGTGGCTTCAGTGCTGACCACCTTGCCTTTCTGCTTCTTGATGGGTGGATCTGGCTGAGGAGCTGCTACCTGGGGGTTGGCTCATTTTCTGGTGCTAGAAAATAGTGTGTCCAGCTCCTTGAGAGTGGCTATGTCCGGTGGCCCAGGTGTTGCTGGAGGATCATCTGCAAGAGGTAACCACATTTACTAGATGCCTTACGTTGTTTGAGGGTCGAGCAGAGTTTTTCGCAGTCTTTTTCGCCCACTTAAAGGTGTGAGTGGGGTCACTCAGTGTCATGGTGAGTGCAAATAAGTCGCTTGGAGGAATGCGATCCATGCAAACTATGTGGACCTCTATCAGAATGAGAAGGATCTCTGAAGCTGCTCGTAACTTGGGATCTTTGATCAGTTTCGTGGTGATGCCATCGTGTGTGTGAGTGATGGTTTTGCCGTCGTCGAGCAGGAATGGCTTGAAATAGTTTGGGCCGTAGCTGGTGCCCTTTCCTTGGATTGATTTGCCAGAATCGGGAAATCCGATCAGTTGGATTCTGGCTGGTGTAACATCAATAGAGACGTAGTTGCCATCCTTGGATAGAACATGGAAAGTGTGGAATTCGTCAGAGTAGGAGGAATAGGCAGCACATATCAGGCTCTCATGTTGGTGTTCCGGAAGATGCAAGAGATTAAAACCAAGACGGAAAAAAATGTCATTGGCTAATCGTACTGTCTCAAAGTGGTCCTCAACCTCTAGTAAGAATAAGTCGTCGGTGTAAGGCTTTGGGGTCTTATAGCGATGTAGAGAAAGTGTCGGATCCCGAGAGGCCAGATCACAGTAATTCTAGAGTGTTCTGGAAGGTTTGAAAATCATGAAAAATTTTGGCATGAACTTGAAAGCGAAACTCTAGAATGGATTCGTGGAGAGGAGGGTGGAGGTCTATATATAGATTTTTTTTGACAAGAATTTGCAACTCTATCCAAAAATAGTCCTCAATATTCAAGATTTGTAATGATGGTCGCGAATTTTGAGGCAACGTTCTGAGGGTCGGCGAATTCTTGTAAGTGATTTTTTATGTCAAAGTAGGAAAAAACGTCTGATAGTGCAAAAATCTGACTGATCAGAATTCGCGGAGATAACAGAGAAATCGTGGAAATTATTTTGAGCTTCAGCGAATTGTTTGCGAATTCTGATAGTGGATATCTCTGATGAAAAAACTAACTTCTTTTATTTATAAAAACTTTGTCTCAGAAATAAAATTCGTGGAGGAAAAAAATGAATCGTGCACTGTAAAAAGGGGTCAGGCGAATTCTATCTGAAATGGTGTGAGACAAATCTTCTGAAACTACTGGCTTTTGTGATTTTCTCAAATAAGACTGTTGGTATACCTGATCTGATAGTATCTTGATGGTTTAAACAAGAAAGCACAGCAAAAAATTTGTCGAAATGGCAGATAGACAATAAAGAAAAATAAAGAAGAACAATAGGAAAGAAAACAACTAATACATACTAAGATAAACAAGGTTCATTGTATTTCTCAGTTTGCTCCCATTGACCACAATGTCGAGGATATTGCCTGGAAGGGTTTGGAGTTGTACATATCCAGAGGAAAAGATTTTTTTAATGACGTAAGGACCTTGGCCAAAAAAAATTCAGTTTGCCTTTGAAGGCTTTGGCCTGGTATAGCAGGACCTTATCTCCAACCTAGAAGTCTCTAAGTTTCAATGATCGATCATGCCATGCTTTTTGTTGACGTTTGTGGACTTGTTGGGCATGGATGCTGATCCGTCGTGTTTCACAGAGTTGCTCCAGATGGAATAACTTTGCTAGATTCTGTTGAGTATCAAGCTCAAGATTATAGGCTACTCGAAGGGAGGAGATATGGAATTCCACAAGCATAACGACTTCTTGGCCATATGTTAGCTGGAAAGAGGTTAAGCCTATAGCTCTCTTCGGGGTGGTGCGATAAGCCTAGAGAGCAGCGTGGAGTTTGAGTTCCCAATCAGATTGGTTGGATTCGATGGTTTTGGTGAAAATTTCACACAGGATTTTATTGGTGAATTATGCCTGGCCATTGCATCGTGGATAGTATGGGAAACTTTTGCGATGTACTACAAATTTTTTTGAAAGGAGATCTGCTATGACAGAGTTAAGGAAGTGTGTATCCCTATCACTAATAAGCTCTAGAGGACATCCGAAACGAACTATAACCTGTTCATAGAGAAATTTTGCGGTAGAACGAGCGTCAGCATTGCGAATAGCTCTTGCTTCAGCCCATTTGGTGCAATAGTCCGTAGCTACTATGATGTAACGAGATTGTGTGTGTCGAGCAACAGGACTAATAGGTCCGACATAATCAATCTCCCATTTCTGGAAAGCTTGATTAGTGGTTACAGGGTGTAAAGGCATGTAGTCGATCTTTTGAAAGCGTCTTGTGCGTTGGCAGACATCACAAGCCTTAGTGTAATTGTGCGTATCCTTGAAGAGTGTTGGCCACCAGAAACTGGCCAAGAGGATTTTCTTAGCAGATATTTCAGAAGAGAAATGCCCTGTACCAATACCTTCATGAGTGAGAGAAATTATAGAGGGTATTTCTCCTTCAATAAGACATCGTTGGATGATTCCATCTAACCCTTGCTTGTAGAGTTGTCCTGCAATTAACGTATAAGGTTTAATTTTGAGGATCAACGCACGTTGTTCAAGTTTAGACAAGGAAGGATCCATCTGTCTTGAAATTAAATACTCTGTGATTTCCTTAGCCCATACGAGTGTAGAGTCAACTTGGAAAAGGATGGCATTTGGTAAATCATCGTTGACACCTTGATCATGGGTAGGAAGTTAGGGATTCGGGACAAATGATCTGCTAGAAAATGCTGCATTCCCTTACGAACCATGATCCTAAACTCAAATTCTTGTAGTATCCATCTAGTAATACGGCCTGTGGTGCAGGTCTTGTTGATGAGATACAACAGTGCTTGACGATCAATGAAGAACACAAAAACTTTTCCTAGAAGATAATGGTGAAACTTCTGAACCGCATATACCATTGCCAAGGCGCGTTCGGTAGTGGTATCAATTGACTGCAGTAGGTATCAATGTCGACTAAGAAAATGGATTGGGTAGTCCTTTTTGAATTCTCCCAGTTGGGTGAGCACTGCTCCAATGGCATACTTGGATGCATCGGTATGCACATGGAATTCTTTAGAATAATCAGGAGCCCGGAGGATGGGTGCATTGGTTAGGGCTTCTTTGAGTTGATTAAATGCGACACGTTGTTCATCCGTCCATTTGGGAACTACAACTACTTTGCAGATTAAGCGTGCTTTGTTAGCAAAATTGAAAATAAAGCATCGATAGTAGTTGGCGTGGCCAAGGAAAGAGTAAACTTCGCTTATCGTACGCGGTTCCGGTAGATTTTGAATGATAAGGATCTTTTCTAGGTCAGTAGCAATGTCATAATGTCATTTTGGAAAATAATATGTCCTAATACAATACCATGGAGTACCTAGATCTGGCATTTTGCAGGATTAAGGGAGATGTTGAAGCATTGACATTGGATAAAAAAAATTGCGAGCACAGACAGATGGCGTGTTTCTTCTGAATGTGCTCCTAAATCGTCCAAGTAAACCTCTAGAGTATTACCCATCTGCTAAAAAAAGGCCGCTTGCCTAGCACATTGGAAGGTGCTAGGGGCATTATAGAGGCCAAAAGGCATGACTTTCCAATAGAAGGTTCTCCATTCTGTGGCAAAAGCGATTTTATATTGATCTTCTTCAGCGATTTGGATCATATTGTATCCACTAAAGCCATCTAAGAAGGAGTAAGCCTCATCTCCTGCTAGATTTTCTAAGATGGATTCTCCGAAGGGTAATGGAAAATGATCACGTTCGGTGACGACGTTAAGTTTCTTAAAGTCGACACAGATTCGGAGTTTTCCATTTTTCTTGGGAACGATGACAATTGGGGAGACCCACTCAGTATGCTCGATTTCATAGATAAATCCCGCATATAAGAGGCATTGTAATTCTTCTTTGATCTTGGCCTTATAGATTGAATGCATATGCAAGGACGACTAGCAGTTGGCCTTGCACCCAGTTTAAGCGGGATACGATGCACCGCTACTTGCGGTGAGACATCTTTCCTGTCTTTATAGCTCCATGCAAAGACATGTCGATATTTTTGCAGGAGTTTTTCAAGCCGTCTGCGTTGTTCGCGATTGAGATGAGCTCCAACATGGACAAGATATTCGTTGGTTTCATTTGGCTCACTCAAAGAAAGGGTGATAGTTTGTGCAGGGCCTTCATAGGGCAAATTACCAGTTGGCTCACGTTGAGCTTGGGGTAATTGGATTGTGACATCCTCAATCATATAGTCCTTAAAGTATGCACAAACATCATGGGCTGGAGATTTGAGGGGGCCTTGCCTTTCACCTGCCGGGATGGTAATTGGGAATGTTCGGGGGTTGGTGCAGAAACAAAGGCAATCTTAGGAACTTCTCTAACAATTGTGAGGTCACCAAGCAGTTGAATTTGAAGCGGTTTTTTTATTTTCTCTTTTATAGTATGGCCACGTGGTTGAGGCGTTGGTTGTGGAGAGGTGTGTGGATGAGGGACGGGTGGTATGTCATGGAGGATCTCGTCATCAACTTAAAAGATGGTCTCCTCCTCGCAGAGATCCCATGGATAGTGGGGGCATTTGGGACGGTAGAATTTTGTCTCAGGCTTTTCAACTGTAACCTTGGCAACTAGTTCCACCTTGGAAGCATGTTGCGGATAGGCCCTAAGTGAAAGTTCCTCCATGTAATTGAGGATCTGAATATTAGAAATGTCCAAATCTTCTGGGCAATTCTGAATTCATAAGACATTCTTGTCATCGACAAATAAATCGTCTAATTCATTAGTAGGTAGCCATGCAACATTTAGTAACTCATCATTGTGTGGAAGGATATCAATAAAATTGATGTTAGTGATAGGTGTATCAAGATCAGGTAATTGGTCATGATCGATCAGGAGTGGAGAGGTACAATTATCCTGATGCTGAGCACAATAATTGGCATTCACACAATCAATGGTAGCTAGACTGTGACTCCAGTTTATGGTATTAGTAGATTTAACATAATGACTTTTTTCGTGGCTGGACTGGTATGGTTCAAACGCTGAGTTGGTGGTCGAGGACCCTTCGTCATGGATGCGTGCAGGTCTGAGTTTGCCCGTTGAATCAATGGTGACAGAACTGTCATGATTTCCAAAAGTGACTCGGCCTTTGCTCCAGTCATGAACGACTCGTGCATTGGTGAGCCACGGACGACCAAGTAGTAATTCATATAAATAGGCATTATTGGGAATATCAAGTACTACGAGATTGACAGAAAACTTGAGACCTCCTAGCTTGATCAGCACTTGTGGAAGGAAACTGGTTGGTCGGACCACACTTTGATCAGCCATTCGAGGCTGACAAGTGGGTTTGGCCAGCTTGTCTCTCAGATTTCATTCTATCACGAGGGATGTGAAAATGATATTGGCATCGGAGCCACCATTGAGTACCATTAAAACTTCTCGTGATTGGTGATAGGTAGTTGGGATTTTGATGTTGCCTCGTTCACTGAGTGGATTGGTTAGATGTAAGGGCATTTCAGGCAACTCGTCAAGATTGGTGGTGTCATTGGATTGGATCTGGTGTTTCCATTTGCCATCATGCTTCTAGAGAACATGGAAGGGAAGAGTAACATTGTCTTGTAGTAAATCTCCCCAGACTTTTGTACCTTCAAGGATTTTGCTTTCAAAGGGCTTGTGAGGTACTTTATGAGAAGTGAAAGATTGTTGGTCGGCATTGCGGATTTGCTGGCGATACTGATGATGCAGCCAAATTTCTTCAGATGGGTGAGGATAGACTATCGAGGTTGAATCTTCACTTGGAAGAACAAGCTACTGCTGAGTTTTGCTGGGTGCAAGTGTAGGGGCTTGGCGTTGGGTTTGTGTTCGAGTCAAGACCCAAGCAGGATGAGTTTCAATGGATAAAGTTTCTACTTGCATTGAACAGATAGGAGCTGCAGGTTTGGATTGGGAGGGGCAGTCCTTCACGTGATATTCAATACCACAATTTTCACAAGCTGGAGGAATATGGAGTTTATCTGGGCAGCGAATAGTAGGATGCTTACCTGCACATATAAAACATCCTCGTATTGCGGGCAGTTGATGTGTGGCAAAGACAGTTTGGTTTGGATTGTAAGCTTGGGCATTGGGATCCACTGTTTGAGCACTAGAATCATAGGTATAATAAACAACCGTTTCAGTAGAGTATTGCGGTTGAGTATTGTCTTCCACATAGTAGGTTACCGGATCGATGGTATTCGGATCAAGATAATGGACAACGTGTTGTGGGGCAGGTTGATTAATGACAAACTGTTGACGTGGTGATGGGTATTGATTTGGTGCAGTTGGTCGTGGTTGGTAGACCCCTGGTCGTGGCACGGGCTGTTGTGGAGGGTAAGGGCGATATGCTCGATAGATGGTGGGTCTGGTGGCTGCTGGAAAATGGTTTTGCAGTTGAGGGCATTCATTAGTAGTGTGATGTTGTGTTGAGCTTTTTGCCAGGTTTCCATTTGATTTAGAAGTTTAGAAGATTGAGAAATATTGTCAGACTTCAAGTGATTAGGATGGTCCAGATTCTTAGATTTCTTTTCACAATGGTCAAAGTCATCGTCGGAAACTTCGTCTTCATCACGGACAACATCAATCATCACATTTTTAAGTTGATCATATAGGTCAACTGGTTTGAGTTCACGACGGATGTCTTTAGACAATCCAACCAAGAACAATTTTATGGACATAGGTTTGGTGATATTTTCATCAACACATTCTACTTTGAGACGTTTAAAATGCACAATGTAGTTTTGAACTGACTCTTCGCGATGCATCTTGATATGGGTAATTTGAATGAATGGGCTCTGAGTCATTTTGGATGGTTTGAGGCGCTTGACGAGAGCATCCTTGAGGGTGGTCCAAGAAGCAAGGTCAGGAGCTTCGAGATTCAAATACCACTCCTTGGTGGTTCCATAGAGTACCATGGGAAATAGGCGAAGCTTTTCAGTTTCAAAGGTATCTCCATAAAAATGGCATGCATTATCAAAGTCTTGGAGAAATCGGACTGGGTCAGATTCGCCATCGTACTTTGCTGCATCTATACGTGGAATTCTACGTTCTAGTCGTGGAGGAGCCAGATTAGAAGATTCATCACAGTCATGAGACATGATGTAGAGGAGAGTAACAATACAGATGATCAGGTCAGTACTGTACTTGGCAAAAAGACAGTTTGCTTGTAGAATGGAGAGTGTGGGACAAAAAACTGGTCTTTCTGGCCATAATAGAATTCGTGGACAGGCTGAGAAAGTGTGGAGAGGCAGATAAATTGAACTGTAACACTCGCGAATTCTGACAAGGAGTTCTGGCTGTCAAAATATTGATTTTTTTATATTTTTGAAAAAAATTTGTGCTGTAAGAATTCGCGAGTAGGACAAGGAATTCGCACTCACTAAGAACAATTTCTTAGGCTGGATGGCGATTTCTAACAAAGAGATTTTACTGGCAAATAGAGAATATGGAAAAAATGTGACTTTCTGACAGAAAACAGACACAATCTCTGAGAGAGAATTCGCGGAGCTGCTGGAGGACTGATCTTGATGAGATCTAGCCTTAGTGAAGCCGACGAACCCTAGGACAAAGATTTGAGTGAGAAATAAGGGATTTTGACAGTATATCAGGCTGTTTTCTCATAATCTGACCGTGGTCAGAATTCATGAAGGTGATAAAATGAAAGATCAAGGTCTGTTAGGACTGCAGACAGACTGGCAAATTTTGATATACCTGGTTAGTTCGAAAAAAAAGTCACTTGGGTCACTTCTTTTCAAGAAAATGCCCAAGTTAACTCTTTTGTTGCTTCCCCCTGGCTTGATAAGTTGCTCCGCAGTCGTGTAAGGCCTGGAGAGAAGATTCGTGCTATTGTTGGAAGATAGAAGACAGGCAAACAAGCAAACACACAACACGGAAGTGAGAAAACAAAGGAAAAGAAGTTAAGTAAAAAAACATTTAAAAAGCGGCAACGACGCCAATGCTGGAAGTAAATCCGGTTTGTCACTGTTTGGCTAGATCTACTCACAATGTGGTGTAGTATAGAGAGGATCGTCCGCTTCCTAATTTTCTAACAAGCTTCAGACGGAATGCGAAAATAGAAAGAACAATGATGAGCACTAAGGCTTACCCAACTAGTGCTTGAATTAGAAATGAAACTAATCTAAGATGACAAAATGTAAAACCTTACTAAGGCTTACCCAACTAGCAAGGTGCTTAAACTAAATCCTAGATTAACACCCAAAGCGTTTGAAAAGATAAATTGCGACTAACTAAGCAATAAGCGATTAAAAACATGCCACAATAAAAACCAATGAAAGGAGGCAAGAGGAGGCCCGAGCACCTTCCCTCAAGCTATGCACCTTCCAATGGGAACACAAAGAAATAGAGTGATTTCTCAAATAGAGAGCAATTTAGCATAATCTCAAAGTATTATTTACAAGGCAAACACCTCTCCTTTTATGGCAAGGAGGGTCTTCCATAAGTATCCACTAACTTATGGGACTAATCTATTTCTAGTCTTTCTAGAACTTCTAACTTAGGATTTAGAACTTCAAAGTTTTTTAACTTAGAAAAACTTAAAATAAAATATTTCTAATCTAAATCTAAGTTTAAGCTATTTTATTACTAAGCTTCTACTCATGGGCTTACAAACACATGCCATGGCGGAAGTTTATTAACAAACACTCGTACATGGACTTACAAAATACATGCCATAAAGTTTTATTATTTTATTATTATTTTTGTATTAGCATGGATGCTAACAGTTAATGCACATGTTCAAGCTACAAGATTGTAAGCCAGTGAACACTCCTATTGAGCTTGGTAGAAAGCTTTCTAAGCTTGACGAATCACAGCCATTTGATGCTACGCTATATAGGCAGTTAGTAGGGAGCTTGATTTATCTTACCACGACTAGACCAGACATATGCTATATTGTTGGTATTGTAAGTTAGTTTATGGCAGCACCTACAGAAATGCATTGGAAGGCAATCCAACACATTTTGCAATATGTCAAAAGCACTTCCGATTATGGCTTGGTGTACAAGAAGCATGAAGGTTTACCTGAGTTATGTGGCTATGTGAATGCAGATTGGGGAGATGACTGCAATGATCGTAGATCCACCAAAGGGTATGTATTCCAGTTTTGGGACAGCCGCTTTTCCTGGACTATTAAGAAGCAAATAACAGTTGCTCTATCCACAATAGAAGCAGATTATAAGGCAATGTATAGCACAACACATAAAGCCATATGGTTGAGGCAGATCTTGGATGTGGTTGGCATGAAACAAGAAAATCCCACGATTATACATAGCGATAGTCAGAGTGGCATTCAGCTGGCAAAGAATTTGGTGTTCCATGTGAGAACCAAACACATCGAGATTCACTATCACTTTATATGTGAGAGGCTGCTAAGTAGGAAAATTAATGTTGTTTATTATAGTACAGATGAGCAACTAGCTGACATTTTCACTAAGCCACTCATTAGATAAAAGTTTGAGAAATTTAGATCAAAGCTTTATGTACTTAAAGTTTGTTAACTTTGATGCTATGCATATGGATGTATAAAACGTACAAGAGACATGACTTTTTTATCTAGCAAATTCAAAGCAAAGAACCTTCGACTTATGATGAAAGAGAAGGATGATGGAAGAAGAGATGGAATCAATTGCTAAGCATGGCACATGGGACTTGGTGAAACCACAAGTTGGTAAGAAACCCATTGGCTATGAATGGATATACAAGACTAAGTACCATGCAAATGGAAGTATAGCAAAGCACAAGGCAAGATTGGTGATCAACGATTATGCGTTATGCACAAAGTAAAGACATCGATTATGAGGAGACCTTTGCACCAGTATGTAAGTGGAATACTCTACGTCTACTTGTTACTTTAGCATCACATTTTGGTTGGCCTTTATATTAGATGGATGTGAAATCTACTTTCCTAAATGATGAGTTGGAAGAAGTTCACGGAACAACTCGAAGGCTTTGTGGCGAAAGAGCAAGAGCATAAAGTGTGTCACTTGAAGAAAGTGCTTTATGGTCTCAAACAGGCACCATGTGTGTGGTACAACAAGATTAATGTCTACTTTCATTCTAAGGGGATGGTGAGAACACACTCTAATCCAAACCTTTATGTCTTACGCTTTGACGGTGTGATTGCTTTGGTTGCTCTTTACGTTGACAACTTGATTATTACGGAAAATAATCAAGAGATGATAGATATGATCAAGAAAGATCTCATGGATCAATTCGAGATGACAGATCTCAACCTAATGCATTATTACCTTAGAGTGGACGTGTGGCAAAAAGGACATGAGGTGGGACTAACACAGGTCAAGTATGTCAAAGAGTTGTTGCACAAGTTCAGGCTACATGATTGCAAGCCAGTGAACACTCCCATTGAGCCAGGTTAAAATTTTTCTAAGCTTGACGAATCACAACCATTTGATGGTATGATGTATAGGCAATTTGTAGGGAGCTTGATTTACCTTACCACGACTAGGCAAATATATGTTATGTTGTTGGAATTAAAAGTCAGTTTATGACAACACCTACGGAAATGCATTGGAAGGCAACCAAACGCATCTTGCGATATGTCAAAGGCACTTCCGAATATGGCTTTGTGCATAGGAAGCATGAAATTTCACCTGAGCTATGTGGCTACGTGGATGCAAATTGGGGAGGTAATTGTGATGATCATAAATCTACCACATGGTATGTATTCCAATTTTGCGACAGTTGCTTTTCCTGGTCTAAGAAGCAAAGTATTGTTTCTTTGTCCACAACAAAAGTAGAGTACAAGGCAATGTGTAGCTCAGCATAGGAAGCCATTTGGTTGAGACAAATCTTAAAGAGATGGACATGAAGCTAGAAAAACCTACGACTATACATAGCGACAGTCAGCAGGCAAAAAATACGGTGTTTCATGTGAGGACCAAACACATCGAGATTCACTATCACTTCATACATGAAAGGCTGCTAAGTAACAAAATAAATATTGTTCATTGTAGCACAAATGAGCAATTAACTGACATTTTCACTAAGCCACTCATTAGAGAAAACTTTGATACGTTTAGATCAAAACTATATGTACTTAAAGTTTGTTAACATCAATGCTATATGTACGTGAGTGTATGAAAAGTAGATTCTACTTTTAGGGAGAGAGAATAAAAGTAGAACTATTGAGTTACTGTACTGTGGGTCCATTGGTGGATTAGGACCAGTTGGCCTCGCCATGAGGCAAGTCGACGAGATACGCGTCCCGTTAATGACAAGTTGGGCCATGCATGTGGGTTGCCATAAAGAAAGCTATATGTACAATGTACTTAGTTTTTGAGAATACAGTTGCTATGAGAGATTATGGTGGAGAATACTTTAGCGGCAATTCTGAGAACTATTCAAATTGAAAATGTCAATGTTAATGAATAAAACAACCTTGTTGGTTGCATGGCTGACCACAACCACTTGGCCCTATATTCTCCTCACCAGGGCACTCACATCCATACTTGGCCCTATATTCTCTTCACCAAGGCATTCTCATTTATACTTTTACAACATTGAAAAAGTATTTCTACAAAGAAAGTCCTACTCTTTTTGTTTGTAAACCTTAGTTGTGATAAGCAAGCAAGTTTCTTGGGCTCTTTCAATGTCATTCTAAGAGTTTTTTCTTGTAGCTTACAACTTTATTGAGGTTTCCCTACCTCACCCTCTATGATCCATGAACAAACTAGGATCGTACAACATAATGAGATCACAACGTGCTACCATTTTCCACGATGTCAATCAACTATCAAAAACTGTAACTCTAGAGATTTACACACAACTGAAAAGCATTGTTATACTGAATCTGAAAGAGAGGTACATATAGACACAACTATTTTGGAGGGGACTGATGCATGGTAAGGTGGTTCCTGTTACGAGGCACATGTCCCGATGTACGATGCCTTAGACCCTGCAGTCATGCTAATTGGAAACTAACTCAAAGAAATGGATTGCTCTTTGATCTTGCACACTCTTACGTGTGAGAAAGACATCGAAGCCTCTTTGCAATGATAGATCCCAAATTTTCAATGCTACCACCTGTTAGAAACTTGCCTCTTTTTGCTCTCAAAGAATGCTATTTTTGAATGGATCCAACACTCAACCTCTTCAAGAAGGCTTTGATGCTATGTGAAGAACTGAAAATTATGGACCTTAATTGGATCTAATAAAACCACAAGTGCATCTCCATTATTATTTCAAAGCTAGTAATAACACAATGTGGAATAGCAAGCAAAGAATAATAAAAAAAGACAAGTGTTAAATGATTAGATTAGCTTCAAACGTGTGAAAAATAGGCTACTATATGGACCGAGAGTTGATGGAAAAGTATCGATGGTAATTAATGCATTGAACACAAAAGACTTCATGCAAAAGAGAGATCTACACAAGCTTTATGCAAAATTAATAAAATCTTCAACTCTCCAATTTTCAATGTGTAAAATGAGCTCCAAAAAGGACATATACAAAAAGTGATGGAGCTCATACTTGTCTAAGCTAATCTCACATGTGTGAGGGTGCCATGTGATTAGTCCTTAACCTACTCCTAAAGTCTACACCTAATTTAGAGGCATCCAATCAAATTGCACTTCTTTAAAATTCCTAGTGCATTTTGTCAAAAAAAAGTATATCATGGATGGTTCACCTTTTAATTTTTCCAAAATAGACAAGGTTTTTCAATCATGTGCATTATATAAGTCACATAAACAATCTTTTTCTCCAAAGGGTCCTCTCATTAATTCATTTGGATTTTCACCTTTTGGGCAAGACAAGAAATGGCGGTGCTAACATGTTTGTTGGATTCATTGATGACTATAGTAGGTGTATTTGAGAATACTTTCTCAAGATCAAGATACAAGTGAAGGAGACATTCCTCAATTTCAGATCTATAGTGGAGAACAAAATTACAAAGGAGTTATCTCAGAAATCAGAAAGTACACAACCTTAAAGGCCAATTTTTTTTTATATGCCAAGCAAACAAGAATATCTATCTATCTTGACTCATTCAGTGACCAAACATGGTCTTCTAACCCACCAACTCCCGACTCTACTTTCTCAAAACATTTGACTAAGACTAGATAAAATAAAGAGGTAAATCATTGATGCACAATTGCCCCTTATGTCATCATCTATGTCATTGGTTTGCATTGAATGAAATACGAATATTAATGACTACTGTATACAGTGATTCATTGGAATAGACAAAGTGATCTTTGCACACCCTTGTGAAAATGTGGCCCTTGAGTACACCTGCAACAAAAATAGGGTTGTGAATAAGCTATGAAACCAGGATGGGAGCTAACGAGATGCTACCCACACATTGTCCTGAAACAAAACTGTATTTTATAAAGCTAAACCATCAAGACATTAAAGTAGGTTTAGAGAGCATTTCCTCAATTATAAGAGGCATAGACCATTAGCATGCTACTCACAAGATTTGCAATAAACAAAGTTTAGAGAGTGTCATAAATTCAGATCCAAAAAATAATGGAACAACAAGATCTTGTCTAAATTTGGATGCACATCTAGAATAACATACATCTACCATGCTAGAATGCACAAGTTGATCTTGATGTAGATCTCTTGTAAGGTAACCTATGTGATTTTGATAAAGCACATTGCACAAACATGATTGGGATTTGGGAAGACCAAAAACAACTTGCCTCTTTGCCATCACCTCCAATGACTTGTAGTTGAGATGCCCCAATCTCTTGTGCCACACCTCTTGCATTGACAATTGCTCCTATTCCATACATTCAACTTGGTTAGCGACAACACAAGCATCAAGTTTGAACAATTTTCCTCGTCTCTTCCCTTTTGCAATCAATTGACTTTCCTTTTTAATCAAACAAGCATCACCATTAAACTCCACCTTGAAACCTTTGTCAAAAGCATTTGACTAACACTAAGAAGATTATTAGTGATTGATGGAAGGAACAAAACATCTTTCCAATTCACATTCCTATTGATAGAGAGAGAGAGAGATAGGAATTGTGCCAATCCCTTTGGTTGCACACTCACTATCATTGGCTGTGTAGATCACCTGCTTGTCACTTTCAAATGCCATCAATGATGAATAATACTCCCGGTGCAAGCCTTGTAAGCCTTCCCTTGGAAAAAAGCAATAAGAAGCAATAAGATACACGGAATACGGTGGGGTCCTAATGCCTCTAAATTTTAAGCCAAGTGTGAGCTCTCACTTCAAGAGGGTGGCAAGGGGCTCGTGCCACCTCCCACATGTGCCACCCATGTGGATGGCCTTGTACATGTGGCAGAGAGAGAGAGAGAGAGAGAGAGAGAGAGAGAGAGAGAGAGAGAGAGAGAGATTTCCGGATCATTACAATATAAGTTAAAAAATAGCGTCTGGCGTCTCTCTTTCTCTCGAGGATCGATGCAGCTGTAAGGGAGTTTGCTGAGGCTGCTGAATGGGAGATTGCGGGTTTCCTGGGGTATGTGGGATCCTCCTCTTCCTCTTCGTAAATTAATTCATCCCTTCTTTACCTTCCTTACCTGCGGATTTTAACAGCCAACGCCTCCTTTGTTTCTGGCCCTAGCTAGTCCTGACTGCTTGGTTTTCTTTTTTCTAATGGTACTAGTTTCTTCTATCTTAGCTTTAAAATTCTAAGCTGGACTATGCATGTTCTTCACAGTTGAGTATATGTATTGCCACACTGTTTGCAAGGTTGTGAAATGTTTCTGTAAAGTGTGTAGCTTGCTAGCTTTGCAATCGTTTTCAGTTAAGCTTTGATCGGCCTCGTCTTACTTACTGGGGGAGTTTTTTTTAGCATCCTTTGATCGGGTGTTGTGGCTGCAAAATTCTTGTAAGGTCAGCAGATTAAGGTGTATTTTGATTCGTAGTTTTTCTAGAAAAGTTGTGAGAAAGAAGGCCTACAACAGCTGCTGGCTTTCCGTCTGGCAAGTTGGAGTAGTTGGTCTAATGACCTTTTTGTTTAGTCTCGTGCAAAAAAATTTCATTAGAGCGACGACGACCTCATAAGACCGCTCTTAGTTTTGGAAGAAAATCAATTCAAACCAAATAATTTCTGACTTCTACAATTTTGTTTTCCTGTTTGGAATCTGCATGCCGGCTGTCTACCTGTGCGTCTCCACTGTCAAGTTTGTTTTTGGAAATTCCTAGTCATTTTTCTTCAATTTCAAGCTTTCAAATTTTTTAGCAAGCCAAAATTCGCTCTCTCTTTTTTTGTCTTCAACTTTTAATGCGAATGTGACCTGACTTCACACGTAGGTGAGTGAAATTTTTTGGAGTCTTGAGATTTGCCATCCCAACTTTATAAAATATATATATAAATATATGGATATATATATTTGTGTCAAGAAGATCTTATATAGCTTCAAGAAATAGCAAGCCCTAATTCTGGACTTTCGAACTAAGTTTTGAGTTGTTAATTTCAATTGCTAAAGTAAGATTTGCTACATCCTCATTAAAAATCGCCATGGCACATTAAGAAAACCAGCTCGTTGGGGGTTTTGTTTTTATGTCGAAAGTGTTGTACTTTTTGAATTTGCTAGCCCTGATTTAGACTCCTCAAACTTGCTAGGGGTTTTACTCACCACATCAGAATTGAGACTTGACAACCATACCATTATGTTGAGTATTTCCTTAGAAGTTAGAACTATAAATCACACCTTAGATCCTGTAAACTCTGATACTAGTTTAATTCGTTGCTGAGTCTATACTTTTGACCTGATCTTGTCATAATGATTTTTTGTTTTGCTTGTTTTTTTGTTTCATAATCCTATTTGGCCTTAACTTTGTCATTTGCAGCCAGTATTGAAAGCATTTTGATGATGAAGTTGCATTTGCAGTAGGGGTTGAAAGACAAGTGCCAAAAACTTCCAGCTGTCCAGTTTTGTTCGGGCTTTTATCCCCGAAAATCTGTGAAACTTCACAAACATTCTTGAAAGAACAGAGAGACATTGTCCCTAAGCCTGGTCACATCTGAAAATTTGATAACAGTACTGAGATTTTGATTTTTTGATCCTGATGCCATCTCATCAGTCCTGGTATCGTAGTCCTATGTTGCTGCATCTTGTCATCTCTTCTTGGTGGTGGTGTTGCTCCCATAGTGGTTGCATTACATTCCTTATAAATGTTATGGGGTTTCTTTTTGTTTAGGGATGGCATTCACAAACCATATGTCTATTTCACGGACCATCTCATTTAGCTCACTGTCCAGACACTCTCCACAACATTGTAGTGGTAGTGGTTCATGCTGATGGGGTCATTATTGTTTTGAGGTGGCATTGTTGGTTCTTTTAGTAGCTTGATAGACTGCACATCAAGTTCACCTGCTTTCATGTCCAGTGAGTTACTGATGCAGGCTGTCCCGTCGATGCTTTTATTTGGCCTCCCCTCTTCAACTGTGTGGTCCACAATCAGCAGCAAAGCATTCATTTCTGCACCTTTTTGTTGCAGTTTCTTTTTTCATCCATTATTGCAGCCCAGTTTTGTGTCAACATTCTTCTGATTGTGGCTGCAATGTGGTGCTTCTGTCATTTATTTGAGAAGAGTGAGAGTGTTGTAGGCATATTGGGGATGGACTTGTGCTTCAGGCCCTGTCTTATTATTTGATCCAAGGAGACCACCCGTCATATATTTGTTAGTTCTTTTATTGACATATATTGATGGGCCTAGTGATTTGCAGACTTTCCTCCATACAACATATCTAGGGAAGCGGACCCTGGCCGCGGACGGGCGTCCGCGTCCGGACGCGTCCACCATTTTTAAATTTTTTGTTTTTTCAAAAAAAAAAAAAAAATTCAGGCACCTGCCCACGCTGTCCCCCATCCCAAAAGCAAAATAAAAGCAATTTATGGCCCTTGTTTTTCCCCCGGAATTAATTATCAAAGGGTGTCTGGCACCCACCTGCGCCCTCCTGTTAAAAAATAGGAAAACGGTACCAAAAAAACTATGCAAAAAAATTTGCCACAGACCTAACCACTGCCCATGCCTCCCATAACTGAGATATTACCAAACAACGACGAGTAATGAGCAGTTCATAAATTATTATGAACCTTCATTGGGAACTAAGCTCCAAAAAAGCGGCAAAGAAAGATCTGAAAGTGGTTTTGAGTGAAGATGATGGTTTGTATGGGAGACATATTACTGATTTGGGGTTTAGGGTGCATAGAGGTTGTCCGTTGGCCGAAACCGACGACACCTGAAACGGATCCCGTTTGGAGAAACGGGGACGTCGAACGGAGAGCTGCAAAACTAGTCCATTTCGCTTGACCTAATTGCGTTTCTGTCCCGTCGAAGGGCCATTTTGACCGAACGACACCCGAATCGAGCCAGGCTCGTTCCTTTGAGTTCGTATCGGGATCACGAATACGTGGACTGTATTCCTGGGCCATTTTGTCGATTCCAAATGTTTTCTGTCCCGTCCCTCGCGACGTGTCCTTGAAACCTTGTTTAACGTCGAACTTCAGACGGACGTTGCGGGCCGACCGTTGGTCGTTTCCTCATCCTGTTTGTTCCCACAGGTTCCTATCGAGGTGGTCCACTGGCCGAAACAGACGGCACCTGAAATGGATCCTGTTTGAAGAAATGAGGCCGTCGGACGGAAAGCTGCAAAACTAGTCCATTTCGATTGACGTAATTGCGTTTTCGTCCCGTCGAACGGCCATTTTGACCGGACGATACCCGAATCGAGCTAGGCTCGGTCCCTTGGGTTCGTACCTGCTTCACGAACCTGTGGACTGTATTCCTGGACCATTAATACATTTTACGCAGGTTTAAGTGTATGCTACACAAGTGCTGCTTTGATGTTGAATCTGCACATACCTGTGGTGCAATGCCTACCACACATTGAGGACGTGGGGTTGATGATGTTTATGGATGTGGTTATGATGATTATGGTTGTGGCTTGTTTTGATGGTTATGGCTGTGGGGTTGTGGGTTTATGATGATTTGTTAGGGTTTATGGTGTTATGTTAACTGTGCCATTTGTTAGGGTGTCGGGTTTAGCGTGTTATGTTAAATGGTTGAACATGATGCATATGTTATGAATGAGATGCAGATGTGCTAGTCTCTCTCTCTCTCTCTCTCTCTCTCTCTCATCTTGCACGGAGCAAACCATTTCTGACTAACCATTCAAATTTCACAGAGCTAACCATTTGTAAGCAACCACGATAGATTAGCCATGACACAAATAGACTGTAAAAAATATATACATCTCATCTGATGCCACTATACATGATGCTAAAATGTGTATCAGTATCTACAAGTCTGTGCTAAAAAAATCATTCCTCTGCGTGCCAGATGCATCTGCAGGGGTGTCAAATACAAAGTCTGGCTAGGAGTCTAGAGGCATCTGGGACTCCTCTAAGTCTGAGCCAACGCCTGCCAAGAGACGACTAGAAAAATCGTCAGTGCGTCCCCTCTTGGCTGCCCTGCGGTCTGCCGGAAGGAACCCTCTGTGGTACACTCCTGCCTGGGGACTCCTCTAAGTTTGGGCCAACGCCTGCCAAGAGACAACTAGAAAAATCGTCAGTGCATCCCCTCTTGGCTGGCTTGCGGTCTGCCGGAAGGAACCCTCTGTGGTACACTCCTGCCTGGGGGTCTCCCTATGCCACGGGGAGGTCTCTGGGAAGAACTGCCTGCCTGTGATGCTCTGAGTCGTCTTTGTGCTATCTGTCTCTGGGCAGCAGCCTCTGTCTCCCTCGCAAACTCTGACCAGCCATCATCTGAAAGGGGGCGTGATGCGGGAGTACTGGGTGGGGCACGTGGACCATCCCCTGCAAGGTCGACCGTCTCGTCTGAATCATATGTGGGCTCATCATCAGAGGAGGGCAATGGAATGTTAGCAGGGAGGGGGGTGGTCTCATCGGCATCGGCATCATCCTCGGGATTAGCCTGCAAAGCACGCCGAGCGGCATCGTTTGGATCAACCTCTGGCTCTGGCTCATGCTCGGCCGCTGCAACCAGGCACTCATCGGGATTGACCTACACAAGTCAATCATTCTTGAGAATAGCCGAAGCAACTGTGAGGGCATTAAACTGAATGTCTTAAACTAGTACGAAAGCAAAACGACAGAGCAACGAAATATACGTGCAGCAGTAGGGCGCGTGCGCCTCCTGCCCTCATGCTCTCCGTGATGCGTCGAACCACCCTAGTGTTGGTGTTGCAGTACACCAAGTCATTGCATCGCTCCGTCGTCAGATGATTCCGCCTGTTCGTTTGAACAAGGCTGAACGCTGACCAGTTCCGCTCGCACACGCAAGTAGAACAGTCTTGCATTAATTGGCAACAACTCGAGTGAGTACCGACCTTGTAGAGAAAATGCGAAAACTGGTTGGATGAATGAGATTAGACAACATACTTGTGAAAAGACTCGGAGCGTGAGTGTCCTCAGGTCTGGCTGCCCAGCGCCGTAGCTCTCCCACCGATACAGGCAAGAGCCTGTTCTCTTGAACACGTGCAAGGTCCTCGCCGAATAGCCCCAGAGAGTGTCTGCAGTTGAGCAACGATATGCTTGAGTACACTTGAGCCCGCGCAGGGAAATTGAACGAACGACAACGTACGATAGATCAAGAGTTTAACTGAGCCTTTGCGCCTCGCTGCTGCGCATACCAGTGTCGCTGCTGAGGAGGCGGATGTATGCGAACCAGTCCGCACGCAGCTCTGCATCGTCGTACTGCCTCTCGCTCTGAAACAACGGATGCAGTATGTGGGCCACACTGTGAATGGGCCGGTGAAACTTATCACAAGTGCCTGATAGGCTCCAACCTGTGGACCAAACCACGTGGAGGCAACAGTTACATATCATCATGTTGCGGCAGCAAGACGAAACAGATTGCGAAATGGAAATAAAGATGGTGAGACGAAAAAAGCTATACCTGGCAGGGTCCAGCTCAGAACGCTGGAGAGAGTCGCCTATGCGGTCCATGAACTCGTAAATGAGGCCTATCGTGCACCCCTCGCGATCAACGAGCCTCAGAACAGAGTAGATGGGGTGCCGCATGACGTCCATCAGCTGCTGCATATCCACCCAAAAAGGCTCCATGAATAAGATGTCGTGGAAGGCCAAGCCCTCTGGGGTCGTGGACAGGTCCATGGCGGTGAACTCTGCAGAAGTGGCCATGTGCCGCAAATCACCCTTGAGCTTGTGTAGCCGCTCAAGCATGATGAACTGGTAGGCGAAGCGGGTGCAAGCGGGCTTCTTCAAGTCGAGCCTGCATTGACAAACAGAATGAGAGGCACACATGAAACGAGCAAAAAATGAAGAAGCATCTTGAACGAGCCAAAAAATAAGTAGTAGCTTACCTACTGAATGTGCGGAAAAGGGCTGTCATGCGGCGCTTGCGTGTGACGAAGTCCACAACCGCAAGTGCCCTCGTGAGAATCTCACTGACCCAAGGCAGGTGCCCGATGGAATGCAGGAGGAGGTCCAGTGAGTGTGCGGCACATGGAGTCCACACAATGGAGGGGTAGTCTGCCATAAGAAGCTCCCCCATACCGTGGCAGTTGGACACATTGTCCGTCACAACCTTTCGTGATACGTTCACACGATTAGTTCACAGCTTGGAAACACATTGCAATCAATCGAAAACTACGCAAAACTATTGTATCAACATTAAGCAGTAAATGACCAAGCAACTAATGAAAGAAGATTATACTTGGACAACGTGCTGTGGCCTGACCTCCTCTATCGCTGTGCGAATGATGCCGTAAATGTATTCGGCCGAATGCACTCTCCCTGCCTCAGAGGCGTCGATGCTGCGCAAGAACATGGAACCGTAACAACCAAAAACAATCACGTTGATGAGTGGATGTCTGCGACGCTCAGTCCACCCATCAGCCATGATGGAACAACCGTATCTATCCCAAGCCTCATGCAGTGTGGCCAGTCTCTCTGACTGATGCAATTCGGTCCTGGAGCAAAGGGCCGCATAGTGCGTCGGCTGTGGGTGGTGTAGCCGGGCTCGCAGACTGCAACTTTCGAGATAGCCTCTCAAAAGATGCGGGATGATGCCATGATAAAGGGGAGGTTTAGGTCATAGAACATCTGTGCTATGGTCCTGGTGGCCTCTCTGTGCTGCCCCTCTCTGAAAGATCCCGACATGGACATCTGTCTGGTGCCTTGGGATGTGGATGGTTGGGAGGATGTGGATGGACGATGCGGATCTGGAGGTGGTGGCATAGGTGCAGGTGCGGAAGCGGAGGATGTGGACGGGCCATGCAGATCTGACGATGATGGCACAGGCGTATGTGCAGCAGTGGAGGTTGTGGATCCATGGGGAGTACTGGCGGAGGGGGTACGGGTGGCGGAGGCGGAGGCGGTGGCGGGTGCGGATGCGACGGTGGGGGTGGGGGCGGTGGCGCTGGGTGTACCAATGGCAGGGTCGGTGGCAGTGGGTGCACCAATGGAAACAGAGTCCGCGGCACCTGTGGACGGCTCGCCGGGCTCAGCAACTGGCTCAGAATATGCCTCGAGAATGCGAGCCCTCTCCGCAGCGGGGATGACCATACAAATGCCGATCCCGTAGCGTCCCCCCGTGGGTAGGACTCGCAATCCCCCCAAATGTGCTCGAACCCGAGAGGCGTTCCTTGTGAACTGCTTTCGACAAAAAGGGCAATGCCACTTTCTGTCGGGCATCACCTCCACCTCATCCCAAATGGGACGAGCGGCCATCTCTCTCTCTCTCTCTCTCTCTCTCTCTCTCTCTCTCTCTCTCTCTCTCTCTCTCTCTCTCCCCGGCCCTGCTCCATTGCGCGCTGCTCCATCCTCCATCGCGCCTTGCTCCATGGCTACCTGCTCCACCGCGCCCTGCTCCGTCGCTCCACCCTGGATAGCGCCCTGCCCCATCGATGGCTCCATCATTGATTGATGTTGTTGAACTTGGCCAGCGGATTGCTAGTCCAACGGACCTCCTTGCATTGCCATCTGCCAGCGGCTCCATCTTCCTATTTTCTATTTGTCAAGATCTGAGCGCGCTCCCAGCGCTCCATCTGCCAGTTCCACATGGCTCCACGCAAGAGGGGGGGAGGTAACTCCCCCCATTCTCCATCGCGCCCTGCTGGTCCAGAAACCACCTCCGTCTCCGGTGGAACCCTTTCACCTTCACCATCACCTTCCATTCAGGTTGCAATCCCTATCTCTCCGTCAGATCCTATTCTTGTTAACAGTGAATCCATTATAGCCGATCCTTTGACCCCAAATACCCCATAAGAGGAATCACTTCTTCCTCCAGCTTTTATGATCTCCGTCATTCGTGCAGATCAGTTACGTTCCTATGAATATCTCAACGACCATCGAAAAAAGCTTCTTTCTCTTGAAGCTATGATCCAAGTTGTTCAATCTCATCTTCAGAAACTAGATTCGTCTATTGATGATCTCCAGAAAGAAGTTGCAGCTATCAAAATCGAAGCTTTCTCTCATTCGACTACTTCAGTTAAGATCCAACAGCTTGAAAGTGAAGTAGAACAACATCATACCGCTGTCCGATCCTGGGCAGATGTGCTTAAAGGTCCTAATACTGTTGTTCTACCACCTCCACCTTCATTTATCTCAGCTACGTTCACCGAGAGCCGTTTGCGAGAGCAAAAGGCTCTTAATGTCCGAGTCAGAGGTATTACGAACTCCCATGATGCTGTTGGTGAAGCTAGAAAGTTTCTTGAAGAGAGTCTTCAGCACCACCACAAAGATATGGATACTACATGGCGGCCTAAGAAAGATCCAGGTACTCGTCATACGCTTTGCATCTGCAACTGGCCGTCATGAAGTGCTAGGGAAGAGATCTACTTTGCGGGGCTACACGATATACCTGGATGAAGACCTTACTTTCATTCAGGTTCAAGAACGGAAAAAAGCAAAATAGGAGGCTCTAACGAATGGAAAGCAGTTGATCTACAAGGATGATATCATTCGTTTTGTAGATATTAAACCTGTTGCTATTAATGAGATATCTGAGATTGTTTAGAGTTAGTGAGAGAGTTAGAGCACTGAAGAGATGCCAGTTGAATCTGTAAATGGTCTTCGTACCATATAATCCTGGACATTATCCTCTTCTTAGTTAGTTTTGGTTTTAGTTATGTTGTTTGACGGCATTGCTCCGTCTTGGCTCCACTTTATCTGATGTACTTGTTCGTCTTATACGCCTTTTGGCATGGAAAAGACGTTAATAAAGCTTCTTCTTCTCTCTTTCTCTCTCTCTCACGCACACACACACAGAAGCACGCAAATCCAATATCTCTCTCCCACCCTAAACCCTAAACCCTAAACCCTAAACCCAAGCACCCTAAAACCTAAATCCTAAATCCTAAACTCACACACACACACCATGTCTCGTACACGCGTGCACACACACAAATCCTCTCTGTCTCTCTGTCCCTCACACTCTCTGTCTTCCTCTCTCTCTCTCACACACAAATCACCATACACACACATCTATATGCACACAAATCAACAATATCCACACACACACACACATAATTATTACACACACACACACACACAACTCATCTCACACGCACACACAAACCCAATAGCACTCTCTCTCTCTCTCTCTATGCCTCTCCCTCGCTCTCTCTCTCTCTCTCTCTCTCTCTCGAGCTCTCTCTCTCTCTCTCTCTCTCTCTCTCTCTCGCTCTCTCTCTCTCTCTCTCGCCCTCTTTCTCTCTAGGTCTCAGGCGGAACAGTCCGCCGGACGCGTCCTTTTGTTTTTGTTTTTGTTTTTTTTTGAGAAAAACGCGTCCGGGGCCCGGGCGCGTCCGCGTCCGCGTCCAGACGCTGGACGCGTCTAGCCAAAAAAAATAAAAAAAATAAAAAGGACGTGTCCGACCCCGCGTCCGTGGGTCCGACGCGTCCGGGTCCGGGCGTCGGAGGCGGACGCAGACGCGGATGCGGGCATTCCGGCCCGGACCCTCATGTCTGCTGAACATATATAGGCCTCGTTATTGAGTAGGTAATTGATTGGAAAGTCAATCCTGTGATTATTTCCAGTTCTTGCCACTGGGTGAGTTCCAGCTTTTGGTGCAATTCACTAGTTCTACTAGCAGTATGGTCATATTTTATTCATTTGTTCAGTACATTGAACATTTGTATGTTTTTCGACTAGAGTTACATGTCCTTTCAGAATTTTAGTCACAAATCTAGATTCTAGCTCATGCTCAAGCATTGTACATAGATTGTTTACAGTGTTGATCCATAGATGGTCCAAAAGTCAATGATGCCAAAAAACTAGAGAAATTATGGGATACCAAAACTGGTCGGAGCTCATTTACTACTTGATCCTTTTCTTTTCCATCGGCAAATTATGTGATGCAGCTTCTGAGTGCGCTTGAAACTTGAATTTGCTATTGAGTAACAATGCTTAAGTAGGAAAGATGAGATCAAATTAAAAGAGTCGTGTATCCATTGTCTTGGAGCAACTCAACAATGGAAGGATTATTATTTGTTAATAGAAGGGCGCTCTTCAATTTGCATGTACTGGTATGTTAGTCGTGACAAGAAAACTATCCGCTTAAGGTTGAGGTTGGAAAGCCAACAAAGGGGAAAAGATGAAAGGTGTTTGGATAGAGTTTTAAAAAGTGTTGGTTGGTGGGGTTAGTTTGTGAACACACTTTTGTTGAAAGTCATATGAGCTGTGCAGGTAGAGTCTATGTAACAGTCATTGTACCCAACCTCCCATGACCTATCGATGTTCTTTGACATGATAGTTACTTATGTTTTTTTCAACATTGTAGAATTGCTGGCAGGTTCATACTAGAAATAGCCCCTAACTAGTATATATTTAGTTTTTGGGCCACTTACCATTAAGGGCACCCTAAGCTGCCTAATCTCTAGAAGGTTCCACTAAGGGCCTCTGGATAGTATGTACAGGGCTATCATTTAGACATTAATCATTCATTGATCATTGGTATTGCTTGGGCTCTTCGTGGGAGAACCTGTTGTCATTACTTGTAGGGCTCTAGCCATTGATTATATCAGATTTTGTTGGTCATTTTTCATGAGAGATTGCTTGATTATGTGTATTATAGTTCTTCATTGATACAATATCCATAGTTTGAGTCTATGACTTGATATCAAATCACTTTCCTTTCTTGGTGGGAGTGCTAGATTTTTTCACTCTTGGCAGATCTATAACGAAAGTTTGGTGGTAGGGATAAGAAAGAAGAGAGAAAAGAATATCGAGTGTTTTTACATACTTTTTTTATGATCCATCGCTTGTTTTTTCACGGTTTTTGAGAAAAAAAGGGAGGTAAAAGAAAAGAGAGGTTGTGTTTTACGTATTGTGTGTGGCCATTAAAATATCGTTTTGTGTCTATGTCTCCCTCCTTTTGTCACTTCACCAGGTGTTTCCTCTTTTTCCTTCCTCTATGTTTATCGTAGTGATACGCCTTTTGAGTGTGTTTGAGACGTGGTTGACACGTTTTCAATTTTACTTTGACACTATCGCCCTGATTGTATTGATTCCCAAAAGATTGCTAATGTAGTTTTCCTCTTAGGCAGTCTTACTTATTGTCATTCTCATTCATCTATTTCTGAGTGGCATGTCTTTTACGAATGCTTCACCTACTTATGTTATCCAATAATGCTCCTACTTTTGAAAGTCCTTCTGTCTTGAGTCACCTTGTGAGCTTCCTTCTACGAGCGAAGTTGCGTCTTATTGTGTGTGAGAGAGAGTGATAGTATCACACAGTGCAGTAGATTCATATGAGATAGCAACATTTCTTTCAGCTTAATTAACTTGGCATTGTCCGCACTTGTGAACATATGCCTCCACTTGACTTTTTAAGTTTGGCCAATAAAAGTTTCTTTTTATTAAGTCAAGCGTCCTTTGTGAGCTAGGGTGCCCTGCACACGGGCTATCATGACATTCATGCAGGATTTGGGCCCTAATGTCATCATTTTTGGCACACAAACCTTTCCATTCCGAAAAAGTAACCCATTCCTTATGGAATAGTCTCTTAATATCTTGTCCTGAGGAGAAATCTTGGAATCCTGCATTCCAAGCTCATCACTAGATCTAGAAGAACCTACCAAGACGTCTAGCCAAATATGACCGAAGTACCTATCGGTCTTACACAAATCTCTTAAGGACAGATATAACTCAGATTGGATCTCAGAAAAGCTTAACTGATTAACCTCTCCAATCCAGCTTAAGGCATCCGCGACACTATTAGAAGTACCCTTCCGGTACTCAATGTCATAATGAAATTCTTGGAGCATCTCTGACCATCTGGCTTTACGACCCCTAAGGTTGACCACATCGTTAATATACTTTAACGTTTGATGGTCAGTAACTGTTATAAACTGGGAGCCATACAAATAATGTCTCCACACTTTCAGGGCATGAATAATAACAAAAAGCTCTTTGTCAGAGGTGGAATACTACCATTGAGCAGGATCTAACTTCTTGCTTTCAAAAGCAACCGGTCTACCATCTTGATATAGGACTGCACCTATGCATAGTCACTGGCATCCGTCTCAAGCACATACGGCTTGTTAGGATCCACTATGTGTTAAATAGGCGTTGTAGTTACACAGTATTTGAGGTTCTCAAAACTCTAATTCAACTATTCAGTCCAAGTAATCGGAGGACTGAGCTTACTGTGCCGGCTAACTCTTTTAGCCCCTTTGAGGACATTTGTCAAGGCTAATGCAATTAATGCATAGCGCAAGATAAATCTATGAAAAAACCCAGTAAAGCGCACAAAAGAACTTAATCTCACGGATGGTTTTAGGAATAGGCGATTCACGTACCTGTCGGACTTTATTTGAATCAATTTCCAACCCATGGTCCGAAATAACGTGACCAAGGTAAAGTAACCTTTTCTGGAAGAAAACACATTTGGACTGCTTGGCAAAAAGCTTCTCCTGTCTAAGTAACTTTAAGACAGTCCTGAGATGCTCCTCATGCTCCTCCAAGGTCTTACTATAGATGAGAATATCATCTAAGTACACTATCACGAACTTTCCCAGATATGGACGAAGAAGATCGTTCATCATCTACTGGAAAGTCGCTGGAGCATTTGTCAAGCCAAATGGTAAAACTAGAAACTCATAATGGCCGTACCTAGTTCTAAACCCGGTTTTTTCAACATCCTCAATCTTTATGCGAATCTGATGATACCTAGATCTCAAATTGATTTTGGTGAAGTACTTTGCACCCTGTAATCGATCAACCAGCTCATCCATTCGCGGCAAAGTTTTAACCAACGTAAGTAAGAATTATAATCCACAACATCCATACATTTAACTGTTTTTAAAGCATAAAGCATATACGGAGTAGAATTATCAACATTTCCATTCAATTCTATGAGTGAGCCGTTATGCAAGAACGACAAACTGTGAGTTACATAGTTTTTCTTCATAGACTTGTTCCTCTCATAGAACCACTCCTTTCCAAGTATTACATCTACCCTATCTAGATTCATAATGTGAAAGTCTAATTTATCCTTATAGGCTTGAATCTAAATCGGTAGACGTGGGACTATGTGGTCCCAAACTTGGCTTTCCGCTTCTGTTGTCAGTTTCATTGTATAACGGTGGTCACTTTGCCTTGTTTCCACTCTTAGCTTCTGCAACAAATTAGCGTTAATAAAATTGTGTGGAACCATCATCAAATAAAACTGTTACGGCTTGGCCACCCACAACCCCTTCATTCGAATGAGGTCATGAGGACCAAAAGCAGCCGTATTAAAACAACCTATGGATCAACGCACCTGCTTTCAGCATGCAGTGGCTCTGATACCATATGTTATAACTCTCTACTTACTGCAAACCTCCAGGTGCCGGTTAACCACAAGAGACCGAATGATTCACGTTCCACCCCGCCATAGGACCTAATCTGGGTCCACCCTCCATGCCTTGGCCTGTGACCGTATCAAGTGGGATCCGACCTCCATCCTAGACAGTGTCCCATACCACTGCCTAGGCTCTCAGCCATCTCCTGCCTCAAGCTCGCACTCATCCTGGCCGTGCACACGCTTTCCATCCACCTTCTCCTAGGTAGATAGAATGGATGGCAAATGAGTCCTCCCCATGTATACCTCCAAGGAGAGAGACTCCAAGCCATGTGCACACCTAGATCATGACACGTGGCGACTATGCAGGTTCACGAGTCACCGGTCAAGTCTATAGGCCCAGTCATTGTCCAGTCTCAAGTTTGGGTTTGGGACCCAACGGGAGTTGGGTCCCTAACAATAAGAGTGCCTTGAGTGAGTTCCAAAGTTGACTTATTTCTATGTCAGTTACATTAGCTAATTTACAGTGGCATCATGTTATTCATTATATTGGAGATACATTTACATCATGATTTATGATTGATTTACTATGCTATGTGGGTTTTGTGTGTTGCTTTTGGAATACTTCTTGTGATGACTTATGTTCTCTCCCATTGGATATTACCAAAGCTGTTGCTTGGGGCTTTCTTCTAATTTTTGAGGCTTTAGTAAAAAAAATTGTAACCCCCACATTGAGGGCACTTTTGTTTAAAGTTGGGGAGAGTACACTACTAAAAATAGCCCTTAACTAGTATACCTTTAGGTATTGGGCCAATTACCATTAAGGCCATGTCCTAATGGGACCCGGGTACCCTAAGTCGCCCTAATTTCTAGAAGGTTCCACTAAGGGACTCTAGATAGTATATATAGGATTATTCAGCTTATTGGTATTGCTTAGGCTCTTTGTGGGAAAACCCTTTGCTATTGCCTATAGGCCTTTAGCCCTCGATTTTATTAGATGCTCTTGGCCATTCTTGGTGGGAGATTGCTATGTGTTTATTATAGTCATTTATGCTTCATTGATACAATATTCATAGATTGAGTTTATAACTTCGGCTTCTTGATTAAGAAGTTAAGAAGTGCCAATGAGGCCCTTAATTCCTTCTTTTCTTCTACCTCTGTAACATTTGCCTGCCTGCCTAGTGTCCCTGTTGTGCTTTCTTCCATTTTTTTTTGAACAGTCTCTGGAATAATGTCCTTGGTCATTGCAGAACTAATACTTGGTCATTGCAGAACTAATATTTTTCTGCCTTTTTTTCTCATTTCTTTCTTGAAAGGACATTGTTCATCTGCATTCCTGTGAGGTCTCTGTAGCATGTTGTCTGAATGTTACTTGTGGATTGTTGTAACTCCCTCTTTCTTCCCATGTAGACCTTGAATCATGTGGATCTTGTCCCTTTCACTTGAATCCAGCTGTCAATGCATGCTCATATGGCAGTGCAATAGTCTCTTGATCCTCATCTTGCAATAGACATTGCACCACAGTATTCAGCCTCAGTTCTATAATTTATATCTAAATGTTAGTAGAAATTCCAAGATTGTGAACTCCAGATGTGTTGGATCTAATTCGCTATTGCAGCTCCTGCGGTTTAAAGTTGCCTTGCACTTCCCTTCATTTGTTCAAGATGCACTATCATTTAATCATTATGATTCATCTTGATGGTGTTAAGCTGATTCTTAGCAACAGGAGGTTTCCAACGCGTTTAGGTTTATAGACAGATTGTAGTTTGTCTCAAACCTCCCTGGCGGTCCTCATACCTTGCACTTGTGTTGCTGGCACTTCTTCCAGCATCAGGCTTATCGTGACAGGTGCCTTCCTTTCTCTTGCAAGATAGTTCTCCAATGCATTTACCTGTAAGATTACTCCCTTTGGATGAGCTTCGGGCATCTTGTCACGGCCATTGATCAGTTCCCACAGCTTGTTTTCTTACAAGATTATCTGCATGCGGGATTTCCAAATTGCCAGTTCGTCGTTCCATCGATTTTCTCTATTATCCTGGCTGCTCCTGCATTCAGTAGTTCTGGGGCCATTGTGAAGATTCTCACACAGAAATCACTTTTCCAGATTTCTCCTGGATACGTTTTCCGTACGACTGTAGTCATTGCATGATTGATATATTATGCAACACGTGGGCCCACTTAGTGATTGAAACTGCTAATTCTATACTCAGCATCAATCGCTAAGTACTAAACTGATCACACACAAACACATGTAAGTGACAAAAAGCAATACATGTTTATTAGTAATCAGTAGATGATGTTTTCATGGAAAGGTTTCGATGTTTTATAGATCATATCACTTCATACAAAAAAGGATCAGTCCAAGCCAAGATTCATGTGCTATGTCAGCAAGGGCCTTTGGTATATCAAGAAAATCAAAATTGGCCACTTGTGCAAAAAATGAAACAGTCAGCTGCTACAAAGAGCTGTTTGGAAGAATACAGATACCATTGTATTATGTCGGGATACCTTATTCTTGTTCTGCAGTGATCAAGTTAGGTGATCTAGTTCGTTGTTGCATGGAAGTACATAGTTGGATGACTTTAAGAACGTTTGGTTCTCGATTTTTTTTTAAATTTTTGTTTCTGTTGTCCTCCAGGGACACATCTTTATTACTCTGAACAAGCAGATCTTGTGAGTCAAAATGAATGAAGGCGATTTAACAGGAGATGGAGGAGTCTTCAAGAAAATTTTAAAGGCCTCAAAACCAGGAGCGTTGGAACCGACAGATAGCCTTCCAAATGTTGATGGTAAAATGAAATAATTGGCAATCTTTTAAGTTTCATTTTGCATGTTGGGTAGTGGAAATTTGAGTCATATTTCTCGGTACAAATGTGCATATTTTATCATGTTTAGAGTATTGGTGTTCTAGATCATGTTTCCTGCTTCTTTGCTTGTATGATGAATCAATAACCGAGGCTACTGAACATTGTTACATTCAAACACGTCCGGAACCTCAACGATTCAAACACATTTGAAATCTCAAAATTGCAAACTTATTTTCTTCTAGTCCCTAGGGCCTCAAGAATGAAGTCAAGGGGTTCCCATGTGAATGTTAGGGCCGCAAGAAAAAAGACCATTGCCCAAGCACCTCTCGCATATTGAGCATTTGATTGTAAGGCTATTTGCACAAAAGAGTATGACTTTTGTTAATCACAGTAGATCCAATGCTTTTGTTCAATCTACATGCGCGTTCAACTACTTTCATGATATATTTTGCCTCCCAATCCTTACATCAGTGGTCAAAACCCAAATTAAGATGTTTTAAAAAGGTCAAGAAGGTTTCAAACTTTTGAGACTTTGTTTGAAACATTCCAGACGCGTTTCAAATTTTTGAAAATTACATTGCTGAGGCACATAGATACGCGAGCTGGGAAAGAAATGAAGCTCTAGTTTTAGCACTTCAACCTATTAACTTCTTTAAACTTGTCTTAATAAATTTCTACTCTATTACCCCAATTTCTTTCAAGGCTAAACAACTTAGGTTAATCCATCCTCATCTCACCTTTTTCTTTGAAATGTGGAAAGCCAACCTGATGACAACGTCCATCCAAATGCAAAGTTCTACTGAAGAGTATTTATACCAATGAATTTTGAAAATCTGTTGATTCAATGATTGTCCTACCAAGGTTAATGACAGGAAAATTCAGGATGGTCTTTTCAAGCTGAAATGTATCCGTTATGAGTCTTTTTGAATGGCTCTGAGTTTTGTATTGTCCTTGACAGTGCCTGAGCATGTATATTGATGGTTATTTGTATGGATTGTGTTACACATATCTATTCTCCAGTTCAGTATGAGGGGAGATTGGCAGAGACAAATGAGGTTTTTGACTCAACACGGGAAGACAATACAGTATTTTCTTTTGAAGTGGGAAAAGGGAGTGTGATTAGAGCTTGGGATATTGCAATAAAGACAATGAAGGTATTTTGTAAAGACCTTTCCCCAAAGTTTGCATCAATTTAATCTTCTTGACGCGGACATTAGTCATTTTTAATATCGTTGTTTATGTATTACTGATTATTGTGTGTGTGTCGTGAAGGTTGGTGAGGTTGCAGAAATAACTTGCAAGCCTGATTATGCGTATGGAGAAGAAGGCTCACCCCCAGATATCCCGCCAGGGTAATTTTTTATCAATTTAGAAAAGGCAGAAGGAATTTGATTTGAAGATTTCATTTCATAATTAAGCAATGCTTTAGTGTGAAGTTGAATGTATTCGTTACATTAAGTGCGCATTGCAGAGGTTTGAATATGGCGGAAAACTTAGCCTTATGCTCCTGTATATCTTATGTAGTCATCCACCAGTTTTGAATCTATTTCCAAGTGGGTTTGCTTGTAGTCTTCTCTTTGGAAACTTTGATGTAGTAGAAGGTATACTGAATAAAATAGAATCATAAATATGTTTTGTACCGAAAATGGTTTATCAAATGAGATTTGTATATCTGACTCTGTAATATGTGATGGGAATGTAAAATCGTAAAACTGTGTCTGAGAATATAAAGGACACCTACACCAGCACATTATAAATAGGTATAGTCCCCCAAAAAATATATAGACTAGGGTAGAGGTGAGCAATGTTAGCTCTACATTGAAGCATGGTAGTCTGCCGTGGGGAGGGTTGTTGCTTGGCATCAACGTGTAACGACCAGGTCTTTGTTAGAGTTAATGTTCACATTGTTACCCCTAATGTTGTCATCTAGGGTTAATGAGGATTATTGGGGATGCCTGCGTGCTAATTCTAGGGGCCTTTACCTATATTTAGTAAAGTCAAGTTAGACTTTAGTTGGACACAATTTCAAGATTCTAGTGCGTGATTTGGAGCGCAAGTTTTACTATAGATAGGCGTTTGAGTGCTTTTACCTTACATAGAGACATCAATTAGGCAATTGCTTTTAGGTTGCTTTTTCATTATTGGCATAGAGACTTGATGCCAAAGTTTACAAGTATGTAGTGCGCTCTAGTCCATTACCAATGGGACATAGTTGGAGTACATCTCATCATTATGCTTCATCATTTTTGTGTGTGTTCTCTTTCATGTATTTGACTATTGTCTAACAACAATAGGATTCTTGTCTGGGGTTACTTGTATGAGCAAGCCATTTTTCTAACATGGTCAACTTGTTGATTCAATAAAGAATCCTGTTGTTTTTATGAGGCTAAACAACCACCTGTCGATTCATTTATTGAATCGATAGGTTTTTGTTTAGCCTCATGAAAAACAACAAAGTTCATTTCTATCAATCAATAGGCTATTGATCAGCTTTAGAAAATTAATATGAAGTCTCCTTAAGTGAAGCAGGTTTACTTCAAGATGAGGAAATATCGAGTTCTATATTTCTACAGGTTAATCATCATGGATGATTTTGGTGTAGGGATGTGTTGATGTTTTTGGTGTGGTTGTGATGGAGATATTTTTAAATCGGCAGGACGATGGACATACATTAGTTGGAAAGTTTGCATATGACATAGTGTCAGGATAAGTAGATGTCATGATGAGATGCGTTCTAGGCTGGAAAATTGTTTGGGGCAAGTGAGAGATAGAGGCACGAGATTCCATGGAACAGATAGTGTCAAGTACTTTGTGTGAGAAAGTATTTGAGGGGGTGTATCAGTTACATTGTGTGAGGAAGTATTGCATACGTTTTATCCTTCTATTGGGGATGCTGTATTACTTGCATAGTTGGTTTGGTTCATAGGAGAGAGGTTACAATAATTGAAGACAAGAATGCAAACATGAAGTTTACATTGTAGTTCAGCTAAGTCCTTCAAAGGTGGTAACTTATGATAGGACCAGGAGAATATAAATGGATTCAATTCAAGGATTCAACACAAGTTGAGCCAAGTACTTTTGAAGTACAAGTTTCTAACATGGGTGTTGATGCAGGAAATTTGGTATTGACATTTGTGGATCCATTTCCTACTTATGTTTGTTATGGTGGTGCTTTGGTAATCAAAGATAATGATATTTCTTTATGAGTGTTGGTAGATCCTTACATATTTATGGTAGCTTGGAAGATGTTTAAAGAGACCAAGGGAGTCAATCTTCAAACAGTTCTCAAAGGTATGGCAAAGGTTAATCATGTTCACATTATTTGATTCAGGGGGAGTCAAGTTCTCTGGCCTAAGGTAGTCTAGTAACCTTTTTCCATGGGCCTTGTACTGCGTTTCATTAGAAAAATGTTTTGGTGATTCATAAGCAATGACACTGCTGTCTTGGCAAAGCATAGTGCCTAGTCCAACATAATTGGCATCAATCTCAACAACAAATATAGCCATAACCAGGAATACAGTGGCTGTTGTTCTCTTCAATATTTGCACCGCGGGCTATCTCCTTTAACTGTCCTTAAAAATGCTTGAGTATTACCTTGTGTTAAAGCTTCAGAGTGTACACATAAATAAGATATCTGCAGCTCAAAAATGATGACTTTCTCATGATTTAATCTCTTAACCATCTCCAGGAAATGATCAAAGGCAGTTTATTACTTTTAGGTCCCTCCTGGCCTTCAAGCAAAATTAAATGAAGATTGTTGTATCTCCGTTTTTTGGAAACCACCTCCCATTCGACAAATTGAGCCAAATGTTGCTCTTTTAAATGCACTAAAATCATAACCCACAGTTTTGAAATAAAAATCTTCTCCTTAAAACATGTCCTCTTCAACATCATGCCATGTGGTTCTCTGTGGAGATTCCACCACTAAAATGTTGCCTTTGCCTTCAAGAAGATAGGAGCTGCCAAAATCTTCTTTTTCTCCAGTACGCACATGCTATACTTTGTTAATGCGACTTGAACTACTCAATGTGTTGGCCACTAGCACAACTTTGTTTCCCCTGATGGTGGGGTAATCTCATGCCCTCTTAGCAGCCTATGGATAAGGCACGCCCCAAATATTTGGAATCATAGTTTCTCTGAGGTATCTGGCTTAATCCTATTTACTTGCTATATTAAACCAGGCCTTAGAATTTTTTTTTGTCTAAACTGAATATTTTTCTTACTAGCCACTTGGCCTTTTTGCATCCCAGCTATCCCCACCCTTATAAGTCACCTGCCTTTACCGGGACAACTAAGCCTTAAGGTGCCATCTACCCTGCATGGAGTTATCTTAATCTGAATCCATGAATGCTTTGACCTTCAAACTTAGTTCTGCACAAAACTTTCTATGTGCATCCAAGCTTAGTGCTTAAGTGAAGATATCCGCTATCATATCTTGCTCTGATACCATGTTCGCTAGCATGTCTTCTTCTATAACTTCATTTGGATAAACTGCTTGTACATCGAGTTGCTGTACTTCGAGGTTGGTTGCAACAACAAATGATAAGAGGACTCGGATCGATGAATGCTTGACTACTGGACTGAAAGTCTCATTGTAGTTGCAACTTAATCTGTACTTACTATACAAACATTCAACTCTTTGATGTTGGAGGATACTTTTCATTTACTTTCCTATTGTTTTTCATAGTATCATAGCTCAAAATCTTTGAATGTTTTTTTGGGGAACTGTAATGAGCCAGTTC
This sequence comes from Diphasiastrum complanatum, assembly GCA_029204225.1. Taxonomy (NCBI): domain Eukaryota; kingdom Viridiplantae; phylum Streptophyta; class Lycopodiopsida; order Lycopodiales; family Lycopodiaceae; genus Diphasiastrum; species Diphasiastrum complanatum. Next base: position 39,031,961 of record CM055107.1, on the reverse strand, counting down.
GATAAGTCGAAGACTTTGAGCGACCTATCGAGCGCAGCGGAATGAGCCTTCTTTCCTAATGCATGACTACGCCTATCAATAATTGAACAAAGCTATAATGACAGAAGTCACGTTCAATCTTTTAGCAACTAACTTTGAAATCATTAGCACTAAAGTGATTTCGTAGCCAAACAATGATGTATTGAATATTGCAACGTTGAAGTATTCAACAAATCAGACGAAACAATAAGAGATTCATCAGTTAAAAATAACTACAGAGAAGCATACATTCTGACATGATACTGAACGCAATAGGGGGATAGATTGATTCAGTAAGTAGCAAGTACAAATCAGATGATGAGAGCACAAAACAATAACGGACAAAACCGCGTACTCTAAGCTATCTCTAAGTAACTAAAAAACTCTGTCTGATGCACTTCCGCTGATAAGCAGTAAGCGCGAATAGCAATACTCTGATTGAGCTTTGAAAAAGAAACTTTCTAGAGTCTAGAACTAGAGCTGACTCCTTCGACTTTCGTCAGCGTCATCGATAAGTCGGATGATGTCCGATATGTCGGAGCCACCTGTTAAGCGATTTCCGAGTATTTCTGAAGACTGTGTAGAAACACAAATACAATTGCAGAACTGGATAATAAAGTGGATGAAAATATAAGATCGATTATTCGGATGAATCACTCCGATACTAGAATAATCCAACACTCCCCCTTAATCTGAATCCATGAATGCTTTGACCTTCAAACTTAGTTTTGCACAAAACTTTATGTGTGCATCCAAGCTTAGTGCTTAAGTGAAGATATCCGCTATCATATCTTGCTTTGATACCATGTTGAAAAGAGGGAAGTGAAATGAGCCGGTTCGATAAGTTGAAGACTTTGAGCGACCTATTGAGCGCAGCGGAATGAGCCTTCTTTCCTAAGGCATGACTACGCCTATCAATAATTGAACAAAGCTATAATGACAGACGTCACGTTCAATCTTTTAGCAACTAACTTTGAAATCATTAGCACTAAAGTGATTTTGTAGCCAAACAATGATGTATTGAATTTTGCAACGTTGAAGTATTCAACAAATCAGACGAAACAATAAGAGATTCATTAGTTACAAATAACTACAGAGAAGCATACATTCTGACATGATACTGAACACAATAGGAAGATAGATTGATTCAGAAAGTAGCAAGTACAAATCAGATGATGAGAGCACAAAACAATAACGGACGAAACCACGTACTCTAAGCTATCTCTAAGTAACTAAAAAACTCTGTCTGATGTACTTCCGCTGATAAGCAGTAAGCGCGAATGGCAATACTCTAATTGAGCTCTGAAAATGAAACTTTCTAGAGACTAAAACTAGAGCTAAAGAAGTCTTTGATGATCAGCTATTTATACTAAAGCAATTAACGCGTATCCAATAGGACAGCTAATCAGGTTGCAATCGCAATTGGTAGACAACCATAATGCACTGGCATCCATACAGTTAGGACTTCTCGGAAATTTACTTGCAAAGCAGTTAGGGCAAGTCTTTAGCTTCATATCAAGTGGAACAATAACTGTCGTTCTTCGACATGGTCGACTCCTTCGACTTTTGTCAGCGTCGTCGATAAGTCGGTTGATGTCCGATATGTCGGAGCCACAGGTTAAGCGATTCTCGAGTATTTCTGCAGACTGTGTAGAAACACAAATAAAATTGTAGAATTGGATAATAAAGTGAATGAAGATTAAAGATCGATTATCCGGATGAATCACTCCGATAGTAGAATAACTTAACACTCCCCCTTAATCTGAATCCATGAATGCTTTGACCTTCAAATTTAGTTCTGCACAAAACTTTCTGTGTGTGTCCAAGCTTAGTGCTTTAGTGAAGATATCTGCTATCATATCTTGCTTTGATACCATGTTGGAAAGGGGGAAGTGAAATGAGAGCACAGCAGAATGAGCCTTCTTTCTGATGCATGACTACGCGTATCAATAATTGAACAAAGCTATAATGACAGAAGTCACTTTCAATCTTTTAGCAACTAACTTTGAAATCATTAGCACTAAAGTGATTTCGTAGCCAATCAATGATGTATTGAATATTGCAACGTTGCAGTATTCAACAAATTAGGCGAAACAATAAGAGATTCATCAGTTACAAATAACTACAGAGAACATACATTCTGACATGATACTAAACGCAATAGGGAGATAGATTGATTCAGTAAGTAGCAAGTCCAAATCAGCTGATGAGAGCACAAAACAATAACGGACAAAACCGCGTACTCTAAGCTATCTCAAACTCTGTCTGATGCACTTCCGCTCATAAGCAGTTAGCGCGAATAGCATTAGTTTAATTGAGTTCTGAAAAAGAAACTTTCTAGAGACTAGAACTAGAGCTGAAGAAGTCTTTGATGATCAGCTATTTATACAAAAGCAATTAACGCGTACAGCTAATTAGGTCGCAATCGCAATTGGTAGACAACCATAATGCATTGGCATCCATCCAGTTAGGACTTCCCGAAAATTTACTTGCAAAGCAGTTAGGGCAAGTCTTTAGCTTCATTTCAAGTGGAACAATAACTGTCTTTCTTCAACATGGTCGACTCCTTCGACTTTCTTTAGCGTCATCGATAAGTCGGACGATGTCCGATATCCCGGAGCCACCTGTTAAGCGATTCCTGAGTATTTCTGCAGACTGTGTAGAAACACAAATAAAACTGCAGAATTGGATAATAAAGTGGATGAAGATTAAAGATCGATTATTCGGATGAATCACTTCGATAGTAGAATAATCCAACAGACACTACGTAAGCTCTTCTGTAAAACCACAAAGCTGGGCAGTAATTGTTAATGGCAAAAAGGCCCTTTCTCATAGATTTCTTTAGTTAAATTTCAGTTTAGTACCTACTTTGTGCTTTTAGCATGCCCATTTGCTCTGGAGCTTAGAAACCCGTTCTCACCCTTTTGGGCCGGAATGTAATGTATGTTCCGTACAGTACATTCCAGAACGTACTGGGTCAGAAGGTTTTTTTTAAAATTTGAAATAAAAAGTATTGAAATAGAGTGTACGTCCGACAATGATAAATCTGATGAATTGACCAAGAAAGCCTGAAAGGAAGACTCAAAAAACAGAAGAAAACACATCTAATCCTTCCTACAATACTGATTTGTATGACTAATGGAAGACAACTGATCTCCCTGCCTTTTTTTTTTCCTTCTTGTATGTCCTATGTGGCTGAAAGGAGTCAACCTCCTGACCTCAAGGAGAGGAAAGGAGGTGCTCACAACACGCCAAATAGTGTTGGATGTGATCTTATGGCCTACTGAGTGCCTGGTTTGTCGTTGTGGGAGATTGAAGCCAAGGATCTTAAACTTGATGATAGTAACCTGCAGGCATGAAAATCTTGACATAATGAATCCTTGCAAAGAACCAAGTTTGATGTGAACTACTTTTATAAGCTTACCTGGATGTTAAAAATCATTCAAAGGCAAGATTAATCACCTTATTTCCATAGTAGCCCATTAGTCCACACCCAACACACGAAACTTTCAAGCTATGCACATGGCGACGGAGTTCTCTTTGTACCCAGATGGTTATAAATATGCCCACCATCTGCTTGCTGATGATCTGAGTGCAGACCAGTTTTGCTATGTGATATAGATTCGCTTTTTGCTTTACATCCTTTTGTAAAACAGTACGTATTTAAAAAAAAACATTTCTTGGTCAAGTTCCGGAACTGAACACGTTCTGGAACGCATTGCAGAACGTGCTGTATTCTAAAATGGGCAACTATGCTCTGGAGTAGTTTGGTTTAGAAGTTTTATGAACAATTAAAAACATAATAATCAAGCATTCAATCAGATGGGTCATAAAACCAGGACTTAATAAGAGACCAGCCTTTGCAATTATCAAACATTGTGATGAAACGTTCCATAGTAACTCGGCCGTATTTTCTTTTGTTTCATCACACAACTTGTCCTCAACCATTTGGTGCAGTAATTAGTAGCACAGTAATGTAACAATCTCCCTATGTTGATCAAATAGAAATTTTTCCAGTAATATCTAATCCGCATTGATGGCAAGGACTGACACATTTAGACACCATCAAAGGATAATTATTCATCACTGATGGGTTCCCCATCCAGTCGCAAACATTACATGACTTGAATAGAAAAATGTCCACATCCAGATTGAGTATGTGCTGCTTTGAGGACTTCATCCCTTCATGAGGAAGCAAACATCTCGTTACTACAGATTGTTCTTGCCTGTCAAGACATTAAGAACCAACACATGTGGGAGAGCTTCTATGAGAGATTGAATCCTCCAGTATGTAGTTTAGAGATTTTATCGCTGATGTCTGCTTATTGGTGCTTCTAACTTGTATGTGGAAATCACATTCCTGCAACAATAACAGCCACCTGGCAATTTGACCAGTGACTGTGTTAATAAATCAAGTACATAGCTAGTTAATGATCCACATAAAAATGGCCTGAACTCTCTTATGGCAAAGATCATTCCCAAAGCTTCCTTCTCGATACTTTCGTAATTTATCTCAGCAGTAATCGAGATGTAAATTTCACATTCTTTCTCAACATCTCATACAAAGATTTTGTCCAATCAACGTACTTTTTCAACTGCATATGATACCATGTTATCTCAAGGAAAGCTTGGATATTTCGAAAAATCTTTGGCAACGTGAATTTCTTAATAAGCTTGGGTTTTTCTGGCTCGATACAATTTCCGTCTCAAAAGAGAATTTGTCTTAGCAAAGTCCTTTTTTGAACATCAAAAGCACGTTTTAAAGGGTTCAAGCCGATCCTGTACTCAGAACATTTCTCGAAACGTTTAGACAAATAATCAATTGCTCAGTTTCATTGGCATAGAAATAAGAGCCAATATCTTCATTCATTTTCTAATTACTCATAAAGAGCTTTAGAGATTGCTGTCTGAGATGATGCAGGAGCACTGGAGGGACCAAAGGGCTTGGTCTTACAAGCAAAGTTTGTAATACTTGCCCTTTCTTCCTGATTTTCTTAAGCAATTTTCACTTGCTTGTATTTACTAAAACCATCCAACAAGCTATGAAGTTCTGACCAGGCACAGTATCGAAAATCGCATCCACAAAAGTCAAAGGAACATGGTTTGTAAGAGTGAATGATTTCAATTTCATATTCAACACAAATATGCAAGTTTCTGTTCTTTCAGGAACAATAACTGTCGGTGTCATTGTTAGCATAAATAAATTCTACCTTTATTGCCTTCTTGATTTCGGCCTTTATTGACTTAAGATTCATCTGAGGACATGTCTCTCGAACAGGTTTAGCCAACAGTACGATCAATGGTATGCTAGAAGTGTTGCTAGGCACACTTTTAAGATCCTTGTGGCCCCAGGCAAAACATTTCGAAACAGGGTATAAAGTTATCAAACTGACCTCTAAAATTTTGCTATCCTTTCTGGTCATACAATATTTGGCTTTGAGTTTGTTTCAAATCTCATGTTGATAGACTCCTGAGAATCACCGACTATCATAAGGTCAATCTCTGTATCATCCTTGTGTAAGCAGTCAATCACCTCTTTAGCTTACTCCATTCTGGAATAATTTCCTCAAATAGCCTTCTAAGAAGCTGCCATTTGAGCTTGAATTTTTTCAGTGACACATTCTGCATACTATTGCTATCAGGAATATTTTGCACTTGACCCCATATGATACCATTCACAGGTGGCAGAGTAGAGACGATTTTCACACCCTTAGTCCCAGATGTGGATCCTTGCATGGTGTTACGGCTTCACAATTAGATTGCTCAGATGTTGGATTGGCTCGTGGATGGTGCCAACTTCTCTTGGCAAAGATTCTAAACAGATTGATAATGCCACAAACAACAAATACATGAATGATGTCCAACTCTGCCTCAATAAATCACAAATATCGTCAACTTGATCTTTTATGAGTAAATAAGTCTTCTTGTACCCTGAAACTGATTACACTCTGCTATTTGTTGCTAGATATCCGTGGTTGAGCAATTTGTGCTGGCATTGCTGATGTGTCCATCACACAAGTTATTGGATGTGCTTACATCTGCTCGCGCGCATTTCTCTGTGGATTTGGGCATTTGATTATGATATCTAAGATGCGCAGAGTCTTGGGTGTTGTGATTATATAGCTCACAACAACTACAGTACTCATGTGCACAGTCATGACTATAATGGCATTCCTGACCACATACCTGACAATATTTCAATGCCTGTTGAGACGTGACGGGCTAGAATTTAAAATGATCGTCTTTGTGATTGCTCAGTTTCATTGATTGCATCTTTCACTTCACTGTGAGATCTCGACCTACCCTTCTTGTGATGACATTTTTGTTTTAAATTCTGTGTCCTGCTTTAGTTATGAAATTATTCACCAACACGACCACCCAAATAGAAATTTATAAACAAAATGTTCATCTCGTCAATGTAATCAAGATGTTAGGCTAGTTATTTCTATCCAATGAATCGAAAACAACAGTTACCTACCACCCCAAGGGAATTGACTTAAGCTAGCATTGGAAACAGGCACCCTGCCAAGAAAAAAGAAATGTGATTGTCTGTTACTAAAGTTAACTAAATGTGATTGAATCAAGTAACCTGAACAAATCCAGCTCATTTTAAATGATCGTAACTCAGAAATGATCACAAATTAAGGATGAAGAACCACAAATATGAGCTTCATAAACAATAACATGAGTCTGCTATAAATCAGAATGATATGCTGAGCTCTGATACCAACACAAAATACTCCTCAACAAGAGTTAACAGAATCCATCTAACTTACACATCATACCTCAAACATCAGAACAGTGAATTAATCAATTCACAAATGCAATAACTTGATCCACGTTTCCATCTAAATTCCTGATAAAATTTAATAATATGACAATTTTTAAACAAGATGGCCACCATTCCAAGTACATCTGAGCAGTGACCTCCATCTTATGATTTCCATTTCACCTCGTTAGCTCCCCATAAAACACCAAACATTCTGGAAAGCCCCCCCCAATTTTCCCCTTAGAACATGAATAATTGCTCCACAAGTCAGCTATGGACTTTCACTGCACTACCACAACATCCTCACAAAATCAAAGAGTAAACCCAATTATTTTGGCAATGACTGCTTGTCCATAATCTTTTCAAAAGAGACTACGACTACTCCCTTACTATCAAGTTATCAAAAATACCAATCACAATTTATTATGACCATTACATAAATTCTTGGCCCTACAAGAGTCAGTTGGTAGGTAGCTTGGGCTGTGACTAATGAGTACAAGGCAGCATGAGACATTAACTAAATTGATGAGTTCTTGATGATCATCAGAACTAGGAGAGGCATCTCCAGGGTGAGATGGATCTCGGTGGTATGGGATGCTCGGATTACTATCTAGTAGATGGATCATGGATGTTGGTGTTGATAATCTCTTGTGGGAGAGCATGGAATCTGGATTCCCTAGGGGTTGAATGGCGAATCCTTTGTCCAGGCTGCACGAGGGCAATCAGAAGTGTGGAGATCAAGCTTGAAAAGAGCAGCACTGTGCATGTCTGGTGGAAAAATTGAAGAAACTCTGAAGCATTGAATGGGTTAAATATTCAAAGTTCAGTTAAGGACCCAAGTTCCATAGAGACATTTTTACAAAACATGAACCAATGTTTCTTTTTCTTTCATTAACCAAAAATCTCCATAAAATCTGGATGTAAATGCGTAAATTAATTTGCATGCTGATTTGATAAATCTGTTCTTTGCTACTGAGATAGTACATCATTTTTGTACATCATTTTTATATTTTGGGCATTTTGGGAAGTGACAGTTTTATATGAATAGACGGGGGCTAGATTGAAAGCAATATACACATGTAACATGAGATATGGCCGAAGTAAGTAGTACACGGTGTACAACATACAAGTAGTAAATGTAAAAATATAAAGTACTTTTAAGCGAGCCATTTGCATGGATGTTTTCCATAGATCTTGCCAGAGAGAAAGATTTTTAGGTGGAATAATACTGCTGCTGGGCTGGAATTAGCAGTGAACAGAGTGGTCACTGCATTGGGACCTCAGAGCTGCAGCTCATGAACAGGCTCAAATAGTGGTTCATTTGGCTAGACAATGTGAGTTGCTCAAGCAAATTTTTAACCTGATTGTTTTAGCATGAGATTTCAAAGTTAGAGATTGTATTTGTAGCCATTTTTAGGAAGAAAGGGGGACAAAAGAATGGTTGTTAATCTAGGGAAATATCGTGCTTGGAACCAGTAGCAAGAATATTGAACCTAGCTCCAAATTGAATCCACTTATTTAATTGGAATATTGTGCAGAAATGCCAACAAATACACCAGGTTTTTGAAGCTTTGGGGTAGGACAAACTGGTTGAAAGAATTTAAATGCTTGGGTGGATTCTTAACCTTTTGCTACAAGAGAGCGATTTATTAGTTCAATGTTTCGAAGGGAAGTAGAATGAGGAACCGTTTTTGAGTTACCCAAGAAGAATCACGTATGCTTAAAGAAAATTGGACCTGATCAACGTGATTATGGATAATCTTGGTGCATGAAAATTGGATGAGTGGAGGAAAGTTTTTTTTCGAGGGAGAGTAACAAATCGTACAAATCATGCACAAGAACATTTATATGGACCATGGGCCCGCACTATCATTTGGATCGTATTCTCTGGGGCCCTGCGTGCATAATATGGCAGTTATTAGAGTTTTTATGAGTCACAAGGTCATTATTGGGCCTCCAACCCTAACTAGCTGACTCTAGGTTCTCAGATATCATAAACTGGTCTGTGAGCCTCATTATTGAAAGTTGATGATTTGTAAACTAGTTGCTTAGCTTATGATATGGCTTTGATGCTCACTTAGACATGCCTCAATGTAGTTTTGAGTTTACAATTTACATTTGGCATTGTCAGTTTCCATTCCCATGGAGATTGTTATACTCTCTATCTATGCTCTGCTGTGATGTTTAGCTTGTAACTGAAACGTATCTTTTCCGTGATGATTCATCAGTTGCAAGATTCTTGTTGCACTTTTTGTATCTAGTTTTTTAGATTTGTATCGACTGTGGATTTGTATCTAGTTTTTTATATTTGTATCAACTGTGGATATGATAGTCGTTGTTCAATTTCATACAGGGCAACCCTTATATTTGAGGTGGAGCTGTTGGCATGCAAACCGAGGAAGGGTTCGACTGTGGACAGTGTGGTTGCTGAAAAAGCCAAGCTGGAGTGAGCTTCAAATCCTACTTTTCACCTCACTTTTATTGATTAGTTCAGATTTTATTCATAAGAGTGATTTTTGTAGGAATGTAGCTGTCTACATCATATTGTTGCTGGTTGCTTCAATGAATAATTCTAGTTTATGCTCTTTAAGCTTTCAAGTTATGCTACCAGAGAGTTGCGAAAGGAAAGGGAAGCTGCTGCTGCTAAAAGGGAAGAAGAGAAAAAGAAAAGAGAAGAAGCCAAAGCAGCTGCAGCTTCAAGGTTACAGGCTAAATTAGAGGCTAAAAAGGGTGGAGGAAAAAGTGGAAGTAAAGGGAAAGGAATGAAATGAACAAAAGCAAGTTACTATATGGATATGTGCCTCGTGAGCAATTCAAATCTTCTATGCAATTTTCTATGCTGCTTGGATTCTGGATTTATCATTTCATGTGCATTTTGGACTCAGGTTAATGCCACTCCTTTAAGTAGTTGGATCGTGGTGATATTGTGAACGGATGGAGCCAAAGGTTGTATGTATCTTTTGCTCCAGCACTCAATAGAGATCTTTGCGCCATTATTATCGGGATTTAGCAAAGGGCTGAAATGTAACATGTTTTTGTAGTTTTGAAGTATAAGCAAGTCATGATTCACATAAGTGTCAAACTCTCCATGCGGCTTGAATCCTCTACATTCTAAATTTTGTGTCTTCAGATTCATTTGCAATTATCTGATATAGCTCTTGCAAGTCGTTCAAGCATGTTTGTATTGGAGGAGTGGAGCAAAACCTTGTACTTCTTTTTATGTGACAGCAGAAGTAATCACATTTTAGTCAGTTGATAATCTTTGTGTAGGCTCTTGGAGTGCCATTAACTTGTTATTACTTTCAGGGAGAATGTACTTCTTGAAGCTTGACGTTTATAAGCAGAGGTAAGGTGCCCAGCAGATCTGAATGGTCAAGTTGGAGTCTGAAAATAGTTTGGAAACAAAATAATGAACTGGGCTACCTGTTATTTATTAAGAACATTGAATTTTGGTGAAATTTCATAATCCATTGACCATACGTCCATTTGCCAGGTTCAACTATTTCAGAAAACAGCATTTTCTTATTTTGGGTTAAGCAGCAGATTAGCATAGAAGATCATCTTTTTTGGTACAAAGGAAGCAACCATAATAGCTTAACCTGTAGCTCTAACCGAGAAACTTCCAGATGGTCATGTATTGCCAAGAGTGGTCTTGTCCAGAATGATGACCATTGTCTCTCTGGTTCTATTACTACTGCTATATTGATGTCACCACCAAATTCTCTAGTATTTCTGCTATACCAAATTTTTGAAAGATGCAACACACATTAACTAGTTACCAGACCTCCAAAGTGACCTCCTCATCAAATTCCAAGTCATTCAATGAAATATCGTGCGTAGAAACTGCTTCATGAAACGATAATTCCATTGTCAAATCCTAACTTTTCCCATGATAATTTGTGTGTCACACATTGAAGGTTACAATTCAGCTACCAAGCTACCCATGCTCAAATGCCTCATAAGCTACTTATTGTAGTGGGACATCTTGCCCTTCTATAAGCTTGAGGCTGGGATTGGCCAAGGGATAACTGGAGAGGGCATGATTTTCCATTTTTGTACCATCTTAGAGGTAGAGTTAGGGTATTAAACCTTTTCGTTTCTGGTTGATTTCAAGATTTGAGGGAGAGAGAAATCATTATCTGTTTCAAGACTAGCTCATCACTCTCAAATCTGGGCAAACAATGTACTTCATGCACTTTCATCAGATTGACACATGCAACTCTGCCTTGCACACCATGATACTGGTTGTTTACCTACTCAGAGACGCATCATTTCGTATTTCCTTTCCCAGGTGTTCTTCACATGAAACTAGCTTTTTTGCAATTTTGTGCTAAGGTTTGTTATCTCATCTTGTTTATATAAGCGAGTATTAAAATTTCATTATGAAATCATGATAATAAGAAAAGAGTCCTTAGCTACTCTCACTTCTTAGAGAAATGAATGAAACCTAATTCAAATGATTAAACTAAAATTTAAACTTCTTAATATTGATTTCCAGTTCTCTCAACAACTGTAATGTGAGCATAATGTTTGATCATCAATTAAACATCCAATCGAAAAAGAGAGAGACAAAAAACTTTATAAGCTAAAAATTGAATTAGGGGCAAAAATGGCCGGTATACAAAAATCATGGCATCAATATGAATAAGACAAATCTATGCCCTCTACATAAATTAAGCACAATGATATCAGGCTCTGTAATTCAATCAGTTTTGAATATCAGATTGATTCATTAGAGACTCAATGACATTAGAGATGAATGAATCTTGCATGTGCACCATGAAAGATGAAAGTCTTATGCTATCTCCTCTCCTCGCACAAATGAAAAGAATGGCACAACACCTTGGTAGATATAGTGATGAATAACTCATAAATAAATAGAAACCCAATAACTATTGTAGAAGAAGAGCCAGTAGGTGGTTGGCATCTGTTTAGGGTCGTCCATAAGCAATTAATAAGCTATCAACTATGAATTATAGTTAGATTTGTTTGTCCTAGTTGATTGATCCGCCTACAACTTTGTGCTTGTTTTGAAAGAAAAATCCTCTACTAAAAAATGTGCCCTAACTACCATGAAGGAGGTCATTGGCTAGAAATTTGTTGCGGCTTAATTGCGTGGAGATGAAAAGCAATTATTGCCCTAGAAGACTATCGTTGCCCTAATAGAAATGCATTGTTGTCTGCCATTGGTGGAAAGGTTTTTTTTGGCTATTGTTAAGAAGAAATGTTTTGGCCCTAACTACATGCAAATTTGTCCCTAAGAATATCAATTTCCCTTAATAGTCATTGGAATTTAGCTCCTAGGGGTTGGGCTTTGCATGAAGAATAGACCTCAATAATTATCAAGCTAGCCACAAAACTCTTCATTTGAGTTTGCCTTCAGACAATGTGCCTTAAGAACAAAGTTTAGACATTCTCTGTGATCATTTTGTGGGTGTAGATTAGTCTTTGTGCTAGGATTTGACTTACAAAGCACTAAATACAACCTAAGAGTAGTCTATGCACTGTCACAAGTATTAAGGCTTTAAAATATGCACTTAAAACATCGAAAAAATGTGTAAAGTGCCACAAGTAAGGCATCCACAAGAGGTAACCATTCCTTAATCTCAATCATACTTCTAGATGGGGTAGATGAGAGAAAATGTAGGACATTTTGTTCATTTGTTCATTTGTTTTACTTGGTAAGCATATCGGTTGTGCTAAGTATGTTATGAATACCTTGCCAAGAGACGATATCACATGTTTTGGAAAAAAAATTAAATATATAGTTTTTGGAAGACTTTGCTAGTACTTGTAATGTGCTTGTATACTCACTCTGATCAGAACACGGACGTCTACGACTCCTCAATTTTTTATCAGACGATGGCTATCTTTGGCGCTTGAGGAACTCGCGATATCATATTGTTCTTCCATTTGTTTCAGAACTATACTTCACATTGAATCTGATTTTAGTAGTACCACACACAAACCATCTCTATTCTCTTCGGTGGACTGTACTCTTGTTTTAGAGTATGAATTAATTTTTAAGATCCTGTTGGGCAATCAGAACACATAAAGCTGTAATTATCTTTTAGCATAAGCTGTCTATTAGACTGTTTTTGCACCTAGTAGCCGATTAGAATGGGAGAGCTGTTCTGCAACATTCCTGCTCTCTTCTCCGTTCTTGTTCTTCTATAAGGAATTTGACATGACTGATTTAGGATCTGTTCATTCTTTGCTAGGAATTCACATTACTAGAGATAGACTTCAGAGAAGATCTATCTTAGCCAACATGCATATCTAAAATACAGAAAAGTTTCATATGTTTGATTGCAAACCAATTGATACTCCAATGGATCCAAGTATTATATTGACTAAACCTACTAGTGCTGATTCTGATAGTGAAGTACTCGACATAGCGAAGTACCCTTATTATTTACTAATAGGATCTTTGATGTATGCAATGTTGTGTACTAGGCCAGATTTAGCATACACTATTAGCACGTTAGGTCAATTCATGTCTAATCATAGGATCTCTCATTGGAAAGCATTAAAGAGAGTGATGAGATATATTCAAGGAAGTTTAGATCACATTTTATGTTATGATGGAAATGCTATCGACCCACTTGTCCTGCGAGGCTACTCCGACTCAGATTGGGGAGGAACAGTCTCTACCAGAAAATCTACCTCCGGGTTCTGTTTCTATCTGACAAGGGGACCGATTTCGTGGAACTCAAGGAAGTAGAAATCAGTTGCGCTTTCTTTGACAGAGGCAGAGTACATCGCGACATTTCAAGTTTCAAAAGAAACTACATGGATCAGGTTATTACTTTACGACTTGCATCACACTCAGTTCAATGCTACTACCATTCTGTGTGACAACTTGAGCTGTATTTCACTATCACTGAATTCCAGATTTTATGACAAATCTAAGCACATAGATATCCAGTATCATTTCATTCGGGAGAAAGTTTTCTCAGGGCAAGTGATCCTTCAATACTGCTCCACAATAGAAATGGTCGCAGACATCTTCACCAAAGTGCTTCCCAGGATCAAGCATTAGAAGTTCTTCAACATGCTGAACCTGACGAAGATGCCAAGGCACCAACCGTGACCTTAAGGGGGACTGTTGAAAATTAAGCCCACAGTTGTTTCTTGGTGAATGACTAATTTTTATTTCATGATTCTTTTTGCATGTTTATTTATCATTGATCTAGGGTCAGGTGAAACCAACTTTGGTTCTACGTCTTCTCATCTGATACCTGCAGAAATCACAAACTTAGACAACCAACTTATTTGAAGAACGTCTACAACGGGCTTCCGACTAATCTTCAGCAAAGGGTAACCAATCCTATCATAATTTTAAGTTCGAATGTTAAGTTCAATAGCTTGAAGTCATTGAAGACTTGGCCATCTTCAAGGACTTCAACAATATTAGCATTCAGAACAAGTCTGCAGAAATACATTACTTTCACAATAGTATGCAAAAATACTCTAAGTGTCGCGACAGTCTGCAAAAATGAACTATGTTTTCCATAGTGTCACCTTTTTCGCATTTCTTCAAAATGCAAAACTAGCATAGTTCAACAGTTTAAACTATTTTGCCACAATTCAAAGTCAACCATTTTAGGGCACCTATTTTTTCGCAAAAATATGAAGAGAGAGAAAATTTCCAAAGGTCATCTACTTTCAAGAGTTGAACTGTTTTAGGGCACCTTTGTCTTTTTTGCGAAAACCCGAAGAGAGAGAAAAATGTCGAAGGTCATCTACTTTGAACGAGAAACGTTTCCAGCCACTTCCCTTATAAAGCAAAGTGAGAAAATTTGCAACGCCCTCGTGGCACGTCAACATTCCCTATGGGTTGACAGTGTACACTATGTATAGTTGTCACAGAAGCCATATACTTCCAAGTACAACGACTTACCTAATTAGGTGACAATCATTTATTGTAATTAATACATGGATGAAGTCTATAAATAGATCATCCAAGCATAGATTGTTCGTTGCTCCGTCCATGAGACGCATTATTTGAGCCTTTCAATTATGTCGTCAATTTTTGGTTGTAATTGCTATTTGTATTGTGCTTCAGTGTAATATAGCAGCAGCACAAGTTTTATTTGTGTACAACGTAGATGAATGCTTGTGGTGATTGAATGCACTTTTATTGCTATTTGATCGCGCTTGTAAACTCACTCTGATCAGAACACGGACGTCTACGACTCCTCAATTTTTGATCAGACGATGGCTGTCTTTGACGTCTGAGGAACTCACGATATCATACTGCTCTTCCATTTATTTCAAAACTATACTTCACGTTGAATCTGATTTCAGTAGTACCACACACAAACCATCTCTAATCTCTTTAGTGGATTGTACTCTTGTTTTAGAGTATGAATTAATTATTTCACCTAGCAGCTGATTAGAACGAGAGAGCTGTTCCGCAACATTTCTGCTCTCTTTTCTGTTCTCGTTCTTCTATCTCCCTTGCCCCATCAATTACTACAAGATGAATGAAAGTGCTACTAATCCATCTTATGTCAAGGATCTTGCAAGATTTGAGGAGGAGCCTACATGTGATCAAGATCTTGAGGATCCACCTCAAGACCCAAGTGCTCCAAGAAGGTCTACAAGAAGGAAGGTCGAGCCATCAAGGCTCATCTATGTTGACAAAGGTGAACAAAGGGAAGATTTTCATTCACTTACCTCTTATACTTTCCTAGCATCTATGTTTGATGAGCGAGTTGTTTTGAAGATGCTATGGAGTCACAAGAATGCTTCTTGGTTTCCAAGGGGAGGCTCGAACCTGGGACCAAAGAAACTTTGGATGCCAAGCTAACCAGTTGAGCCAACCCCGTTGGGTATGGAGTCACAAGAATGGAGGGATGCCATGCAAAAGGAGTATGATGCTCTTATGGAGAATCATACATGGAAGCTTGTGGATCTTCCTCATGGAAGAAGATCACTTGAGTGCAAATGGATCTATAGATTGAAGTACAACCAAGATAGAAGCATCAACAAATATAGGGTAAGGCTAGTGGCAAAGGGGTTCTTGCAAACCAAGGGAGTAGACTTTGATGAAAGTTTTGCTCCTTTTGCTAAACTAGTTTTTCTATAAGGTTGATCATTTCTCTTGCAACCACTTTCAATTGGCCTCTATTTCAACTTGATGTGACTAATGCCTTTCTAAATGGCTATTTGGAAGAGGAGATCTTTATGAGGCAACCCGAGGGCTTCATCAAAGAAGACCAAGAAGAAAAAGTATGTTTGTTGCTAAGAAGCCTTTATGGGCTTAAGCAAGCACCTAGAGCTTGGTACTCTAGGTTGAATGCTTTCTTAAACTCTAAAAATTTTGTTGTAAGTGCTTATGATCCTTCTTTGTACTTAAGATTTAATGATGGTAAAGTCATCATTCTTATTTTGTATGTGGATGACATTATCCTTAGTCAAAATGATCATGATGGTATACAAGAAGTGAAAGTAGCATTGTCTAAAGAGTTTAAGATGGTGGATCTTGGTGTTCTTCATTTCATACTAGGAATAGAAGTATCAAGAGGCAAAGATTTGAGTTTTATTTGTCAATCCAAATATGCTTCTTCTATCTTATAAAAGTTTGAAATGAAAGATTGTAAAGGAGTAGATACTCCTATGGAGCAAAATGTGAAAGTCTCTAATCGTGATGATTGTCATACTATACCAACAAGGTTAATATAGATTTTATAGTAAATAATGTCATTTCCGTAGAGGACAACGTTAGAAAGTTATGTATTTGGTACAATTTATGATAAATGGTTTCGAGTGTTATTCTGGTTGTCGACAGACATTAGAAAGTAACCAGTATTACTTGTGGTAGGTAATCTAATGTTAATAATTTCAAAATAATGGCCTCTATCAAATCGAATGAAACACGTTCTACAAATGACATATTATCAGAGTAGTAAAACAGTACTACACTCTGGCTGATTAAGGTGTCAAGAGAGACTTGAGAAATGTTTGATGTATTCATGGTTGTGCAGAGGTTTATACAGTTGAAACTACGACTTTTGCTTTCAAAAATGTCGCTTATTGTCTTCGTTCCTCAAAAATTGAAATTCTTTGATGCAAATATATTCAAGAGCATACATAGCTGAAGAGCCTATGTATAACTCTGCTGATCCAAAAGTCACGACTTGGAATTTCCCCGGTATTATGCCCCAACAGAGACATCCTTTTTGCTCGATAGAGAGTTGGGCCCATAACCAGAGAAAGTCGTCCTTGTCCCAAGGTCGCTTCCACTCGTCGAAGGCGATGCCGACTGTGCCTGATAGCATCATGTAATCCACACGCCATTGCAATTCAACATTAAATGCTTGTGGACACCACTTCCATAATCGTTCAGCAAATGCACAGAATCTTTGAGCACATACCTTCGACTTAATACGACGTGTTTGCTTTGGTTGTGTAGATGCAGTTGCCAAATCCTGAGTTTGCAACTCAGTAGCCAGCCTCTGATCTTCCAATTGTTGCTTGAGATCTGTCAGCTCCGGTTCGAGCTTGTCAATCTTCGCGACTGTCTCCAAATATTCGGGATGGTCCGAGGCTCCAGAGCAGGATGGCACAACTTGAAGTTGTTGTGTGAGATCATCAATGCGAAGTAGGGCCCGAAGGTATTCTTCGTGAGAGTCGGGCTCGCTGTAAGATGGGGTGGCTTCACTAGACAACTCCTTCAGCTCAGCCAACTCTTCCTTGACAAGTGCCTTCGCATCCTCGAGCGGTTGCAAGAACTCGACTCGAAAATTTTTGAGCATCTAGCCTTGGAGCTGGTTCAGCTTCGTGAGGTCTACTATGATTGATCCTGCATTGGTGCTCAGAGAAAGAGCAGCTTCTCTCTTTATTTGCGTCATTGGCTCATCCTGTAAATATTTCTAGAGAGTGACATTGTGTTGATTTGCAGCCAAAAGTTGTTGTTTCAAAGAATTATTTTGAGTCTGAAAATTTTCAGACTTGGTCCCAATCGCCTTATTAGTCTGCTTCAAAGAATCAGCTTCATTTACTACAGTCTGAAGCTGTGTTTCGAGAGAACAATTTCGTTCAATCAGTTTCGTGTTGTCTCATTCGAGCGAATCGAACTTCTCATAGGACGTCTTTAGAGAGTCTTGGCATCTTCTCTGAGTTGACAAACTCCATGGTAAGCTTTTGGTGGTACTTGTCAAACTCATAGACCTCAGCCACCAAATTCTTGGCTCTTTCGATCATGGTGCGAAACCACTGGGGTTGGTTGTCTGGTTCATCTTAATCTTTCGCAGGTGCCCTGGTGTCACCTTCGGCAACTGCTCGAACCTTTTTAGATGTGTCGGATTGAGTTGCATCATCATCCGAGGTAGATGCACTCTGCTGCTTCTAGGATGTGGAAGCAGATGCTAGCTTTGAAGGATCAGCAACAGCAACAGCAACTCCATCTGTATTCATAGCCATGGTTGGAACTGTATTTGATCGGGATGGTGCAGCATCAATCTCCATAGTAGTGGTAGCTGTTACTTCGATTGATGGTGCAGCATCTGATGTAACCGGGATAGGAACAGTCAGGAGGCTAGAAAGATCAATAGGTTCTGGAGCCAACATCCTTCCCATCAGCATGGTTTTCTCTTGCTCAATCAGAATTTCAAAATGAGCACACAATCGAGAAACATGTGCTCCAACTCCAGCAAACTTTTGGTGTTTAATCCACCGCAAAAAAGCCTTGTATGTAATAACACCGAAGCAAACTGGATTACCCGCTAGTGCGTCCAATATATAGCCAAAATTCTGGACCGAAACTGTTGCATCTGCATCCGTAAAAAATATTGCTTGATTGGCATATTTACAGAACAGCTGAATGTGGTATCCCTGATCATGGAGATTTTGTACCCCTTTGTGGGTACGAAGCAGTTGTTCAGAAAATGAGCCGTTTCATCCACAGAATCTTTGTTCGTCAAAACAATCTTCCCATCCAATGGTAATCCGAGGGCTGTGCAGAACACGTCTTCAGTAATGGTGAAAACATTTGTCTCACACATGTACTTTGAAGTCCACCTCAGAGATTGAGTGGATGGAGTTCACAAATTCAGTACTAACTTTAGATAGGATGATGGAAGGATCCACTTTCAGATCACCCAACCTGCATTCATCCAAAAAGGACTAGATGGATGCCAGGCGGATTCCTGCACGTGCTTTTCAAATAATAGTAGAGCTAGAGCTTGATCCCGAAGCCATTGCGTCGAATGATTGACGATAGCTCCGTGGACCGCAATAGGATGCAATAAATTGCTTTGATCGCAAAGAGAGTGAGCGCAGGAAAGCATGTAATCGCAGGAAGAAAGTGTAAGGAAGAAAAATGAAAAATAACAATGTTATGCAGTAGTGGTGTGGAAGGGATGATGACGGTGCATGGTGACATGACATCTGTCATTTCCATTTATGGAGGACGTGCATGGCTCAGAGTTTCAAACTATGATTTGACAGATCGATCGTAATGACGAAAGATCGTTTGTAAAAAGAAAAGAAATAAATTAAGAAGAAAGAATATCCGTTTTGATATATGATCGTACACACGTGTGAACAATGTTCACGTGGCCATCATCTTTAATGGAGGAATACAAAAAGTAGGTTGAGAGATTCTCGAAAATATGCTAGAAATATTCTAGAAAGTTTCGCGAAACCTTCTCATGGGATCCTAGAAAATGATACAGAAACTCACGAAAATTTCTCAAAAAATTGTAGAAAAATGCTAGAAAAGACTCTAGAAAAATTCTTGAAAACGGTCCACGAAAATTAAAACACCGTTTGATTACAAATTGAGTGTCACAAAAAATTCTTGAAAAGTTCTCAAAAATACTTTGAAAATATAGAGAAGTCCAGAAAAAATTCTCAAAAACACTTTAAAAAATGTTGGAAGGTAAAGAAAATTTCTAGAAAAGATAGAAGAAAAGTCCGAAAAGTACCAAAAAAGATAAAAGAAAATTTGCAATTAATTCCAGAAAAAAACTAGAAAAGAATAAGAAAAAAAATTCTGGTCAAGGGTAGTATTTCTTTAGTCTGAACCCATTAATACGTGTAGGTAACAGTTCACCTTCGAGTGATTGAAGTTGTACAGAACCATTGTCAAACACCTCTATGACTTTATAAGGTCCAAGCCATCTCATATGGACTTTTTCGGGGAACTTTTGATGTCGACTGTCATATATCAGCGCAAAGTCATAAGCTTTAGGATCACATTTCCTGATATGACTGTCATACTTCTTCTTCCTTTGTTCTTGGATTTCCTCCGTTAATTTTTGTGAAGTCGCACGAGCTTCAGGTAGTTCTTCAATATTGGTCAACCTTTTGTTTATACATTCTGCATCTGTTCGTTGAGCTTGATACAAAAAGTTTTCACCTCAAATTCAATTGGCAAAATAGGATGCATACCATACGTAAGAAAATATGGTGTCTGTTTCGTCGTGATTTTTTTTGTGTTGTGATAAGCCCAAAGAACGAATGGTAGTTTCTAATCCCAATCCGTTGTGCAATAGTAATTTTATTCAGGATCTTACATAAAATTCCATTAGCTCTTTTTGTCAACCCGTTTGCTTTTGGATTATACGGTGTAGTTTTTTTTGTGTTTGATTAGAAAATATGTTGTCAGCAGCCGTATAGTGTCATTTAGAAAATGTGTACCACGGTCACTTACTAGTTGAAATGGACAACCATATCTTGTGATTATACTTTTGAATAAGAACGCCACGACAGTTTTCGAATCGTTTCGTTTAGTCGCCTTTGCTTCAACGTTCTTTGTAGCATAATCCGTTGCAACTAGAATATTACGACATTTTGTATGTCGAGTCATAGGTTTGATTGGACCGACAAAGTCAATCCCCCACTTCTCAAATGGTGCAAGAGGCAGAATTGGTGTCAACGACCAATTCATTGTTTCTATAGGCTTACCAGGTGAACGAATAAAGTTTGATACATCCTTGAACATTGCTGGCCACCAGTACTTGGTAGTCAATATCTTATTAACAGGTACTCTTCAAGGCAAAGTGTTCGCCAGCATCTTCTGAGTGTAAGGCTTGAACAACCTTTTTAATATCTGCTGTTTCAAGAAATCTTTGTAGCTGATGATCAGCACCAAGCTTGTACAAGATATTGTTAATAATCATATAAGGTGCTATCTTGTATTGAAAACTGTCTTTTGCTCCAAATCGTAACCATCCGGATATATCTGGTCGTTGAGATAAGTAATAGTATCAGAATATAATGAATTTGTGGAAGAAATTTCAAACAAATGTTCATCTGGAAAATCATCATTAATTGGTTCTTCAATTTTTCCAATGCTGAGTCACGATAGATAACCAACATTTGTATGATACTTCCTTGGCAAAGTTCTACTTACTAAGTGAATTCCTGCAGAAGTAGAACCCATTGAGCAATTCGTCCTGATAGATATGGTTTTTGCACAAGATACTTTAGAGCATAATGATCAACATGAAAAATAAATACATATCCTAGCAAATAATGCCAAAAATTCTTAACAGTGAAAATCATTTCAAGTGCTTCCCTTTCTGTAGCTGAATAATTCTTCTCTAATGCACTGAGCTATCGACTCACATAGTATATGGGATGATCTTTCTTCTAGTCATCCTTCTGGCTCAGAAAGACGCCAATAGCAAATGCAGAAACATCCACATAGCTATGAAATAAAATAGCCCAGTTGGGTGGTCTCAGAATAGGAGCATTAATCAACCTTTGCTTAAGTTCTTCGAATGCTTTCTGCTGTTCATTCGTCCACAAGTATTCCACTTGTTTTCTGAGTAGATGAGTAAGAGAGGCAACAATAGAAGTATGATTTTTTATAAAAATCTCCGATAATAGCCGACATGTTCTAAGAAAGCTTCTAGTTCACGTAGATTGGTTGGTATCTGGAGATTCTTTATAAGCTCAACTTTATCTTTGTCGACTTCTATTCCTCTGTTTGATATCATGTGTCCAAGTAATATTCCTTCTTTCATACCAAAAAAGCATTTCTTTGGATGAAGGGATAAACAAGTATCTCGACACCGTTGCAATGTTAATTTCAGCTGTGTGTCTTGATATCACTATATACACAGAAATCATCAATAAATATTTCGAAAAAAGTTCTTAGAAAGGCAATAAAAATTAACATCATGATTCGCTGAAAAGTCGTTGGAGCGTTGCAAAGACCAAAGGGCATTTTGTTGTAGGCATAAGTGCCCCAATCCATAGTAAATGTGGTCTATGAACGATCCTCCTTTCGCATTCCAACCTGATTATAACCAGAGAAACCGTCACAAAAATTGTAACGCTCTTGACTAGCAACCTGATCTAGGATGGAATCAATGAAGGGCAGAGGATGATGATCCTTCCTTGTGGCAGCATTGAGCTTGCGGAAATCTTGGCATATTCGTATTTTGCCAGTCTTCTTCTTTGGAACGACAACAATGGGTAAAACCCATTCACTGCTTAAGACGAGATAGATAATACCTACCTTAAGGTGCTTGTTGAGTTCGTCCTTAACCGTGAGGGAGTACTTGAAATTGAGACGATACTGTCTCTGTCGAACAGGTACAACATCTTTTTTAAGATCAATACGGTGCTCTCCGAATTCTGTAGGTATTCCTTTCAAATCGTCGAGCGACCATGCAAAAACATCTTGATACTCCTTCAATAATTCAATGAATTCCGCCAATTCTAATTCTTCAAGTGACTTTGAAACATGCACAAATCTGCCAGGTGCAAGTTCAATTAGTTCAGTAGAATCTGGTAAAATGATACCTTCTATCATATTGGCTTTGGTATGGCCATGAATTTCGTGCATGGTTGACTCCATAGATGTATTCTTATTGTCAACCTGGTTCTTGTTACCAAATTCGTGTTCAGATTCGTCACTCGAATCATCAAACCCTTTCGAGTTCGTGTCTGCAACTAATTTCTTCAATCAAAACATCCGCTTCAGCGTTGCAGGCATTGAAGAATTCTTCTTCGTCAGCATTCTTATAGCATTCGAAATATTGTACTTCAATGTCAGATGCATTAGAAAAAATATTTAAGGCATAAGAAGATTTTTCTGAGGTAAAACTGGTGTCAGACAAAGGAGTTTCACCTTCATATTTGTCACAACTCCGGGTGATTATTTATTCTGTTGGCTTACCTCGATTATTGGTCTCACCAGTCTGAAATCTTAGCTCTTTGGATTTCCAATGAACACTTGCGTTTATTTGATAAAGCCAGGGTCGTCCAATCAGCATATAATAAGATGACAAACCGAGTGGTTTGACAACTATGAAATTCATTGTGAAAGGCTTGGCTTGAATGTACACAGTGACATCCTTCAATTCTCCAGCAGGTTTTCGTCGCATCGAATAAGCTAGCTTGATGTTTCGCTGTGTCGGTTGAATGTCAAGCAGTCCCAAAGCATGAGCTGTGTCTTCTGTTATTATGTTCATGCTGGAGCTAGAGTCAATTGGCACTTTTTCTATCAGGCATCCCACAATGGTAACATCATTTCAGGTGCACCGAGATCACCTAAATCAATAGACAAAATATCAGCATCTGTAATAAGACCTTTCAGTTTTTTTTTCTTTTTAGGGGCAGAAAGACCTTTCAGTTGCTTTCTATAATAAGTGTTATCTGCCAGCAGTTGCTCAAAAGTAATGTTCGGACGAAGAGATCCAATATTAGTCACGATGTCATAGTCCTTCATCTTTGATTTTGAGATTGGCTTGTCAATAACAACACTAGACAATTTAGTCTTCGTGATTTTGTCGTCCCCTTCCTCGAACGTGACCACCTTCTCTGCAGCAGCTGACTGAAGTTCAGTGTTGATAATTTCTTTTGCTTCTGCTGAAATATCTTTTGCAAATAATTTTGCAGCATCGCGGTTATAGTTAGGTTCATCTTTAAGATCTTCTTTAGTCGTAGATTTATTCGTTGTCTTGCTAGAAGATCTCTTCTTCGAGGATTTTCTACGCTTTGTCGAAGATTTCTGTTCATGTTTTGAGGAGCTCTTGCTTCTCGTTGTGACTTTCAATATCTTCTCCACGTCACTTGGCCAGGATTGGTCATCTGTCTTTGCCAAATTTTCTTCAATAACGTCAATTCTCTACACAACAGCATCAGTCAAAGCTTTTGCTTTCGAGTCTGCAGCAGTTGGTGTTGCTACATATTGATATTTGGGTCGCGGCTTTTGCGGCTGAGGTCAGTCAGGATGCTTGTGGCTAGGCTCTCTGCAATTCGAGCATAAAGGTACATAACCAGTCGATTTTCGCGGTTGAAGATAGTCAGGAGAAAAATGTCCCAGCTCTCCACAATTGTAGCAGTTGCCTGACTCTGGCTTAGTCGTGATTTGAGACTTTGCTGGTCCAACTAATTCAGGAGGATTATGTCTTCTTGGATTGTTGTTTTTTTCAACATTATTATATCAATGTTTGATCGTAGTTGCGAGCTTTAAAGGCGCGTCTTATCTGATCCTTCATCATAGACTTCTCGATTATAGTTCGCATTTGCTGGTTATCATTTTGCTATTGATATCATGTTCTTACTGAGGAGTTGGAAGACCGTGTTTTTGGAACATCTACTAAGCTATTCGTTGAATTGGTTGCAGGAGTACATGAACACAAATGTAACAACTAATGTGAATGACATTGAAGCATGGCTAAGTGCTGCTCTCACTTATCAGAATGATTGCAATTCATCCTTGACTTATATCAATACGATGAACTCTATTAATCAGGGTACAGTACATTCAGTCGTATCGCTCATTAGCAATGCCCTTGCTATGGCGGATGCTTATGGCACCTATGGTTCTGATCCCGTCAACTAGAAGCCCCCTGCTTCTGGAAGAGAAGTTAGTTTCCTTTTGCATCTCTGTGAAAGGCTACATTATTATTCGATGATGCTTGAGATAACTTGTTTGAATCTGGATTCCAAGTGTTTTATCTAGTCTCGGCATCTGGTGCATGAATGTTTTAAAGGTTGGAATTACTAGTATCTTATTTTTAGGGGAGCAGTCTAGGTTTTTGAGCTGCCAACCAGTTTAGGTTAATGGCTTTGATGTTCATGCCCATGTTCATATTGGCAGCTAGTTTGGTAGCTTATCACGGTCCATCTCCTCCTACAAAGGCCTTGGAGTTGCTTATATATTTCTCTTTGTCATTTCTTGTTCGTTCTTCCGAGAATCAATGAGGCTAATTAAACTACTGGATTCTGCCACAGAGCTCAACTGCACCCAAGATGTGCAACCTCATATAGTGTACTGGTGCTTATACATCAAATACACAAAATGCTTTCAACTTTAAAATGCACATCTGGTATCATGATATTTGAAGCTATATGGGATTGACGTGTACACCTTTTGTAGGTATTATTGACTATGTTTGTGATTGATTGATTTGGTGTATACTAGAATTAGCAACAGTTATAGATCTGAATGCCACTGGGTAGATTTTGGAAAGAAAGAAAGTTGAAGTGCAACTCTCATGTTATGAGTGTTATGAAAATCCCTAGGATAGGTTAACATTTGCAATGTAGACACTACTATGTACGTTGCATAACAAAGGCCAATATAGTTAATCAGATTGTAATCAGTTGCAGGTCCATTTGGGACATTGTCCTTAGAAACAAATAAGTACAACAAATTTTGACATTGTTCTTGTAAACTTCTCTAGATCCTATATTCTGTGCAAATAGGTGGCAATTCCTTATGTCTTTCACATTTCGAGATCGTGAATAAGCATGTATAATAGGATTATCTCCATCACATGATCCACATAGCCATCATAAAGGCTTTAAAAACCAATAACTTTTTGCTTCTCTACGTTGCGAATATGCAAATATTTAGGGAAAAAAGGCTCTTCACCCATGTGAAGATAAGATGATAGAAGCTCACAATGATTCATTGCTATTGGTCTTAGAAGTATAGAATTGATTACTGAGCCAACTATCCCTACAAAGTTGAAATCCTATCCCATGAATCTTGGGTTAAAGCATTTCTAGTGGCTTGGTTAGGAAGAGTTGTATTGTAGGCCCTTGTGAGTCCATTGATCGTGAAACCTTCATAGACTCAAAGGGTGGCACTTGAAAGCCTTCATGCAACTTCTTGATTGTGAATTTGGAAGTGAAATTTGGCTCACTGACATGAGCCCTATGAGCTATAACATTTATTTTTCATTGCATGCATCATCTATCGGTTGTGAGAGCAGATTCAGGCTAAACATTTGTGGCCAAGGCATATATAGAAGGAAAATCTCATGGATTACCATTGAAAATATGAAAGTGAGCTTCTTGTTCTTGTTAACTGTTAGGTGAAATTCACCAAGTATCAATTAGGAATGTTATCATAAAGTCTCAGATAATCTTCTTCATGATAATCTAAGACACAAATGACACAAATGATAAGATTGCATGGAGTGGGAAGGAAGGGATCTAAAAAAGTCGTCAATAGTCTTGTCTTTGAAAAGGGAGTTTATCCAGAGACGAGTGTGCCTCAGCTAAAACTCATTATTTATAGAATCTCTCCTGTTCTAAAAAGTTTGGGATTTGCTTATCATATTATACCCGAATTACATATATCAATGGTAAC
Source organism: Diphasiastrum complanatum (assembly GCA_029204225.1). Lineage (NCBI taxonomy): Eukaryota > Viridiplantae > Streptophyta > Lycopodiopsida > Lycopodiales > Lycopodiaceae > Diphasiastrum > Diphasiastrum complanatum. The sequence goes on along the minus strand of CM055107.1, from coordinate 39,005,604 downwards.
AAACTGATTTGCCTATGTGTTTCTCTACCAAAGCTCTCACATAGTATACTTTGAGGTGTATGTCAACTTTGTGCGGTTGATGATGGAATTTTATTCATGTGAAAATACTTTTAAGATTTCTCGTTGCGGCAGACAGATATATCAGAGATTTTTTGATATTAGATAATTTCTCTCTTTGGTCGATATTGTATGAAAAGTTCAACTCAAGGTTGTCTTATTCCTTCAATTTAAATTTATTGGCTTCAAAAATGGTACTTTTTCCCTTCAAACTTCAATGGATATCTCTTTCTTACAATCTAAATAGTACTTATTAAATTGTGAAACTAGCTCTCTTGGAGAGTTCAATATCAATATACTTGCTTGCAACAATCATGCCAACCATCTTACGACATTCATGCAAAAACATGGTTTTCAACAAACTATCACAACAACAACATTGTATGGAAGCCAGCTAGATCATATATGGACAAATGCACATGTACACAACTCGAAAAGTTTTTATGAAGTCGCGCATTGTTATTGGAGTGACCACTCACCAATTTATTATTACCTACGTAAGCCTCCTTCATCGGGTTTCTATTGATGGAAGTATTGTTGCTTCTCATGAAACTCAACATAAAGAGTAGCATTACTGTCATCGCATTCCTCGAAAGAACTAGGACAACTTGCAACTACCCTACCTGGTGACTTGCATCAAACGATAACTTTTAAACCACCTTCTAACATTGACACTTCCCACATGCAATTTTCTGTACTATGATGAGTTTTCCTATTTTTTGTTAATAAAAATAGACAATTTTTTTGTGTGTCACATTTACATCTAACACGTGTAAAATATAATAAAATACCAACTTAAGGTAGGGCCAAGTGGCTTGCCACATTCCCTAGTTAACTTAGAAGTTTAGAATCTAATTAAGTTTCTACCCATGGACTTATAACACACATGCCATGGTAGGAGTTTATTAACAAGTACTCACAGTGGACTTACAATACACATGCCACGGTGTTTTATTTTACTTTGTTGCTAACAACAAGGCTTTTGTTACCTTTCTTTGCAATGGCATAGTGTCTTGGCTTTCCAAAAAGCAAGACACAATTTTTCTATCTTCAACCGAGTCGAAATACAAGGCATTAACATCAACAACCAAGGAGATTTTGTGGTTGAAAAGGCTTTTGGTGGAGTTACAAGTCATGGAGGCCGATGAGCAGCTAATCATATATTGTGACAACCAATCAAGCCAAGCATTAACAACCAATCCCACATTCCATGCAAGGAGCAAGCACATAGAGATTGCTCACCACTTTGTGAGGGAAATGTTCAAGCAAAGGAGATCAAGCTACAACATGTATCTTCTTCAAATTGCCTTGCTAATCTACTCACTAAAGCCTTGCCAAAGGTTTCATTTATCAAGTTAAGATCAGCCTTAGGAGTTGTAGATAGATGTATCAATGGAAAAATTGAGGAGTGTTAGATTTTAGCAATTTTCACATAGTTTTGATTTGACATCTATGTGGATCCACACGTGTGAGCACCTGTCCACACGTGTGAAATAACACTTGTAATATTCAGATCCATTGTACTTAGATTTTATTTGAGTCAAATGTCAAATCTCCTAAATTATAGGAGTTATCTCCTAGATTGTAGGAATCTAGAAGGTCAACACAAACCACCAATGGATGATGTAGCAAACTTATCCAAAGTGGATATGGATGAGTACAATGAGCTATCCCACATGTGCTGAAAGCAGCCTAGAGATGATGATTGTGTACTTGATCCATGATGGATTGATTGTGAGGTTAATCTTGAGCTACATTGATTTGGGAGCCATCATTGTGTTTTCACTTTCTTAAGCTAGTTCTCTGTGAATGAATGTTTTGTATTTCTTAAGTAAACATATTTTTTGATAACAGATCGTGCACCTACTGTAGTTCACACGTGTGAAGCCTTTGGATCATCTTTTTTTATTGTTCTTGCTTGGATCACTAGAAATTGTCAAGTAAAAGCTAGAATTGGATGCTAGTCTTGATATAGATCAAGATCCCAAGCTACCAATCACTCTTATTGATTGTTTCTGGATCAAATCAAGTCCTTTTCTCTGAAAGTTGACACTAATATCGCATGCAAGTGTGACTCCATGGTCGTACTCGACTATTATCTAGATTAGGCCCGGCTCCTACGTCCAAGGCAACCTCTAATGGTCCACACCATTTGGATAATAGTGCACATGTTTTAAAATCAATATATAGATTCATTGCACAAAATAGAATGCCTTATCCAAATCCTAAAATTTTAGGATTCATGCTATTATCACATGGCAAGACCTTTGTGGTATAATACCACATAGTCGATTCAATTTTTTAGATTTTGTTACTTCTTAGCTTGTGAAGCAAAGTATTTTACCTTTTACAAGTACAATGATGAACAATACTAACATAAGGCTATGGACCAAGAAACTATATAGATCCAAAATTTTATTTTATTCATCAAGTTAACCATGACATTCAAACTTAAACCAAAACATAAATCCATTACATAAACTACAAATATACTTTTACTACAAAATGAAAAGTAAAAGTATACATTCGTTGCTCATAAATGAATAAATACAATTCTCTTAACATTGATATCACACATGCATTCCAAGAGAGTACATTTGAGATATACATTCAAACTCCTTCAAATTCCAATTGTGTTTCACGTTTTTTTTTTTTCTTTCAATTTTTTCATTTACATGACATCCTTGCATCTAAATTGTAGGCAATTTGTTGCTTGGAGCAACCAACTTCTCGCATTTCACTATCTCGTGTAGTAACTTTATTTTCTATCAAATCGACATCATATTAAGCTTGTCATGTTATAAGCTCACTCATGAACTCACTGCCCAGTTAAATCACATTTCAAGAATCACCTCTAAAGTAATAATCAACACAACATAGACTAATTCTTTTCTCACGTTCTATGTGAGATATAAAACAATACTAATCAACAAATAAAATCATCAACAAATTTTATCAATTTGTTGTAACTTTTAAATGTCTATTCAAAACTTACAACAAACTAATATCAAACTTTTCATTATAAAATGCTATAAACTTATGAAGATCATACACATTATTTCAAAATGAAAATATAAAATCTATTGAACAAAATAATTTTTCACACCTTTTAAAATTTAAATTTCAACTAAGTATTCTCATATTATCTTGCAAATGCATTTCCATAATCCTAAACAAAATATGATATTATAACATGGCAAAGCCTTTGTGACACACTACCACATAGTACTTGTTTATATTAAACATTTACAAAAACCCAAAATACCACAACTACAGCAAGGTAGGTTTATATTAAACATTTACAAAAACCCAAAATACAACAACTACAGCAAGGTAGGTTTATATTAAACATTTACAAAAACCCAAAATACCACAACTACAGCAAGGTAGGCTTTTGTGGGTTTATATTAAACATTTACAAAAACCCAAAATATCACAACTACAGCAAGGTAGGCTTTTGTGGGAAGCCACAACATTCTTGCTATAATAAATACAAGTCCAGTGCACATCACAAGCTCCCACAAATTTATTGCCAAAACCTACACACACTTGCAGCTGCAAACAAAACGAGTTCGTTCGGCCTGAGAGATTGTGAGCAACCACAATATACTATGTCAATCCTTGTAGTCTACAATCAATCTATAATCTAAGTCTGACCGCAATGATGAGCAACCCACCAAAACGGATGCAGCGAGTTGCAGATAGAAACACGTACATCACAACAGTTCGAAAGTTTTTTGTTTTTTTTTTTTGAAGCAGTAGGCACAAATTATATAGTTTATTGAAGCCAGTATTCCCTCACTTTTCAAAGATGCAGCTGACCACCTCCTCCTGCTGCATCCGTCAGTGTCTCTTCGCCATTCACAGCATAATGCCGAGCTGTATAAGGGCTGCTAAAATGGTAATCCCGCTGGCTACTATGCTCGCGAGTTGTTCGAAGGAAACCCCGTGATGCTTTGATGCTTTTTTAACGTGCAGGCACTGCCTAGCAGAACGGATGTCTTTGTGTTTCGTATGATACGCCACTTGTGTGTGTTTGGCCATGATGAAGAGACTTAAGAGGGGGCTGGAGAACGAAGCGCACCTGCTTCTGCTTCTGCTGCCCCCTGTGCTCCTGCTGCTGCTGCTTGAAATCAACACTATCGATCTGGATTCTTCTCCTCCTCGAACTTTCACACAATTCACGGGCACTTTGTAGGAAAATGCATTTGCTCAAAGCTGTCCATTTATTGGTGGACCCAGTGAGGCTGAGCGAGCGAGCGACCCTTCAGACACAGACAGTTGACGCGTACAATCATAGAGTAGATAGTAAATACTAAAAACCGTCCCCAGTTAGTCTCTCATTGACCTTTCAAACCGCAAAAGTGTAACGTACCAAGGACCAGGGCCTGTGCTCGACGCATTCCATTGCGTAATGGATATTTTAAAAATTTTCACATGCTCATTGTGAAGCATAATGGGTAGTTTGACAAAAAATTAACTAATAGAATATATGTAGACAAGGTTATCCAGGGTTGACTGTATTATCAATTTAAAAAGTGAAAAATAAAAAGTGAATTTAAAAATTGATGTGATTTTAAAATGACGTAAATTTTAATGACAATGATCTAAAGATATGTGAATCAGTGACCTAAAGATATTTGAAGCATGCCAAATGACTCCGACATATTAGATTGATTGTCAAGTGGCATTGTGGTCATTGAGGACTAGTCACTAGGCCTTAAATTGTTATAACTACTGCCAATGGTCTGTGACCAACGATCGTTACAATTTACAACTACAAAATCCAGTGACCGATGATTGTTAGAATTTACAACTACAAAATCCATGGGCCACGCCCACCAATGGCCATTGACCACCATTGACTTTGAGTCTCAAATTGACCATAAAAAGCCGATGAAAAGGAGGCAAGAGGAGGCCCGAGCACCGTCTCTCAAGCTATGCACCTTTTCAAAGGGAACACAATGAAATACAAGATGATCATAAAGTAATTCGTCATAATCTCAAAGTGATCCATACATGAGAAATACCTCTCCTCTTATCGCAGTCGTTTCGTTGCCGTTCACGTGCGAGTACTTGAACTGCAAATCTGCCCCACATAGTCCTCTTTGTTTGATGGTATCAGCCTTCAAAAAAAAAGGTTCCTTCTCGAGCCATCAGCTCCTTGTATCACAAGCAATCATGCAAACCAAGCAAAGCATGAGTACTAAGACTCACCACGAATACATACAAGTAAGACACTCAGGCAGGTTTACTAACAAGTAACAAAGACAAGGTCCCCCTTTGAGATGGTCCTGCCAACGGACCTTTGCCTGGCCGCTCCCATACAAATCGATCACAGAATTAGCCCACATAGGACACCCCTCCAACTATCCGTGCTTTCACCATTAAGCAACACATTGCCTCAATCACGCCCCAACACTTTTTGGTCGATAGCCCTTATAGCTAAACGATCGGCAGCTATTCCGCACCGGCAGCTAACCACTCGTGCTTTACACCCGAATTCGAACATCATCTCTGTATCAATGGTTAACTCGTACAGTTCGAATATGTCACTCCGCACCCCACAAGGCACAGACCGTGCTTACACCAATCTAATGGCAGCACACTGTCTCATCTGTCCCACGTGCAGACATCGCCAGGCCCAAACCGCGAGAACTGGCCATGCTTACATCTCAAGGGCATCACCTTGACTCATCAAGTCCCCCGTTCTGCCGACCACCCCGACCGTGGACGCACCGTGCTTACACTGTGGGCAGCACCTTGCACAACAGTTGTCTTGATGAACCCCAAACCGTGGCCATTTCCGTGAGATCCGCATAGCTGACCGGCCAGTCGGCTCTGATACCACATGTAGCGTAGGCATCCCAAAGGGAGCCGGGAACCACGACTTAGCTTCCCAGCCTTCAACTCTTGCCATCCAAACCCACTTGACATACAAGCAGCCAACTCGCCAACAACGATCAGACTTAACCAACTTGAAGTTCCAAAAAACCAACATTGAGATCCAACCTGGTGCCATGCCAGATCGGGGGTCCCGATGTGGGTGACTTCCCTCCAAGCAAGCCGCCTGACATACATCAAACTTAACCAACTCGAAGCTTCGTTACAGACGAGTAACATCCATTCCAAGCAAGCGGTCTGACTTACATCAAACTTAACCAATTGAAAGCTTCGTCACGAGTGCTGGAAGCCAACCTGGCGCCACGCCAGATTGGACAGCCATAAACAGGTAACCTCCACCCAAGCAAGCCATCCAACTCAACCGACAAGTTAGAGCCCGTTCTCCAAGAGCTTAACCCATTCAGGTTCATGCAAGGAATTCAGAACCACAAGACCCGACAGATATGGAGACAACCAGTTCCTGGACCAAATGGTCCCGCCAGCATACCGCTAGCACCACGGACCGAATGGTCCTGACGGCATATCGCTGGCATCCCGAGATACGACCCTCAGCTATGTGCCAACTTAAAAATTTGGAAGCGGACTTACAACTGGCGCTTTTACCGAACACTGAAACCCAGAAGGTAATCAGAGTCAGTTTGAGAAAAAATCCCACTTTATTGATAAATCTTGGAAGGTTACATTTCAAGTGTGTGACCGACCTAGTCTCCGGGGCGCTAGCATGCCAAGGCGAGAGCCATGACAACATTCCAGCAACGGAGACTGAGACTTCGTTGGAGCTCCCCCTGAGTCGCAACCCGCACTCCCCTATAGTATTGCTGTGATTCGGCACCCCCCTGTCTCATACCCAGCACTCTACCCAAGCTGGTAAAGCAAGTTTCTCTCTCTCTAGAATTTTCTCTTTCTAGAAAGTCATTTTCTTTCTCTAGATTTCATTGATCCTCAAGCTTCCTTTAATCATGCCTAGATCGTGTGAGGTGATTGCACATTGATCTGAGCTCTCTGGACTCCGCTAGAATCGATCAAAGATTTTCAGCCATAGGAACTTGGCGCCGACTGGATTCTGGTCACAGTGGCGCCGGAGTGGCACCGGCGCCGTTGGCGCAGAGAGCAGCAGGGGCGCTGCTAGCGCCGGAGACATAGCTGGCGCCGATGGAGCCGGAAGTAAAGCTTGTAAAGGTAGCTTTACAACATCCACCCCACCTTTATAAAATCTGATGTCCTCATCAGATGTCAGATTAAAGTAAAGGTGTCTCCCAATTAAAATAACTATACATTTAAGCTACTTGGCACAGTACTCAATTTACTGGCCACTTTTTATTAACATTGAAACTGGCACACCACAAGTCAGAGGCTCAGCTCTTTGTACTGAAAAATTACTTAATTTGAAAATATATCTTTGTCTGGAAAAAGCGTAGATTTGATATCGCTTTCGTAAAACCCAAGAACCTTATTAACTGGTGACAGAGCCCTTTCTTTGAAATGTTCGCCCCTGTCGCTTCTGACTTTCAACTTTGGAACTCCTTTGAGTTCCTGATTTGTCCTTGATGCACTTTGTGTTGAGCTCCATGAGCTCCAGATTTGATCAGTTCCGCACACGTATCAAGGCTCCCTGAGCCAAAGGATTTATCGTTTGATTGCCCACTATATGGTCCACTCCGTGCCTTGTTGCTTCTGCACCTTGATTTCTCTCCTTGTCCCAGTCTGATCTTGATATTTTTCCATCTTGGCTCTTTAAGGTAGGCAAAGATTGAGTACTCCGCAATGCACCTCTCACTTAGCTTGAAGTAGCTCTTTGAATCAGCCCAAATGTAACCATTGACCTCGTGGAAAGCCAAAGGGTCGCACCAGTCTGATCCGCATCCGAACTATCTCTTCGTGTTTGTTTGAAGCGCCATGTCCGTTGTGCAAAACTTGACTTTCACAATTCCATCACTGGTCAGTTGCCTCACAGTCAAAACAAGGAGTGTACATCGAGCTTGGCTTCAAGTAGCTCTCTTTGAATCAGACACATGCACTCAGAGTTTGCACTAGTCCGATCTCAATGCGAACTGTCCCTTAGCGTTCGTTCGAAATACCAAGTCTCTCATGCAAGACTCAACTTTCACAGTTCCTTCATTGATCAGCTGCCTTACACGTAACACAAGCCAGCGTACTCATATGTTTTCTCATCATTGCTGGTCCAGAGAAAGCCTATAACAAACTCTCCTTTCCACAACAAAAACTTGTCAACTTATTAGGTCCAAAGTTCGCCAGTCTCCTCGTGTGAGTATGGCTAGGTCACCTTGGCTCTGATACCACATGTACCGCAGGCATCCCAAAGGGAGCCGAGAACCATTTGCCTGCTTGTATGTCAAGTGGGTTTGGATGGCAAGAGTTGAAGGCTTGGAAACTAAGTCGTGGTTTCCGGCTCCCTTTGGGATGCCTGCGCTACAGTCAAGTAGTCACAAGTCATGAGCTAGCTCTGGAGCTCAAGTCATGGCCTAGTTAGGAAGCAAGTTGATTCTGCCACCGGGACGGCTCCCGGGACCCATGTGTCCTTGTTCGAGAGTGCCTCAAAGTGAATTGGACCCAACCACCTTTGAACAAGATGCATACCTGCAAAAGTAAGTGCCTGATTGTCCTGTCTCAATAGAGGAGATCAGTTACTTGTTCAAAAAGGTTGAAACCTATCGAACTTCATTGGCATAATTTCAGGTTTGATTCGATAAGCTCAAATGTATGGCATCGACAAAGTTGGCCAAGGCAAAAACCATTATCAAAGAATATGAAAAGGCGGTCACTCAAGTTTTAGAGTCATAGCCCCAGATTCCAGTTCGGTTCTGCTGCAATTCTCACCAGTGCATCAAACTGACAAACAAGTGGATACAAGTTTGGATCAAGGGGGAGATGCCGCTACTGAAGAAGACATAGATGCACAAGCCAAAGAAGCAGGTCCATCTACTTCCCAACAATCTTTTGCATAAATTTTGGTGTACTTTGTTGAGCATGTAAGTAACTCTCCTTATGTAATTTGATTGAAGCATTTGCTAGAAGGTTTAAACCATTATGCAAGTATATTTTTCAGGTTCTTAATAGGCTGAGGAATATTCTCATGTGAAGTGATCTTAGATCTACATCTAAACATCAAGATTTTACAAGCTAGTGAAGCTAGTCTTGTGATTCACTAAGTTTGTCCTTTTAGTCACCTCTAAAGCTTGTATTTGTCACTTGCTGGAGTTTATAAACTTTTAGAAGTGTGGTTTACATGTGGTTTTACAGGTTGAATCAATATCTTAGTGTGTTGATCATATGTTGATCAAGTTTGTTCAATTCTAGGTATTCTTGGCAGCCTAGTCTTGTGTATTTTCTAAGAATGCAAGTACCTCTTCACACCATAATTTGATTTGGTCACTTGCTGGAAAGTTTGAGAGCTTAAGCAAGAGTGTGTTCAGGTTGGTTTGAGTTTGTAATCCATTCTTAAAGTGTGCAAAGTGTTGCATGTGTCTCAATCTTTCTTTCTATGCTTGGAAACCAGCCAGGTTCAAGATAGAAGTGTTTTAGGGTCCTAGATCTTCTGAGATCTCCTTATCCATCATTTTTGAGAGAAAAGTGAGTGCTAGGTGCATTAGGATAGAATCTAGAAGTTGAAGAGTTCATAATATTCACGACTTCCAATGGTGGAATTATGCTAGAGACATAGGTTGAGTTCATCAAACTACTCTACCTAGAAAGTGAGGATAGAGTGCTTTTGAGGTGAATGAAATCATGGACATAGTTGTAGGAATTGGAGAGAGACCACCCACAGTTCAAGAGCAACAAAGGTTTGAATAAAAAGGCTAAAAGGGCTCTTCATATCATTAAAATGAATGTTACCAATGAACTTCTCAAGGAAGTTGGTAAGTGTCAAAGTGCAAGTGAGGCATGGAATGCCTTGAAGAAGCTCTTTAAATCAAAGTCCACATCTAGGGTATTGACCCTAAGGAGGCAAATGTTTTCTAGTAGACAAAGAGAGGGAGAAAGTGCTCATGCATTTGTCTTGAGGGTTAAGCCCTTAAGTGATGATCTAGCATGCATTGATGAAAGCATAAAAGATGGTGAAATAGTCCAGGTTATGTTGAATGGTTTGCTAGATGAACATGCTAACCTTGTGCAAAGTTTTGCCATTCAAAGAGTCTTACCAAGTGTGGTTGACTTGCAAGAAATCTTATTGGCTGTAGAACATAGGTTGCAATCAAAGCTTGATGGTGCATCCTTGCAAGGTCGAGGTGAAGAGACTTTCGTCACAATCATTGACGCCTTGATTTGGAGTTGATAGATTAGGGATTGGAGATAGATGATCTGCTAAAAAATGTTGAACTGCCTTTCAAATCACGATCCTAAACTCAAATTCTCTCAGTAATAGGATCCATCGAGTAATACAATTGGTTGTGCAAGTCTTGTTGATAAAATATGAAAGTGCTAGGAGCATTACAAAGACAAAAGGCAAGCAAAATGTTTCCCATGCTGTGGCAAAAATAGTTTTATGTTGATTCTCTTCAGCAATTTAAATCATGTTGTATCCGCTAAAGCCATCTAAGAAGGAGTAGGCCTCATCTCCTGCTAAATTTTCTATGATGGATTTTTTGAAAAGTAATGGAAAATGATCACGTTCTATGACAACATTAAGTTTTTTAAAGTCGACACAAATGTCGAGTTTTCCATTTTTCTTAGAAATGATGACGATTGGGGAGACCCACTCAGTGTGTTCAATTTTATAGATTAATCCTACATCTAACAAGCATTGTAATTCTTCTTTGATTTTGGCTATGCTGATTGGATTACATCTGTAGGGATGGCTAGCAATTGGTCTCGCACTCGATTTAAGGGGAATACAATCCTTTCATGTCTTTATAGGACCGAGCAAAGACATGTCAATATTGCGAAAGCTTCTCAAGTCTTTTGCGTTGTTTCCGATTGAGATGAGCCCCGACGTGGACAATGTATTCATTACTTTCATTGGACTCACTCAAAGAGAGTGTGATGGTTCGAACAGGGCCTTCGTAGGGTGAATTACCATTTGGCTCACATTGAGCTTGTGGTAATTGGATGGTCACATCCTCAATCGTATAGTCCTCAGAATATGCAGGCACATCATGTGCTGGAGATTCGAGGGGGGCCTTGCCTGTCAACTGTCTAGATGGTGATTTGGGAGGTTCAGGGATTGGCGTATGAGCAGATGTGACATCGAGAACTTCCCTAGCAGTGGTAAGGTCTCCAGGTGGCTAGATTTGGAAGGGTTTCTTCATCATTTCTTTCATGGTGTAGCCACGAGGTTGTGGCTTAGAAGGACATGAGGTGTGCAGATGAGGAAGTGGTGGCACATCATGGAGGATCTTGTCCTTGATTTGAGAAATTGTTTCCTTCTCAAAGAGGTCCCATGGATAGTTTGGTCGTTTGACACCGTATAGCTTGGTATCATGTTTTTTGATCATAACCTTGGCAACTAGTTCCACTTTGGATGAATGTTACGGAAAGGCCTTGAGTGGAAGTGCCTCATGTAGTTGAGGATTTGAATATCAGATTCTAAATTCGTAAGACATTTTTATCATCTACGAATAAATCTTCTGATTCATTAGTAGGTAGCCATGCAACATTTAACAACTCATCATTGTAAAGGATTTCAATAAAATTGATATTAAATGATAGGGGTATCTAGATAAGGAAGTTGCTCGATATCGGCCAGAGGAGTATAGGTACAATCATCTTGATGTTGAGCACAATAACCGACATTCACACAATCAATGGTAGCCAAAATGTGACTCCAGTCTATGATATCAGTAGATTCAACATAATGATCTTTCTCTTGAGTGGACTGCTATGGCTCAAACACTGAATTAGTAGTAGAGGATCCCTCATCGTGAAAACGTGCGGATTTGAGTTTTCTAGATGAGTCAATGGTAACAAAATTGTTTCTATTACCAAAGGTGAATTATCCTTTGCTCCAGTCATGAAAATTTTTAGGCCTCCTAGTTTGATCATAACTTGTGGGAAACTGGTAGGTCGGACCACACTTTGATCAGCCATCCTAAGCTGACAAGTGGGTTTGGTAAGTTTGTCTCACAGATTTCATTCTAACATGAGGGAGGTGGAAATGATGTTGACACCTGAGCCACCATCTAGTACAACTAGGACTTCATGAGATTGGCGATGAGTAGTTGGAATTTTAATATTGTCCCTTTCATTGAGCGAATTTGTGAGGTGTAATGGCATTTCGGGCAGCTCATCAGGGGTGGTGGTGTCGGTGATTGGATTTGTTGTTTTCACTTTCCCACCTGTTTTTAGAGAATGTGGAAAGGGAGAGTCCCATTAGCTTGTAATAAACCCCTCCCAGACTTCAGTGCCTTCAAGGGTCTTGTTCTTAAAAGGCATGTGAGGTACTTTATGGGAGGTGGAAGAGTGTTGGTCTGCATTGTGAATTTGTTGTCAATACTGGTGATACAGCCTAATTTCTTTGGATGGGTGAGAATACACAATGGGTGCCAAATCTTCACTTGGAAGTACATTATGCTGCTAGGCTTTCCTGGGTGCAATTTTTTCATACTTCAGGTGATTAAGACATTCGGGATTCTTAGATTTCTTTCACGAGTATCAAAGTCATCGTCAGAACCCTCGTCTTCTTCACGAATGGCATCAGTCATTACATCCTTAAGTTGATCATAAAGGTCAACTGGTTTCAATTCTCGGTGGATATCAAAACTATCTTTTTTATCGCATCTACTCCCGATACACAAATCTTTTCCTTTCGAAACAAGATTTTGTTCCAGATGAAAAAGTCATTCACTACCTTCATATCCAACTGATCACCTTGCAAATTAGTAACTGATTGAGAGCCTTTTAGAACCCTTTGCCAAATAGGTCCAAAATGAGAATTTTTTTCATAAAGACCTCAAAATGAAAGATAGAAGTCCGTAGTGATTTCAGTGAATGACAACTCATTCACCTCTCCAATTTGACTCAAGGCATGAGCCACTTGATTTGACGATCCTTTAATATATCTCAAATCAAAGTTGAAGTCTTGCATTAGCTCAGCCCATCAAGCTTTTTGACTCCTAAGGTCTTTCTGATTACAAAAATACTTTAATGGTTGGTGATCTGAGCACACTATAAATTGAATATCATACAGATAGTGTCTCCGTGTCTTCAACGCATGCACCACCACAAAAAGTTCTTTTTCCTGAGTAGTATGCATAGTTTCTTACTCTCAAAAGCAATTGGCCTCCCCTCTTGAAGTAGAACTGCACCAACCACATTAATACTAGCATCCACTTTAACCACGTAAAGTTTATCAGGATCTGCTATGACTAATACCCTTGCTGAGACAATTAGCTCTTGAAGTTTGTTAAAACTTGCATCCAATGTCTCATTCCACAAGTGGTGGGCTAGGCCTACCTTTAAGAGTAATAAACCCCTTCAACGCATTGTTGAGAGGTGCATCTATCATTGAATAATCCTAAATAAACCTACCGAAGAAAACAATAAATCCCAGAAATAAATCCCAGAATGGTTTTTATCTTTTTTCGATCAATCATAATCACCTTCCAGGATATGACATGACCAAGATATAACAATTCATTTTTAAAGAATTCACACTTCGACTCTTTAGCATAAAGCTTCTCCTATCTTAATATCCTCAAGGTAGTACGCATATGTTTCTTATGCTCTTCAACTGTTTTACTATAGATGAGAATATCACCCAAAAACTCCCATGCATGTCCATTGAGTGTAGATACCCCTAACTCATAATAGCCAAGACCCATGCACAAGCACAGTGCTTGTACACCCTATCATACGAGGATGCAACACACAATGTAATACCGCATGCGGGTGTGACTCCATGATTCTACTCAACTATTATCTAGATTTGGCTCAGCTCCTACATCCAAGGCAACCTCTAATGGTCCAAACCCCCATTAGGGTAACAATGCACATATTTTAAAATCAATATATAGATTCATTGCACAAAATAGTTTCTTGTGCCAATATCTAGAATGCCTTATCCAAATCTTAAAATTTTAGGATACATGCTATTATCACATGGCAAGATAGTTTAAAACCACATAGTCGATTCAAATTTTTAGATTTTGTTACTTCTTAGCTTGTGAAGCATAGTATTTTATCATTTATAAGTACAATGATGAACAATATAAGTACATAAGGCTATGGACCAAGATATAGATCCAAAATTTTATTTTATTTATCAAGTTAACCATGACGTTCAAACTAGTGTTAGGTGGGTATTGATATTTTCAATACCAGTCGGGTCCTCGTATTATTATTTTTTTAAAATTTTGATACCAGTCAGGGGATCTGTGTTGGTACACCCACGGCTTCAAGCACAACAAGAAACAACTTTTTCATTCCATTTTAGTTTTTCCATCCTAGGCTTTTGGGCCATTTTCCAAGAATTTCCGCTCTTGGTTGCCCACAGCAGTTAATTAAAGCAAATCTAATTCGTCAATTGTGAAAAAGCCTTACAAAATTCCTCTAGAAATTCAGTCCAATCACATTTCTATGGGTTTCGTCCTCCACCTCAAGGAGGCCTTACCCAAAGCAAAAATCGACAAAATTCACTTTTTTTTTTTAATTCTGGGACGTTGCATAAGCTAATAGCTTGGCCAACGATTTATCCAGTCAATAACAACTTCCGGCCTTTACTCATTGGAAAAAATTTCTGTTTTTGAGCCCAAGCTGTTTTGAATTAATCGCCAATAATTGTCTAAAATGATTTTGCATTTGGTTGTTTCGGTACTTATAGCTTTTATAAAGTTCCATAACAGTCTTACACAAGGTAGGCTTGTCATAAATTTAGGGGGATCATCACTTTCAGGTGATGTCGGGAGAATTTCCAAGGAAACGGAAAAATTGTTCCTCCCCACCAAAACTTCACACATAATCATTTGCTCTTCTAACCAAAGACTTACGTTCAGTTAAGAAACATTACAGGTATAAGTTCTTTTAATGAAGCAATGTCCAAAAAACGTAGTTTTTACAAACCATAACGTGCTTATAAAAATTATACCAATGAAATTTGCAAATGGTATCTAAGCCATAACACTGTCGAAAAACCATGTTGATGCATCCAAATCAAATGTACAGAATTTTTGAAGCCATTAGAGTCAACCTTGACTGCCATATAAATTTTGTAGTCTATAACCACTAAGAAGTGGGCCCATGGGAAAAAAAAACCAAAACAGACTTTTTTGGCATAAAACCTCTAACCACCCCCCCCCCCAAACCCCTACCAACCTATCTCAAAGTTTAACTTCCAAAAAAAACTCTTAGTTAACAAGAAGTTAACCTACCCCCCCACTTTCCTTCAAAACAAAGGACTTCTCGGGCCAGTAACCCTTGCGAGAGGACAGTAGGCCAAACAGCCCCGAACCAGAGAGAGAGAGAGAGAGAGAGAGAGAGAGAGAGAGAGAGAGAGAGAGAGAGAGAGAGAGAGAGAGAGAGAGAGAGAGAGAGAGAGAGAGAGAGAGAGAGAGAGAGAGAGAGAGAGAGAGAGAGAGAGAGAGAGAGAGAGAGAGAGAGAGAGAGAGAGATGGCGACACAGAAGAGATGGGGACACGTCTTCTCTTCACCATATTCCCACTCATATTTTTTTTGGAAGTTAGCTAGGTGGAGGGCGCACTATATGCAGCAGGAGAGGCGCGGTTCTGGAGGCTGTCACAACTGTTTTTCCTTATTTGTTGCTTTAGAAACAGAAGTTTCCAGCTTCTCTTCTTCTTGAAACATTTCATACATTTCTTCTATTGTTTAATGCAGATTAAAGATAAAAATAGGGCAACTTTATAGTTATTCCATTCTTCTAAAGTTTGAACCCTGATGTAGAAGAAATCAAAAGTTCAACAATGTATTTTCTATGCAAAAATATCTTCCTACTGTTGTTTTTGCAGTAAGAATAGCTTTAGGTCGCTGTAAAGTTTGCTTAATCCTCGGTTTGTGTTTCACAAATGCATAAGCAAGTAATTATTGATAAATTTTACAGTTTTAATGGCAATAATGATTGTACTTTACAATCATAGAGAGTTATTGGTTGCTTAATCAATGAATCTATCAAGTTCTACACATTAGATCTTGATCTAGATTCACTACACTTGGATATAAGCAAGAGCAATGGATCAAGACATCATGTTTTAGTGAGAGCGGCCTCACACGTGTGGAGTACTGTCCACTGTACGGCCTACACCTGAAACAACAAGTACAATGATACTAGATAGCAATCTAACATAAAAATCACAAGACAAATGACTAGAAATCCCTCAAAAGTGTAGAGTGCAAAAGTCTCATCAATCTTCTTAGCAAAATGATGATCATTTTATAGATCAAGTACATCCATGAGTTTGGTATAGTCCAGCAGGCCTTCACATGTGTGAAGAGTTCCACATCACTCAGATCTATCCATTTGATCCATCCTTGATCCTTATCCAATAGTTGACCTTCTAGAATATGACTAAAATCCAAAAAGCTAGTCTCCTAGAATATAGGAATATTTCCTACAAAATAGGATCTAAGGAAAATGGTCAACTCTTATCTTCTAGTACTCTATACACATGTGAACATCCACTTGCCATGTGGGAGCATTTACTCATGCACATGCAAGGAAAAGCTAATTTGTAGGTGACTAGTCAACTTGACTAAAAACTAGTCATTTCATGTTCACATTAACTAGAATGATACAAAATCAATTGGGATATATACAAACATGAAAAGTACATCCTTTCACACGTGGGAACAACCTCCACACGTGTGAAATGAGATCATCAACATATTCTAATGTTTGATCAATATTTACATGAACCAATGTCAAGTGAGAAGTGACAATTTTCAACACTCCTCCTCACTTCTAACTTGGCAAATCTAGTGTACATCTATCTACAATTCCAAGAGCATATCTTAACTTAAAAAATGGATCTTTGGACAATGGTTTGGTTAAGATATCAGCTATGCATTCGGATGATGGTACATGATGTAGTTGCACTTCCTTCCATTGTACCTTCTCCCTTACAAAGTGGTGAGCTATCTCAATATGCTTTGTTCTAGCATGGAAGATAGGATTTGAAGCAATTTGTTGAGAAGCTTGATTGTCACAAAATATGTAAGGGATCTCCTCGGCCTCTAGCACATGTAGTTCCATCAAGAGTCTTATTAGCCATAGGAGCTCTTTGGTTGTTGAAGTCAATGCCTTGTACTCGGCTTCACAAGAAGATAGTGAGATTGTATCTTGCTTTTTGGAAAGCCAAGATGTCACTCCTCCATAAAGAAATGTTGCAAATGCACTAATGGACTTCCTATCCATCTTGTCACCTGCAAAATCTGAATCCGAGTAGGCTCTCAAGTGCAAGTTAGATCCTTCATAAAGTATGCCAAAAAATCTAGCACTAGAAACATATCTAAGTACTCTCTTGGCACTTTTCCAATGATGAACTAAAGGAGCTTGCATACTTTGACTCAACTTTGCTTACACAAAAACTTAAGTCAGGTCCAGTGATGGTTAAATAGATTAGAGAGCCTATAAGCTTCCTAAAGAGGGTGATGTCCTCAAAGGATGCTTCCTCACCTTCATTAGTTGCTTTCACAACATGCTCAATAGGGGTGTCAATCCCCTTACAATCTTTCATACCAAATCTTTCAAGAATGGAAGTAGCATACTTAGATTGACTTATGAAAGTACAATTGCTACTTCTAGACACTTCTATCCCAAGTATAAACTTTAGGAAGCCTAGATCTACCATCTTGAACTCACTAGATAAGTCAACTTTTCCTTTGCCTATGCCATCATCATCATTTCCTGTCATAATGATGTCATCAACATAAAGAACCTGCACATGAGCCATAATCCTAGCATATGGGAAGCAAAGTGTTGGAAAGGCTTTTTGTCCGAAGAACTCTACTCGAAGTCCGATTAGCTAATTTTATAAGTGGAGGGGAACTATCACACACACCTCTCTCTTGGGGCAAATTTTGAATGAAAGTTGATCAAAACGGGGGCAAATTCAAGGTGACCTAGCCATACTCACACGAGGAGACTGGCGAACTTTGGACCTAATAAGTTGACAAGTTTTTGTTGTGGAAAGGAGAGTTTTTTATAGGCTTTCTCTAGACCAGCAATGATGAGAAAACATATGAGTACGCTGGCTTGTGTTACGTGTAAGGCAGCTGATCAATGAAGGAACTGTGAAAGTTGAGTCTTCCATGAGAGACTTGGTATTTCGAACGGACGCTAAGGGACAGTTCGCGTTGAGATCGGACTAGTGCAAACTCTGGGTGCATGTGTCTGATTCAAAGAGAGCTACTTGAAGCCAAGCTCGATGTACACTTCTTGTTTTGACTGTGAGGCAACTGACCAGTGATGGAATTGTGACAATCAAATTTTGCGCGACGGACATGGCGCTTCAAACAAATGCGAAGAGATAGTTCGGATGCGGATCAAACTGGTGCGACCCTTTGGCTTTCCATGAGGTCAATGGTTACATTTGGGCTGATTCAAACAACTACTTCAAGCTAAGTGAGAGGTGCATTGCAGAGTACTCAATCTTTGCCTATCTTAAAGAGCCAAGATGGAAAAGTATCAAGATCAGGCTGGGACAAGGAGAGAAATCAAGGTGCAGAAGCAACAAGGCACGGAGTGGACCATAAAGTGGGCAATCAAACAATAAATCCTTTGGCTCAGAAAGCCTTGATACCTGTGCGGAACTGATCAAATCTGGAGCTCAGGGAGCTCAACACAAAGTGCATCAAGGACAAATCAGGAGCTCAAAGGAGTTCCAAAGTTGAAAGTCAGAAGCGACAGGGGCGAACATTTCAAAGAAAGGGCTCTGTCACCAGTTAATAAGGTTCTTGGGTTTTACAAAAGCGATATCAAATCTACGCTTTTTCCAGACAAAGATATATTTTCAAGTTATGTAATTTTTCAGTACAAAGAGCTGAGCCTCCGACTTGTGGTGTGCTAGCTTCAATATTAATAAAAAGTGGCCAGTAAATTGAGTACTGTGCCAAGTAGCTTAAATGTATAGTTATTTTAGTTGGGAGACACCTTTACTTTAATCTGACATCTGATAAGGACATCAGATTTTATAAAGGTGGGGTGGATGTTGTAAAGCTCCCTTTACAAGCTTTAGTTCTGGTGCCATCGGCGCCAGCTATGTCTCCGGCGCCAGCAGCGCCCCTGCTGCTCTCGGCGCCGGCGCCACTCCGTTGCCACTGTGACCAGAATCCAGCCGGCACCAAGTTTCTATGGCTGAAAATCTTTGATCGGTTCTAGCGGAGTCCAGAGAGCTCAAATCGATGTGCAATCACCTCACACGATCTAGGCATGATTAAAGGAAGCCTGGGGATCAATAAAATCTAGAGAGATAAATTGATTTTCTAGAAAGAGAAAATCATAAAGAGAGAAAAATGTGCTTTACCAGCTTGGGTAGAGTGCTTGGTATGAGAGGGGGTGCCGAATCACAGCAATACTATAGGGGAGTGCGACTCAGGGTGAGCTCCAACCAAGTCTCAGCGTCCCTTGCTGGAATGTTGTCATGGTTCTCGCCTTGGCATGCTAGCGCCCCGGAGACTAGGGTCGATCACACACTTGAGATGTAACCCTCTCAGATTTATCAATAAAGTGGGATTTTTCTCAAACTAACTCTGATTACTTTCTGGGTTTCATTGTTCGGTAAAAACGCCAGTTGTAAGGCCGCTTCCAAATTTTTAAGTTGGCACATAGCTGAGGGTCGTATCCCAAGACGCCAGCGGTATGCCGTCGGGACCATTCAGTCCGTGGCGCCAGCGGTATGCTGTCGGGACCATTTGGTCCAAGAACTGGTTGTGTCCATCTCTGTCGTGGCTTGTGGTTCTGAGTGTTCCTTGCATGAACGTGAATGGGTTAAGCTCTTGGGGAACGGGCTCTAACCTGTTGGCTGAGTTGGATGGCTTGCTTGGGTGGAAGTTACCTGTTTATGGTTGTCCAGTCTGGCATGGCGCCAGGTTGGCTTCCATCGCTCGTGACAAAGCTTTCAGTTGGTTAAGTCTGATGTAAGTCAGACTGCTTGCTTGGAATGGATGTTACTCATTTGTAACGAAGCTTCGAGTTGGTTAAGTTTGATGTATGTCGAGCGGCTTGCTTGGAGGGAAGTCACCCACATCGAGACCCCCGATCTGGCATGGCGCCAGGTTGGATCTCAATGTTGGTTTTCGGAACATCAAGTTGGTTAAGTCTGATCGTTGTTGGCGAGTTGGCTGCTTGTATGTCAAGTGGGTTTGGATGGCAAGAGTTGAAGGTTGGGAAGCTAAGTCGTGGTTCCCGGGTCCCTTTGGGATGCCTACGCTACAGTCAAGTAGTCACAAGTCATGAGCTAGCTCTAGAGCTCGAGTCATGGCCTAGTCAGGAAGCAAGTTGATTCTGCCACTGGGACGGCTCCCGGGACCCGTGTCCTGGAGCCAGACTGATTCTGACAGGCTTGCCAGGCTTAACCAGCAAAATAAAAACTAAGTCCCAAAAAGTGTGCTTTACCATAAAGCACTATGTTTCAGAACAGAGGGGGTGCACCGAATCACAGCAGAACTATAGGGGGAGTCCGGCAGACAGAAACTTGGGCAGCTCAACCAGCGCCAGGAATCCAGTCGCCAGGTTTCAGCTCCCTGTACCAGCACGAGCCAGGCACAATGCCCAGCACGTGTTGGTGGCCCCGAGACCGGTCAGTCTATGTATGAATGTAACCTCTTCCAAATCTAATAAAGTTGATCCTTGGGGATGATTACCATTTCGGTTTCGCCTCCGGGACTGGTCCAACTGGAAGGACCCTTACTATTACAACCTTTTTGCATCGCCGGTGCCTAAGGGTCTCTGTCATCGACATGGGGCTTGCCGCTATGCCAATTGGTCAGTTTGGCGACCATTATGCCTTGGGTTTCATGTGTGGCTTGTCTTTGCCTTTGGTTACCTTTTGGGGACGGATTCTGAGTTGGCTTTCAGGTTGGTTGGGATTCCATTTTTCTTAAGTTTGAATGGCTAAGCTTGTTACATTTCTCAGTTGGCTTTTACGTAAGTGCATGATGGATGAATGTTAGACTTAAGCATGTGTTGGGGAAACCGCTCAAGTCCCAATGCCCTTTGAGACGCCGACGCAACATGTGGTATCAGAGCCGACTAGCCGGTCAGCTACTCAAGTCTCACAGGGATGGCCACGTTTTGGGATTTGTCAGGACAACCGTTGCGCAAGGTACTGCCCACAGTGTAAGCACGGGTGCGTCCACGGTCGGGGTGGTCGACAGAACGGGGGACTTGATGAGTCAAAGTGCTGCCCTCGAGGTGTAAGCACGGTCAGTTCTCGCCGTTCGGGCTTGGCGCTGTCTGCACGTAGGACGGATGAGACAAAGCGCTGCCTAGGTAGGTGAAAGCATGGTTTGTACCTTGTTTTTTTCTCTCAGCAATTCCATTTTGCTGAGGAGTATATGAACAAGAAAAATCTCTTTGTATTCCCGCTCTCTCACAAAAGTCTTTAAACTTATTGGAAGTGTATTCACCACCATTGTCACTTCTCAAAGCTTTCAGCTTGAAAGTAAACTACTTTTCTACATAAGCTTTGAAAGTAAGAAAAACATCATAAACCATGGCTTTTGAAGACAAAATATAGATCCAAGAATATCTTGTGTAATTATCTACAAAGGAAACAAAGCAACTTGTTCAAATGGATGCTTTATTTTGATGCTTGATCTTGGAAAAGGCCTTCTATGTGATTTTGCCAAAACACAAGTTTCACAGGGTTGAAGCTCTTTTGACAGAGTCTTTGGTAGTCCAACAGCTTTTCCTTCCCATAGATTGCATGGCTTTGAAATTGGGATGGCCCAATCTCTTATGCCACAGATCCTCCTGAAAAACCTTGGTCTCATAAGCAATATCTAAAATGTTAGCACTCTCCCTAGAATCTAGTTTTTACAACTTTCCAGTTCTAGATCCTCTAGCAAAAACTCCATTTTCTCTTAAGATTATACACTTGTCAACTTGAAACCTGACGTTCAATCCACTATCAAACAACTGTCCTACACTAATGAGATTCTTTGTTAGTCTAGGTACATAAAGTACATCATTCAAACAAAAAGATTTTGACGATGATGCATGCAGTGGAATACTACCTATTCCTTCAATTCTACACTCTACATGACTAGTAGTATAGATTGATCTTTTTGCACCTAGATATGGCATGAGATTTATGAAAAAGTTTCTAGAACTAGACATATGAGAACTAGCCCCACTATCTATCCACCAGATCTCTTCATTCTTGAAAGGAAAAGATGATAAACTAGACATCATTTAAGAATCTTCTCTTTCACTCTCAACACCCTCACACTCATCCTAATTAGTAAGCTTAGCTTGTCTAGATTGGTTCTTCTTCTTGAAACAACTTGATGCATAGCGTCCTTTCTTGCCATAGAAAAAACACTTGATCTTTGACAGCTTCTTCTTGCCACTGGATGTTGCATCTTGTGAGGACTGATCCTCACCACCTTATTTGGCTTTGTCCTTCTTGAAGTGTTATTGACCTTTGCCCTTTCCTCTTGACTTGTCTCTAATGAAGAGTGCTTTGTCATCTCCATCATCTTTCAATGAAAGTCTGTTGATCCTCAACATCTTGTTCTCTTGCATGCTTTCTTCATCAATCAGAATACCTTGCAGTGTCTCTAAGGATGGAAGTTCCTCCCTGACAGCATAAGTCTGCACAATATTGTCATACTCAGTTCTAAGTCCATTAAGGACTACTTGAACAAGTTCAATGTTCTTAAGAGCATCTCCAATACCAGCTAACTCTTGATGAAGATCATTTACTCTCATTACATATGATGAAGCACTCTCATCTACTCTCCAATAACTTAAAAAGATTTGGTTCTAAGTGTAAGCAATCTAGAAGTATTCTTGATTTCATAGATTGCTTTTAGAGTATTCCAAGCCTCCTTGGCAGTGGTGCATGTACTGATCTCTCTTAACACTTCATTTGTTACATTCATTTTTATGAAATGAAGGGCAATTTTGGTTCTTTTGTTGAATGTCGCAGCTTCATTAGGTGCTGCAGGTTCTTCTGCAGTTCCACTCACAATGTCCATTACATCTTGTAGAATCAATAATGATTCCATTCTAATCTTCCACATTGCATAATTGGAAGATGTTAATCTCTCACTATGCTCCAAGAAATGTGAACTAGATGAAGACATCTTCTCAATGAGAAATTCTAGTAATGACAAAGATGAAGTTGAAAGATGTTGCTTGCTATCTCAACCTAGGATCTAACATGAATGATGTTGATTCAACCTATGAAATCTAGCAACAAAATGTGAGATCGAACTCTCAACACAGAAAATCAATCTATCTTGAATTTGGATCTTGCTTCAATAACAGAAATGAAGCACATGCAAGCTAGAAGTCTATCTCTCCCACGAGTTTCAAAGAACTAATAAACTCTCTAGGAACTTACTTTCAACTCAGACACAATAATTTGTGTGAAATGAACAATCTAAGACCTCAGAAAACTCAGTTCTATCCAATTCTACTTGATTGATAGTGAAAATTGATGAAATTGTTGAAAAGAACTGACGTGTGCTCACTTTGGCATATCCCACGAGATGAGTACTCTCTCAAAATCTATGATTTCTTAAAAAACTTTTAAAAACAAATCAAATTGATTTAGAAACTCAAGCCTCACATTCTACTCTTCAATACCTATCCAACAAGCTATAGAACATGAAATTTTGATCATTTCTTGAGAAGTAGCACTCAAATAAAGAGGGCTGATTTCACACGTGTGAGCTCTCTGTCCATACAAGGCTTAGCTGAGGCAGATCGGGCTTCTTTTGGTCCACTTATGATTCACAGATGGCTTGTTTGTCAGCGAGTTTGGTTTCCTTTCCAAAATCCGAGTTCCTGCAAGCAAAAGCACTATTGTTCTGATGTATACACCCTCACCTCTTCAAAGCATGAACACCATGTGAGGTTTTTAGCATGTGTGAACTTCACCACACACCCTACAGGATCTTACTGAGGTGTTGTGATTGCACAAGATTGATCAGAGAACAGATTAGTTGAAAAATCTATGGCAAGAGCACAATGGCATACGACAGACTGAAAAATCTAACTTCTCACTATGAGGATTCAATATTAGAAATAATTCTAAGTGCTCAGTATGGAAAAAATAGCCTGCTCTCAAGTAGAGAGAGAAAATATACAATAGAAAACCTGGATAGAGAGAGAATGAGTCCAAAATGCCAAAATCTCAATATTCACAATATGGCAAAACATGCCAAAGCTTCCCTACATCAAAGTGGCTTGAGTTCCTATAGTGGTGTTGCATGGAAAGTCCACTTAGCTCAGTTAACTCAACTACCAAGGATCCACATGTGTAACTGCATGCATGGATTTTGCATGTACTGCATGTCAACTCATAAAATTGCCTAGACATGTGTAGATCACAGAAACCACTTTGCATGTTGCATGCATTGATTGCATGTGGCTTGCATGCATATTGAACATCATTGCATGCTATCTAAACTTTTGCATGACATCAAATTTGAATCTACCTAACTCAAACTTGACCTATTCTAGAAGGTTATGTGCTCAATTCACATACCTTTATGTACAACATAGTTTATAATGGAAATAATCATGGGTGTGGCCCCAAAACTCGAGATAGGAAGATATTTTTTTACTAATCTTCACATGTGTGACGGTAGAAAAATCCAGCATCTTGATAAAAGTGAGGAATGAAACCTCTTTCCTTTTTTATCTTTATGGGAATGAAACCCATTGTTGAGGAATATAACCTCCATGATCGAAAGGTCTTCAAGAATTGGTCCTGTCAAATCAAAGATGTCATTGAGGAATAAAACCTCTTCGATTCTGATCTTTATGGGAATGAAACTCATTTTTGAGGAATGTAGCCTCTTTGCTCAGACGACTTTGATAGAATCACCTTGATAACTTGTTGTCGCTTGCAAAGAATCTTGGATAGCAGAAAAAAAAAAATCGATATTGACAGCTTAAGGCAATGTCTCAAAACATAAAATCTTTTCACACATATTGCGAACTCATTCAAGTCAATTATTAGACCTTGAAAGATCTGAAATGGTGACCAGAATCTCCAAATGTAACAAATGACAAATCTATTTCACACAATAGATTCAAGATAGCATGTCAAGTTCATAACCTGCTCTGATACCATGTCGGAAAAAGTTAGAGGAGGATCGGTCCGTTCAATTCTCTCGGTGCGTGCACTACTGGTGACTTAGTAGGCGAACACAAGAACATAATAATCTTAGAGATTTTAATGCGTGGTGGCAGCAGAAGCTATGAGCAGACAACCAGACAAATCAATTAGATGGCCAAACAAAACATGGAAAAGCATTGCAGTACTGACACAAATCTGAACACAGAACCAAACAGAGTTCTAATCAGATTAAGTATAACAAAATATACAAGTCAATGATGCAGGTGAGCACAAAACAATAGCGGACGTAACCACGTGCTTCACAATGCTCATTGCAATCTGTAAAGGCTATGAACCTATTACTGACAATCTGTTTGAAAGGAAGAATAAATGCATGAAAGCATATCTCACTTGATACGAATCATGAAATATGTGAGTCATTGGTGTGAGGGAGCATTTCATTGTAGTGAATGGGTCATGTACAGTGTTTGTTTAAGAATGTCATTGCTCGTGCATGAATCATTCTAATGGTGGCTAGAACTACTTGTGATCAATGGAAACAATCACCTAGAAAGAGAGCTACTTAATAGTCACAAATGCAAGAGATTAAGCAAGTGACTGAGGTGTAATAGATCACCATGCACTGAGCTGAAACAAGACAGAAACAATAGCATTCTTGCAATAACAGAAATGAATGGCACAATAAATTATGTAAATCAAATAATTGGATGGACAATGCATTTGTACATAGCTGTAATATCGTTGTGTGAATCATTGATATAGAAATGCCAACTATTGTAAACTACTAAAAAAAAACGTGAATCTGTACCAGTGTGCCACATTGTATAAGATTGCAATACGATAAGTGATGGAAGGTGGAAACAAACCAGCAGTAATACTACATGAATCACTGACATAGAAATGTCAACTGCTATTGCTTACTGCAGGAAGAACGTGAACGTTGAGCAGGTCCGCCAATCGCTCATTTACTTATATAGCAGCTGAAAGATCTTGTGCTATTTTAAATTTACAATTACAAGATAGTTAACAACTGCTAAACTGATCAATAGACTGGTTTATTGTTGGAGCGTGAATACATAATGGTTTGTACTTACAGGTGAGGGCTTTCATGAGATCATGGAATCAAAGCTCGTGTTAAGTGTGAATGAAGGGGTGGATATGGTAGTAAGTGGGGGAGGTAATGGTGGAAGTATGTTAATGCTAGGTGGATAGTTTACCTGAACTGCTGAAGTTACCTGAGTTGGCTGGACCTCTCCAAATGAACTTGAGCCAGAAGCTCCTACATCCACAGAGCTGCCTACTGCTGCTACTGCTTGTCTTCTTTGTTGGGCCTATTGGAGTAGAGCCTCTTGCTGAGCTAGAACCTCCTTTGGGCTTGTTGGAGTAGAGTCTCTTGCTGCACTAGAACCTCCAGATTCAGCATACTCTGTCCCTATATCACTGGATAAGATATCAGGGGAAAACCCGGTCTATGAGCTATATAGGCCTATGAGCTATAACATTTATTTTTCATTGCATGCATCATCTATTGGTTGTGAGAGCAGATTCAGGCTAAACATTTGTGGCCAAGGCATATATAGAGGGAAAATCTCATGGATTACCATTGAAAATATGAAAGTGAGCTTCTTGTTCTTGTTAACTGTTAGGTGAAATTCACCAAGTATCAATTAGGAATGTTATCATAAAGTCTCAAATAATCTTCTTCATGATAATCTAAGACACAAATGACACAAATGATAAGATTGCATGGAGTGGGAAGGAAGGGATCTAAAAAAGTCGTCAATGGTCTTGTCTTTAAAAAGGGAGTTTATCCAGAGACGAGTGTGCCTCAGCTAAAACTCATTATTTATAGAATCTCTCCTGTTCTAAAAAGTTTGGGATTTGCTTATCATATTATACCTGAATTACATATATCAATGGTAACAAACTGATTTGCCTATGTGTTTCTCTGCCAAAGCTCTCACATAGTATACTTTGAGGTGTATGTCAACTTTGTGCGGTTGATGATGAAATTTTATTCATGTGAAAATACTTTTAAGATTTCTTGTTGCGGCAGACAAATATATCAGAGATCTTTTGATATTAGATAATTTCTCTCTTTGGTATTGTATGAAAAGTTCAACTCAAGATTGCCTTATTCCTTCAATTTAACTTTATTGGCTTCAAAAAATGGTACTTTTTCCCTTCAAACTTCAATGGATATCTCTTTCTTACAATCTAAATAGTACTTATTAAATTGTGAAACTAGCTCTCTTGGAGAGTTCAATATCAATATACTTGCTTGCAACAATCATGCCAACCATCTTACGACATTCATGCAAAAACATGGTTTTCAACAAACTATCACAACAACAACATTGTATGGAAGCCAGCTAGATCATATATGGACAAATGCACATGTACGCAACTCGAAAAGTTTTTATGGAGTCGCGCATTGTTATTGGAGTGACCACTCACCAATTTATTATTACCTACGTAAGCCTCCTTCATCGGGTTTCTATTGATGGAAGTATTGTTGCTTCTCATGAAACTCAACATAAAGAGTAGCATTACTGTCATCGCATTCCTCGAAAGAACTAGGACAACTTGCAACTACCCTACCTGGTGACTTGCATCAAACGATAACTTTTAAACCACCTTCTAACATTGACACTTCCCACATGCAATTTTCTGTACTATGATGAGTTTTCCTAACTTTTGTTAATAAAAATAGACAATTTTTTTTTTGTGTCACATTTACATCTAACACGTGTAAAATATAATAAAATACCAACTTAAGGTAGGGCCAAGTGGCTTGCCACATTCCCTAGTTAACTTAGAAGTTTAGAATCTAATTAAGTTTCTACCCATGGACTTATAACACACATGCCATGGTAGGAGTTTACTAACAAGTACTCACAGCGGACTTACAATACACATGCCACGATGTTTTATTTTACTTTGTTGCTAACAACAAGGCTTTTGTTACCTTTCTTTGCAATGGCATAGTGTCTTGGCTTTCCAAAAAGTAAGACACAATTTTTCTATCTTCAACCGAGTCGAAATACAAGGCATTAACATCAACAACCAAGGAGATTTTGTGGTTGAAAAGGCTTTTGGTGGAGTTACAAGTCATGGAGGCCAATGAGCAGCTAATCATATATTGTGACAACCAATCAAGCCAAGCATTAGCAACCAATCCCACATTCCATGCAAGGAGCAAGCACATAGAGATTGCTCACCACTTTGTGAGGGAAATGTTCAAGCAAAGGAGATCAAGCTACAACATGTATCTTCTTCAAATTGCCTTGCTAATCTACTCACTAAAGCCTTGCCAAAGGTTTCATTTATCAAGTTAAAATCAGCCTTAGGAGTTGTAGATGGATGTATCAATGGAAAAATTGAGGAGTGTTAGATTTTAGCAATTTTCACATAGTTTTGGTTTGACATCTATGTGGATCCACACGTGTGAGCACCTGTCCACACGTGTGAAATAACACTTGTAATATTCAGATCCATTGTACTTAGATTTTATTTGAGTCAAATGTCAAATCTCCTAAATTATAGGAGTTATCTCCTAGATTGTAGGAATCTAGAAGGTCAACACAAACCACCAATGGATGATGTAGCAAACTTATCCAAAGTGGATATGGATGAGTACAATGAGCTATCCCACATGTGTTGAAAGCAGCCTAGAGATGATGATTGTGTACTTGATCCATGATGGATTGATTGTGAGGTTAATCTTGAGCTACATTGATTTGGGA